>CM033401.1:19215373-19815373 GCA_019426215.1 Buddleja alternifolia
TGTTCCCAAGTGGCATACGAAAGGGTCTAGAAGGGGGGGGGGGGTTGAATAGACCCTTTAAGTCTTTTTTGACTTAAAAAAGATTTCGTATTAAACGTATTTGGACGCTTGAAATGATAGGCGCTTGAAGTGTGACGCTTCACCTTAGCGTTCACATAAGATTTGAGACTTTGGAAGCGTCTAATGAAGACTGTTTTATAAAGTTAACTTAGACTTCAGGAATTGAATACTTTGACCTTGTAGGTTAAGCGTTCAGTTCTTTTAATCAGGGTTGCACAGCGGAATGATTTTGGAGTCTTCTCTTTGAAAGTTTTAGCGTCACAAGATGTTTCTTAGTGCTTAGCTTTTGATTGTGTTTTACTTATGCAATGATATGATAGATGAATGAATGACTGAAAAGTAAATAACACAATATTTGTAAGGTTCGTTGGGTGGTGTAATCCCAACTACGTCCTTCTTCTCCTTTGCACTTGGAGGCAATCCACTAAATGATTCTCAAAGATCACACAGAATCTTCTACAAATTAGGGAGAGATGGATGTCGATGACTTGAGCTCCTTGATCACACAGATTTCTGCTTCAAATCACTTCAACCCTCTTGCTTCTTTCACCCAGAAATGATGCAAGTATCCAACTTCGACTTCACACAGATCGCGAGGCTTGGATGGGATTTTCTAAAAGGTTTGTTTGATTTTGATGAAGTTCAAACAACTTGGTAATATCTCAGTAGGAATCTGGTTTCTTCAAAAAGAATGTTTGAGATATTTGTTGACTGTCTCAGGAATATAAGAAAAGCAATTTGGATGTTTCTTGAAGTTTCTGGCTTTTCTGAGTTTAAGGAATGAGATTTTAATGCAACAGCAATTTGGCTTGATAAAATTGTTGCTCTATTTTTTGTTTGTTGTTGAAGTCCTATTTATAGGTATTCTTGGAGAAAGTGTCCGTTTGACACATGCACTGGCGCGTGTCTCTCACTTTCGCGAGTGAACAGCTTTTGTCCTTTTTCCTGAAAATCTGCTGCACGAAAGTTGGTGCTGCAGTCTGAGATAGTTGACAGTCCAATAGGGGTGGCTTCTCCGTACGTCTGACATTGCTTATCATATTAAATGCTCTTATCAACATTTAATGCATTTGAAATTAATACCCGTTGGTATTTAATGCTTTGAGAATATTTGCATTAAACTCCTTCTGGACTTAGAAGTAAATTCAGGTGAAATCACTTCTGTCCCATAAGGTACGCTTGATATAGCTGGCCAAAGTGGACGCTTGGAGACTGTATCTATCTTCTGAGATCAGGCGCTTGAGTCTTCGAACTTTACCACTGATAAACTCACTCAGAAATCATCAGACGCTCAGCCTAAGACTATTTTGCCTAACACTCTAAAGTAAGATAACAAAGCCTAATAAATCTATTACAAGTCTAACTTCAAAGCCTATACAAGTTTTCTACGAAAATAAACTTACAACTTTTTTTGGGTCTAACAAAAACTTAATTGTCATCATCAAAACTTCTAACATGAAATTCCTAACAATTTCCCCCTTTTTGATGATGGCAATACTTACTCTTTTATAGTTCAAGAGTTAGATAGCCAATCGTAAAAGTTAGCTTTGATCAGTAGACGTTAGTTAAAGTTAGTTACGCTTCAACGAGATGTTTCAGCAGAAAAGAAATGCATTTCATATTTATCGAGAATTACAAGCATTTTTACAGCTGAATATTTAAAGATATAAGAGACAAGAATATAGATAATGTAAAATCAGAAAGCTTTAATGACTTGGTCTAACTCTGTATCGCTTGGACATTTCAGCTCGGATAGCTTCAGTCAGATTGTCTTCCAAGATCATCATTGCTTCATGATCTTTGTTGATGATAAGCTTGTTTTCTTCTTGTTGTCTCTTTTTGAATATTTTAAAATGATTATCCCAGTCAGTTGGGTCGATACCAATGTACCTTAGGCAGATTCGAAAAGCTTGGCTAAAATCAGTCATCTTCCTTTCTTCAGCTAAGATCTGTGGATCTGTAGGTTCTGAAATGGATGTTCTCTGAAGAGGAATGTCAAACTGTTCAAGCAGTGCTCTTGTAGGAATTGGTAGGTTTGGATATAACGCTCTAGGAGGTTCCCTTAGTGTACTACTGGGCGCTCCGGATGAACTTTGTTTCAGAGCAGTTATCCAAGACGGGAGATTAAGCGCAGACTGAGAAGGAGGCATTTGACGCTTAGGAGACGGAGGATCTTCAACTTTTGAACTGGACGCTTTCCGCTTTCTCCTTTTTCTTCTTCTCTCCCCCTTATTGCCATCATCAGATTTTAAGAAGTGGTTTGTGAGTACACTTACCTGATGAGCAATCTGAGATAAGGAATCTGTGATGTCATCCAGACGCTTGTCGAAGCGTTCCTGCATAACAAGAAGCTTAGCGCTGGTGGCGTCATTCACAGAGATCTCAAGGGTTGCAAGGCGCTTTTCAAGTTCTTCTTTCATGGCAAGTTGGGTTGCGTGGGCAGCATCCTGCATTTCTTGAAAGTCTTGTTTGCACTCACCAACTGCCGCTTGAGCTGAACTACGCATATGAGCAATCTGAGCGCTCATTACGTGAGTTTCAATCTTTGCCAGGTCTTCCTTAATCCAATGGAGAGATTCTTCACTCTGAGTAGCTTGAGCGCTAATTGTCTCCAAAACAGATTTAAGCAGGGGACCGAAGGCTTGACTCTCATCTGATTGAACCGCTTGAGGAGCTGGTCGCTTGAACCGTGATGAGTGTTTGAGAGAGTCAAAAGGAACTTGATAGGCTGGATCAAAAACAGTACCTCGAATATCCAGGGAAGTATCTTCAGCACTATCAATGGTAGCATGTTCAGGAGCGTCAGGAATACTGGTATCTGCAGATTTGGACGCTTCAGATGTCTCAGCAGGCGCTTCCTCAAGCGTTGACTCAGGTTGGCGAAAGTCAGTGAATTGGAAGTTCCAGCTTGCTGAGTCGGCATAAGAGGTGGATGTAGAATCCAAGAGTTCAATGAGTCTGGTCCTGGACATACAAGTACCGGAGATAAATGTGCGAAGAGGACTATCAATGGCCCTGATGTACATTGGACCAATGATATCCAGCACATGATCTGGGAAAACTTTGGACGGCGCTTGAGCGATGGAGAATAGTGAATCTGTGCAGTGAGTTCTGGAAAATCCAATCAAGCAATCTGAGGGAAGAGATGCAGGACGTCGATGTGTAGGCACACAGTCCGCATAGTACTCTTCAAGATACGGATAAATGGCTTGAGCGAGCTCTTGATTCCTTTCAAGCAGAGAAAGAACATACTCATAGTGATTGAGTACCTCACTGCGAATGGAAGGGAGCAGCGGATATCCTTTGAATGAATTGATCACTGAGCCGTTCCAAGATCTGAGATTGGCAGTGAAGATTTTATCAAAGAGAGATACGGGAGATAGAATTTTTACCATCAGATTGAAGTTTTCTTCACAGTGGCTTGGAGCAAGATTTAAGCACCGTTCACCAACTGTACCACTGGAAGACGCTTGAGCATTAAACCGAAGAGGGGTGAGGGATAATCTCTGAAGTTCTTGACGTAGACATTGTTCTATTTGATGTCTAATAATTGGGAGCTTGAGAACAGGTCCGAGTCTTTGTTGACGCTTCAGGAGGCAATACTTGGCGAATTGACGCTTCTTGTCATGCATGCCTATGCCGAAAAGATGGGGAGCTTGGACTAACTCTGGGAAGGTGTATTTATGTCCCATGTACGCTTCAACCCAATTTACTTCATTTATACAGAAGTCTGTGCCAGCAGTCACCATAGCACGAATACCTTCAAGATGAATATCTCTTATGGCTTCAAAGCGGTGCTTATCAGGCTGATAGTTGGCATTCCAGACGCTGTCAAAGTAAGCATCAGCTTCAGTCTGGAGCAGATCGGTCAACGATTCAAGGCGCTCACCAGCATGAATCTCTTTATTTTTCCATAGACAGAGAGGACGGACCGATGCAAGATTTTCAGGGCTGTGAGCCGTCTGTGGGAAATGTGTGTAACCTTCTCTGTTCAAGACTGACTCTGAGGGATTGAGAAAGCTAGGACGGAGAGGATCATACACACGAACAGTGTAATCCCTTAGCGCGAACCCAGTTGGTCTGCTGTGGCCATTGTCAAGATAGTAAGCCACATCCACGGCACATCTAGGAGGTCTGTCTCCTGGTCTGTCTAGAACGGTTGCTTTGATTGCGCTGTCAAAGTCAATCAGTCTTGCAGCGTCAGCTTCTGCAGCAATATATCTTTCTATATTATATCCTGCAGGAATGAAATCTTCGTCGAGCGCTGGGGGCATATAGTTAATTGAATGATCAATTGTCTTCAGCGGATCGAGTTGAAAGAAGTGACGAGGAGCTCTAACGTCTTCAGCAGCGTTCTGACCTTCTGAACGTGCCTCTGTTAAAGTAGCAGGTTCCTCAGGTTCAATTGCAGCTACTTCAGCGGCAACATCTTGAGCGATAGCTACAACTCCAGTCAGGTCAACATCCAACAGAACATCTGTGGACACTTCAGCAGCAGCTGGAACTATAGCTGAAAAACAAGAGCCATCCTCTATAAGAGCAGGATCTTCTACAGATGTAGGAATAGAAATGCTGTGGGAAGAAATAAACTTACCCTGAGAACTAAGCTCAACAGCAGTTTCTGGAGCGCTTGGCTCAACAGCAACATCTTGAGCGCTTGGCTCAACGACAACTTGAGCGCTTGGCTCAACGGCAACTTGAGCGCTTGGCTCAACAGCAACATCTTGAGCGCTTGGCTCAACTGTCTCAGGCTCTTCAGGAGTAGCTTGACGCTTGCTAGTCCTGGAACGCTTAAAGATTTTCTTAATGTTGACTCCTTCAACTAGTTTAGCCGGAGGAGCGGGAGGATCAACAGCTGGTTCTTCAAAGTCTATTTGCTTAATGATCCCTTCCAGCTTTCGTCTTTTGAGAGGCAACTTGTCCTCGGCATCCTCATCAGTTTCCTCATCAATCTTTTGAGAGGGGACGGCAATTTTAACTTTGGGTTTTCTGGGGGCTCTCTTCTTCGTTGCTGCTGGACGCTTCACAGCTTCCTCTGGCACTGGTCTCTCAGCCTTTTGAGCAAGCAGTTGGCGTTCTTCCAGCCGCTCAGATAGGGGTCTAGCCGCACCACTAACTTTTGGAGGATTGAACATATTGGTCAGAATCCTTTTCCCAACAACTTGGACTTATTCAACGGAAGTCCAGACGAGTACACACAATTCGATTTAAACAAGATGTCACTCAGGATGAGTCCATAAGGCTTATTTGAAGCGCTTAGACTGTCCCGAAACCGTCCGAAGATGTACTCACTCCAGTTGATTTTGATGTTGAAGAGTATAGCAACCATCATCTGAAATTGAACAGGATTTACCTTATCAAAGGTTCCCACGCGGCATTCTATGATCTTGCTGCAGAAATCAGCCAATAACCGGTATTTGGACACCAGGTCTTTCTTCTCGAAGTACTGAGTGTAAGGAACATCGTCGTACGCACTCATGATTGCCCATGCTTCCTTAATTTGTTTCAACGTAACAGAATCCAGTGCCTCACCCTCATTAGGCAAATTGAAGTTCTTGGCAATGGTGGAAGCAGATAGGATGAATTCCTTTGGAGACTCCTTCTTGGAGAAGGGAATTTGACAAGAGATGGACTTCTTGTCCTCTGAAAGTGTAGCAGTCTTCCAGAAAGTTTCAACTTCAGTAGGAAACATATAAGAGTATTGGGTTAAGAAGGGTTTGAGCCCAGCTTTGACGACCATGTCCATTATGTCCGTCAGGTTGATCTGAGTTTGTTCATATAGAAATTTCCAGTCGACAACAAGACCTTCAGTTACCTTGATGGTAATTTCAGCAGAAGTAGATGATGATTTCTTTGGTGCCATTTTTTTTTGTTTAAAACGAAGAAGATGGACTGAGATTTTTCTGTTGTATTGAGAGAGATAAAGAGAGATTTGCAGATATGCTTGAGTAGAAAGTAAGTTACTTTTTCTGCAGAGTTTGTGTTTTAAATGACACAGTAAAGAGTTTTGAAACTTGTGTTATGTAGTCTGAGTAGGATTTAAACACGTGTAATAACTGTTGAATCTTAGCCATAAATTTATTAACTGCGGACGCGAGTTTTGTGTAAAAGAGAGAAGTTACATTTGGTAATTCTCATATATAAAGATTTGACATCCGAGTTAAAGAAAAATTAACGTTTGGTATTTTCAGAGTGTAACACACGCGCATGTTTGTACACTGACACGTACACAAACACGTGCTATCTCTGAACCGTCATTTTTAAAAAATTTGAGTACCCGCCAGTTTGATGTGATAGAGGCGTGTGAGTAGAATACAAAATAGACCTTTGAGTCTACCCACGACCTTGAAAGAAGTTTGAAAAATTTTATGCATGGCTTGTAACGAAAATATTTTATAAATTTTTGATAAACTATTCAGCGCTTAGCTGATAAAATGGACGCTTGAAGTCAAAAGTTTTTTCAATATTTTGAGCATTCAATATTTTATGCAAACATAGAGCTGAGCGTTGATGATTATGCATCTGAAAATTTTTATCATTGACGCTTACAGTTATGAGCTGAGCATTCAATTTTTTTTTTTTTTTTTTTTTTTTAAAGAATATTGTGAGATATAACTTAAGTGGATTCCCCCTAAATTATATGCCTAATAAAATATGATGCTTCATGATCAAGCGTTTAAATCAATCATACCTAGTTCACTTCTCAAAGTGAGAAAACGTTGTTCATTGAGTGCTTTGGTGAAGATATCTGCCAGTTGTTTGTCAGTTCCAATGAAGTGCATGGAGATATCTTTCTTTTGAACGTGGTCACGAAGGAAATGGTATCTAATGTCAATGTGTTTGGTTCTTGAATGAAGAACAGGGTTTTGAGTCATGGCTAAAGCGCTTTGGTTATCACAATGAATGGGAGTTGGTCCTAAGATTGTTCCGTAATCTCTAAGTTGTTGCCTCATCCATAGAACTTGTGCACAACAACTTCCTGCAGCTACATACTCAGCTTCGGCTGTGGAGGTAGCTATGGATTGTTGTTTCTTGCTATGCCATGAAACTAACCTATCACCTAAGAATTGACAAGTACCACTAGTGCTTTTACGATCTATTTTGCAACCTGCAAAATCTGCATCTGAGTAACCGATTAGTTCAAAAGGAGAATCCCTGGGATACCATAAGCCCACATGTTGTGTGCCTTTTAGGTATTTAAGGATTTTCTTGGCAGCAGTCAAGTGTGACTCTTTAGGATCAGCTTGGAATCGTGCACACATACATACTGAAAACATAATACCAGGTCTACTGCAGTGAGATAAAGAAGTGATCCTATGATACCTCTATAATTAGTGATATCAACTTTCTTTCCACTTTCATCTTTATCTAACTTAAGCGTTTGGCTCATTGGAATTTTTGAATATGATGCATTTTCCATACCAAATTTCTTAATCATATCTCGTGTATATTTAGCTTGGTTGATAAATATGCCATTAGGGAGTTGTTTAACTTGTAGTCCTAAGAAGAAGGTTAATTCACCCATCATGCTCATTTCAAATTGTTCTTGCATCATTTTCGAAAATTTCTCACACAGACGCTTATTAGTAGAACCAAATATAATGTCATCAACGTAAATTTGAACTAAGAGAATATCTTCATCATTGGTAATTTTAAATAACGTTGTGTCAACGCTGCCTTTTGAAAAACCTTTACCAATAAGAAAGATAGAGAGAGTGTCATACCATGCTCGAGGTGCTTGCTTAAGCCCATAAAGTGCTTTTTCTAGCTTGTAAACCATACCCTTACCATGATTGTTGATGAATCCTGGAGGTTGCTCCACATACACTTCTTCTTGGAGTTTACCATTCAGGAAGGCACTCTTTACGTCCATTTGAAATACTGTAAACTTGTTAAACGCTGCGTACGCTAGAAACATGCGGATTGCTTCAAGACGAGCAACAGGAGCGTAAGTCTCATCAAAGTCAATGCCCTCCTCTTGGCAGTATCCTTGAGCTACGAGTCTGGCCTTGTTTCTTACAACAATGCCGTCCTCATCCATCTTGTTTCTATATACCCATCTAGTTCCAATAACTCCTTGATGAGTTGGTCTTGGTACTAGCATCCAAACTTTATTTCGCTCAAACTGATTGAGCTCTTCTTGCATAGCTTCAATCCAACTTGGATCACTTAACGCTTCATCCACTTTCTTAGGTTCCATTTGAGATAGAAAGCTTGCGAACATAGCCTCATTAAATGTAGCGGCTCTAGTTCTAACTGGTGCTTCAATATCTCCAATGATTTGCTCAGGTGGATGGTCACGTAACCATAGTCTATCTGTTTGGAAGGGGTTTTGAGAATGAACAGGCGCTTGAGAATCATTCGCTTGACCATTCTCCTGCGTTGGCGCTTCAAGTTCACGATTCCTTCTTTGCTCTTGATGATCATTCTTTTCATGATCATCCGTATTTCTTACATGATAATTTAGATTGATTTCACGAGTATTCTTAGGAGGAGGCACTGAGATCTCATCATCATCGTCAGTATCTTCATCAATAGTAATTTTGGACGCTTGATGACATAGATCTTCAACTCCTACATCATTTACATTTACCTTACTCGGCTCTTGGTTAGCATCATCAAACACAACATGAATAGATTCCTCAACCTTCGATTTGATCTTATTGAGAATGCGAAAATTCTTTCCATTTTTGGCGTAGCCTAGAAAGATTCCTTCATCCGCTTTAGGATCAAAAGTCTTTAGGCTTTGGGATCCATTATTATGAATAAAACATTTAGAACCAAAGACGTGAAAGTATGAAATATTTGGCTTACGTCCCTTCCACAGTTCATATGGAGTTTTTCCATGCTGTTTGTTGATCATGCATCGATTTTGAGTGTAACAAGCAGTGTTGATCGCTTCGGCCCAAAATCTAGGAGCAAGCTTGGATTCAGCTAACATAGTCCTAGCGGCTTCCTTAAGCGTTCGGTTCCGGCGCTCAGCAACACCATTTTGTTGGGGAGTTCTGGGAGCTGAATACTCATGATGTATTCCATTTTCTGCACAAAACTTCTCAACAACCTTGTTAGTAAACTCAGTACCGTGATCGCTTCTTATTCTTGCAACCTTAAGATTTTTCAATGTTTGAAGTTGCCGAATAAGCGCTGTTAACTTGTCACATGTTTCATCTTTGGATGAAAGAAATTCCACCCAAGTAAATCTAGAGAAATCGTCTACTACCACTAAAGTATACTTTTTACCGCTTACACTGATTGTTTGAACAGGTCCAAACAAATCCATGTGAAGTAGTTCAAGTATTCTAGAAGTAGATAGATGAGGTTTTCTCTTGAAAGATGATTTAACTTGTTTACCCATTTGACAAGCGTCACAGAGGCGATCCTTATGAAATGGTCCATTTGGCAATCCCTCTACAAGATTTTGACTTATAAGCTGAGAGATTGTCTTAAAGTTGAGGTGATTCATTTTTCTATGCCATAACCAACCCATTTTAGATTCATTTTTAGCAACAAAGCATGTTGGGTTGTTATCAAGTGTTGAACCCCAATCTACCAAATATACGTTGTTATTCCTTTTTCCTTTTAGTTTAGTAGATTTAGTCTTAGCGTCGTTTATATAGCAATAGTCACTTGAGAATATGACTTCAAAGCCTTTATCGCAGAATTGACTTATGCTTAATAAATTGTGCTTTAGACCCTCAACAAAATAAACATCACTTATCATGATGTTCCCCCTATGCACAGTACCTATACCTTTGGTTTTACCTTTGGAGTTATCACCAAATACAACCTGAGGACCATTGGCAGCTTGATAGTTGATCAGAAGATCTTTGGAACCTGTCATGTGCCTTGACGATCCACTATCAAAATACCAAACAGATGTATTGACTTTAGCTCTAGGTACCTGCAATCAAAAGGGAAGTTCTATTTCTGTTTAGGTACCCATTGTTGCTTGGGTCCTTCAACATTAGTATCCTTGTTAGTGTTAATTAGAACTTTAGGAACCCAAATTTGCCTTGTCTTCATAGTAGGAATATTGGCCTTTTTGGGTTTCACCTTGTGCTGTGTGTAATTTTTGGATGTATAATAATATCCACGATTATAATAATAGTCATAATCATAATTATCATAGTATCGATAATATGATCTTGACTGTTTTGGATATCGACGCTGGTATTTCCTTGGCTCTGGCTTGGGTTGCACGTTTGGTGCTAGACGCTTAGCGCTTGATTCACAGTGACTAGATTTATCCTTAGCTTTTTGAGCGTTTGGATGAGTCTGTCTTTGTGGATCATTTGCTTTAGCCTTACCCTTGTCTGAGTTAGTTTTGACTTTCTCATTTGGCCTCTTACCATTGTCCCTTGGTTCATTTTGAGTTTGACCTTGTGAACCTTTCTCAACAAAGAAAACACCCTTTCCTTTGTTGTTTGCCGTAACATTAGGTTTGTTTGGTTGTTTACCGAATTCATTGCATCCTAAACCGGTCTTTTCTCCAAACAACCTTGTTATTTCAGTCACATTGTCGAGCTTTCTGGATGCTTTGGACAACGATGAGATGAGCTGTTCTGACTTGGCAAGTCTAGCCATCAGATCAGCTTCTCTCTTGACTATTATATCAAGATCACCTCTCAATTGAATAACTTCACTCTCAAGCGATTGGTTTTTCTCAATGCACTGTTGCTGAATTTGCAACTCTGCTCTGAGCGTTACTTTATCGTTTGTGAGTGATGAAATAATAGCGAGATCATTTTGATATATTTTGGCAGCTTCTTGACATTCATTGTAATATTCTTTGACTTTGTCAAGTAATTCATCATAAGAAAGAGGAATTGATAATTCATTGATTACCTCAGGGGACGCTTCATCATCTCTGGCCATGAGACATATGAGCGCTGAGTCATCTATCGGCTCATCATCATCACTACTTTCGTCTGATGATTCTAAATCTTCAGGTGCTGATGCTGGTTCTGATTCCGCAAGCAAACCTTGTTGTCGAAGGTTGCTCCTGAATTGGTTTCTATCCAAGTAATCCTGCCTTGAGGGCTTGGATACATTTGGATAGGGACAATTTACCTGGTAGTGCCCCGGTTTCCTGCAATTATAACAAAGATTGGTTTTCATTTTTTGTTCACTTGTTAGCCTTGCAGTGTGTGGTTTTGAAACCACTGGAGCTGGGAGACTTTGAGTAGACGCTTGATATTGAGCAGGCGCTTGAGGTAAAGGAACAGAATATTGAGGCGCTTGAAACTGTTGTTGTATGGGAGAAGGCGCTTGATATGAACTTTGTCCTTGATTATTAGGACCTTTTCCTTTCTTTTCATATCTCAAGAACTTCCTGAATCTATTCAGCAAAGCCAACTCTTCTTCCTCATTAATGTCCGAATTCTTTCCTTTGTTACCTGATTTGCCTTTGATTGATGCAATGAGCGCTCCAGATTCAATCACTGGATTACTCACAATGTCACTAGCAGAGTTCAACTCGAACTCAAAAGCTTTTATCTCTGAAAAGGCGTCTTCTGGAGTTAAGAGATCCAGCATGTTTGATTCTCTCATAGCTGTTGTCTTCATCAAGAATTTACTTGGTAGACTTCTAAAGACCTTAACCACCATTTCTCGATTCTGTAAGTCCATTCCCAACGACGTAAGTTCTGTAACAAGAGCTGTGAATCTTATATCCAATTGCTCTAGCGTTTCATTGGGTAGCATCTTAAATCCGTTAAACTTTTCCTTAGCAATGGAAAGTTTGTTTTCTTTGATTTGAGCTGAACCACCACAGATTGTAGCCAGCTTATCCCATATTTCTTTAGTCGTTTTGCAAGATTTGATTTTATTGAATAAGTTATCATTATCACCAATAGCCGTATACAGAGCGTTGCGACCAACATTGTCCAAGTTAGCTCTTCGACGCTCATCTGGAGACCATTCTTGTTTTGGTTTTTCAACGTAACCATCAGGGGTTTCTTCTGTGGCTCCAGGCGCTCTTGTGATAACTTTGTATATTTTGATTGGCCCATCTGAAATAATATCGCACATGTCATCATCGCATGAACATAAATACGTAAATGCTTTGACTTTCCATGTGTCAAAATTTGATTCTGTCAATTTGGGAACTTTAGCAAATGCCATATCTAAGCTTTAAAAAGCAACTAGATTTTGAAAGAAAATGATCTAAACAAGCAGTTATGCTTGGAAATTTTAAAATTTCAAAATTAACCGCTCTGAGACCACTTGTTGGTCCCAAGTGGCATACGAAAGGGTCTAGAAGGGGGGGGGGGGGGTTGAATAGACCCTTAGTCTTTTTCAACTTAAAAAAGATTTCGTATTAAACGTATTTGGACGCTTGATATTATAGGCGCTTGAAGTGTGTGACGCTTCACCTTAGCGTTCACATAAGATATTTGAGACTTTGTGAAGCGTCTAATGAAGACTGTTTTATAAAGTTAACTTAGACTTCAGGAATTGAATACTTTGACCTTGTAGGTTAAGCGTTCAGTTCTTTTAATCAGGGTTAGCACAGCGGAATGATTTTGGAGTCTTCTCTTTGAAAGTTTTTAGCGTCACAAGATGTTTCTTAGGTGCTTAGCTTTTGATTTTGTTTTACTTATGCAATGATATGATAGATGAATGAAATGACTGAAAAGTAAATAACACAATATTTGTAAGGTTCGTTGGGTGGTGTAATCCCAACTACGTCCTTCTTCTCCTTTGCACTTGGAGGCAATCCACTAAAATGATTCTCAAAGAATCACACAGAATCTTCTACAAATTAGGGAGAGATGGATGTCGATGACTTGAGCTCCTTGATCACACAGATTTCTGCTTCAAATCACTTCAACCCTCTTGCTTCTTTCACCCAGAAATGATGCAAGTATCCAACTTCGACTTCACACAGATCGCGAGGCTTGGATGGGATTTTCTAAAAGGTTTGTTTGATTTTGATGAAGTTCAAACAACTTGGTAATATCTCAGTAGGAATCTGGTTTCTTCAAAAAGAATGTTTGAGATATTTGTTGACTGTCTCAGGAATATAAGAAAAGCAATTTGGATGTTTCTTGAAGTTTCTGGCTTTTCTGAGAGTTTAAGGAATGAGATTTTAATGCAACAGCAATTTGGCTTTGATAAAATTGTTGCTCCTATTTTTTTGTTTGTTGTTGAAGTCCTATTTATAGGTATTCTTGGAGAAAGTGTCCGTTTGACACATGCACTGGCGCGTGTCTCTCACTTTCGCGAGTGAACAGCTTTCGTCCTTTTTCCTGAAAATCTGCTGCACGAAAGTTGGTGCTGCAGTCTGAGATAGTTGACAGTCCAATAGGGTGGCTTCTCCGTACGTCTGACATTGCTTATCATATTAAATGCTCTTATCAACATTTAATGCATTTGAAATTAATACCCGTTGGTATTTAATGCTTTGAGAATATTTGCATTAAACTCCTTCTGGACTTAGAAGTAAATTCAGGTGAAATCACTTCTGTCCCATAAGGTAACGCTTGATATAGCTGGCCAAAGTGGACGCTTGGAGACTGTATCTATCTTCTGAGATCAGGCGCTTGAGTCTTCGAACTTTACCACTGATAAACTCACTCAGAAATCATCAGACGCTCAGCCTAAGACTATTTTGCCTAACACTCTAAAGTAAGATAACAAAGCCTAATAAATCTATTACAAGTCTAATGCTTCAAAGCCTATACAAGTTTTCTACGAAAATAAACTTACAACTTTTTGGGGTCTAACAAAAACTTAATTGTCATCATCAAAACTTCTAACATGAAATTCCTAACATCCCCTTTTATGCTTTTTTCTTGAACTGGACGAATCGCCTCCTGCTGGCCCTCCCGCGATAGTGTGTATCTCTGCCCTAGACACATTGGCATGCTCTTTACGTCGATCTCCCTGGAGAATATTATCATTCTCCATTCCCTCTATATTGAGACCGATCCGGTGACCGACTACGCGATCGTCTCACCTCTTTAGCGCGGTTGGCCTCTGGGGCTCTTACTTCCGCAAGAGTACGATCAATGAAGTCGTTCAGAGCACCATCTTTTATTAGACGTTCAAGTTCATCTTTCAACTGATAGCACTCTTCGGTATCATGGCCTTTGTCTTTGTGAAATTGATAATACTTGTCCGGATTTGCTCTGAATTTTGATTTCATTGGCTTTGGCCATCGAATCGCATTCATGTGCTGCACTGCCAGTAACACTCTTCCTCTTGATGCTTTCAAGGGGGTGTACTGTTCGTATTTTGCGTATCGAGGGGGTCGTTCGTGATTCTTTTTAGACCTCGACCCTTCCTGCCGATAGCTATTATCTCTTCGATCATTTACGGGCTTGCAAGCCTCGGAATCCTTTGATAGATTCATCTCTTCCTCGTTGATGCATTGCTCTTCCAACTGCATCAATTGTTCTTGATCTTTTGGTGCGCGTCGAGCTAAAGCGGATGCCAAAGTACCTTTGTTAAAAGCTAACAAAAAAAACGTTACAATAAGGTCATGAGTTAACTCAGGTATTTCTAAAACTTCCTGATTAAACCTATGAACAAAATCCCTCAAACTTTCACTAGGACCTTGCTTGAATTCCATCATGGAAGATACAGACTTCCTGGCCTTCTTGTTGGCCGCAAAATGATTCTCAAATCTCTTAATGAGCTGCTCATAGGATCCTATCGAACCGGGTTGCTGACTAGTGAACCAATCTTGAGCCCGCCCGACCAGGGTCGTCACAAAGACCCTTGCATTAATCGCATTCGACTAGTGATACAATGACATCAACAGTTCAAAAGTCGTCAGATGCGGCCCCGGAGCACCTGTCCCATCATAAATAGGCAAGAGAGGAGCTTTGAATGAACTTGGAGGTTCTTCAAACATTATACTCTCACAAAACGGCGAATTTCTGGTCATCAACGCTGAAAACGGCCTACTTTTTGGTCGAAGAGCCTCGGGTTTACGGTTTACCCTGCCAAGCTTTTCATACATATCATCAATTTCAGCCCTCGACAAAACTGGTCTTTCTTCCTTCATAGGCTGTTTTCCTAGTCGGACTTCCAAATGCGCATCATCCCTACTGTTGACCTCCTCATCAGACCGTGCCTCCACTTCTGCCCTCTTCCTATGCTCCGGGTTCATCCCCTCTTATTCTTGAAACAGCTTCCTAGGCGCCAAAGGTACCACAGGAGCCTTCTGAGCATTCGGGGTCACTGGTCCCGACGCCATCAGACGACTCAAAACTTCATCCATTTTTTCCTGTACCATCTTGTCCAACTCTCCTTTTGTTACCACCATCCTCTCATCCCCACGACCGCCACCGCTCCTCCACGGCGTTGAGGACGCAGAGTCTTCCATGCGAACTCGCTTCTCCTTCTGACCATCTCCAGCCATTTCTGATGCTGACGTCAGCGACCCTCTAGTAGTTTCCCACAGACGGCGCCAAACTGATCTAGCACACAGTTTCCCCACACTATTTCAGTCAAGATGACCTCGAATATGTGCCAATTAACGCGTTCTCTGGATTATAGACTGCGCTCGGATGATATCGAGCTGCCTACGTACCTTTTCAGGATCAAGTCTAAACGTAGTTCAAGTACAGATGCTGGATTTGTTATGGCTCGAATATCGAGCAACTCTCTTATTTGTATTCTAGGATCGTACTCTCAAGTCTCGGAATAACCCGAGCTATACGATAAATGGTTCGTAATATTTATTGCTCCAATTATCCATCCACCAATCTTCATAAATGACGGTATTTATAGAGTTTCCATTCGGTACTGTAGAGCGAATGACCGACAAGACGTCTTGCCTGCGGATCCCTTACACGTGTGTTTGATGGGTGGCACAGATTCGACGTTCACCCAGTCGGGTCATGAACCGACCCTACTCGAATAATAATAACACGCGGATCTTGGAGTGTAATGCAAATAACTTTATTATAGGGGCCGGACATAAAACCCTCCTCGTTTCCTCGTATACGAGGCAATATCTTAGTCTAACGACCCAATGAATACGAGGTGACGAATAATAAATCCACAAGTAGTATTTTGGTACATCAATTTCAATTTCTGAACCAATCAAATGAAGAATGTATATGCACACAAGAATAGTGGCGAGAAAGAGAATAATAACTGGTAAAGACAGTAGTATGTCAGCATTTATTAAACAAATAATTCATGCTGCTCCAACCTAACAATATACGAAATAGGATTATCACATAGCCATAAAAATATCATTCTACAGTCTTTAACTGATCCATGAGTCACTTATATATTATTCTAGTAGCGGATAGCAAACACAGAGACAAGGCTTAATATGCCCAAAATATTGCTAGTTCACCATGAGGATGATGAAATGAATGGGAATATTTAAGCTAGTTATTATCATCAGGCCTAACTCGAAGTTCTATCTAGTTATGCTTTGAAAGGAAAACAGTGCAGGCCAAATGTTTCCATGTAAAAATGGGCCGCCTTTTGACAGAAAGCATTTTTAGTATACAATTGAATACTAACCTGACCACAAAACAGTAAGCAAAAGCATATATATCTCATAACAACCCTTGACAACATTGTTATATAAATTCAACAGATACAGGGAAAAAGATATGGACCATTACGTCAACGTAGGATGCTGTCTTTACACAAACATAACACCGAAAGGATTCAATATAAGAAGCTCAACACGGAACATAATGATCGTAACCTTTTTATCAGAAACAATTAAATGTTGCATCCACAAAAATCTTGTTCCAGTTAAAATAAATTATGTTAGATTGTTTTAACGGAGAGAAAATTAAAGGAAAGAAAAAGGATCACCCTGAATATGTCTGACAACAGAGAATTAAAAATTGCATTTGTCAAGTACCAGTGTAATGGGCTTCTTCCGTCATTCTCAGGAACATCAGGATCGGCATTCCACTTTGTGACAATATGACAAAGGAAAGATGTCTAACCATATTGTGCAGCAACATGCGTTATCTGCAATCAGGACAAGTGTGATGATATATAACACAAAAGAAAGTTTCAAGAATGTGGAAGACCACACATTTGTGACAATAACGATAAATAACTATATTAAACGAGTACGAGAAAAAAGGTAATACCAAATGCAACACATTAGGGTAAGAGTTGGGCTAGTTAAAACATGCCAAAAAACATCCAATCCTGGAAAACAAGTTGTAGTACTTATGTACATTCTTCCAATGGGTCATCTAAAACTCTGAGACACAGAATAAAACCCCAGAACAATTCTCAATCAAGGCGAGCACCGCGCCATGCACCATGGCTCCAGGGACCCTTCGCGCCATTCTCCTATAATAACCATGGTTTTACAAATGATTTCTCTGCTTTGAATTGAAACATCATGTCATATTTTTTATTATGTTTGTAGCCCGTATGTTTTCCTTTTAGTTTGTATGTAATCTAAAGAAATAACAGATATGTCATTAAACAGCATGTAACTTCAGACAGATCAACCCTTGTTAACTATTACAATTTAAATAAAAAAGAAAAATCAATCACATTGCAAATATTATAATGACAAATGAATATAAAGTAACAACTTTATTCTATTAATACCTATGTAATCACTCATGTGACGGCAATTTTTTTAGAATACAAAAGAAGTATTAACTCTAATACTAATAGCAATATGTACAAAATAGAAGTTCAAAAAGAATAAAAATAAAAATTGTTTACAATTTAACTTCCTTTTTCTATTTTTAATAGTTGTCCTTGTAATTAAAAATAATAACTTTATATAAAAAGGAATAATCCTTCCAAAAAACATAAGAAATAAATAAAGAATTTGTGAAAGACCAAGCCAATTCCCTTTGCACATTTCCCAACGAATATTAGGGAAAGGATTTTATATAATTAAACAAAACAGTCCTTGTAAGTAAAAATAATAATTTTATATAAAAAGGAATAATCATTCCAAAAAACATAAGAAATAAATAAAGAATTTGTGAAAGACCAAGCCAATTCTCTTTGCACATTTCCCAACAAATATGAGGGAAAGAATTTTATATAATTAAACAAAACAGAAAAAATTTAAAGTGGGAGCAGGGGAAATCGATATCTTGTCCCTTTTGCCCACAAACTTAAAACCAAGTACATTACCAGCTGGGCTGCAGTTGTTCTTTGTTGATATCTTTTTTTTTGGGGGGGGAGGGGACCCATAATTTCACACATAACCTATTGGTTAAGACTATTAACAAAGAAATCCATCCCTGTCCAAAAATACTCTATTGGTTAAGACTATTAACAAAAAATAAATTAATCTACAGTTTATATTCCACTCTAAAACTTTTAATTTGAAGAAAGATAAATGTTTACATACATAATTAACTTCATATTTGCAAGGATTATGTATGGAAATTATTGTTGGGTTGAGAAGGATCAAAAATTACCTTGTAAGATGTGTAGAATGATTTTAGTTTGATTTGTATTTGTGGCTCCTATCCATATATAAAGCTACTAAGTTTAGTAAGGCGATTGTGTTATGGCGACAATGATTTAAGTCATTTTTTGAAATTTTAACTTGAATGGTAGAAGAATCGCATACCATATAAATCCTAACTTTAAAAGAAAAATCAATACATATAGGGAAAATGAAAATAGAACACCAAACATCATTTTTAGGATAGAGTAAGAAAATTATGAAGCATTACCACACAATTGTTAGAAAAATGTGACTAACAACTCGTACGAATGATTGCATATAACACGAATGATTTCGTATAACCTCTAAGTCGCGCAGAATTTACGCTCTTCTTAAAACAATATTCGTCCCCTACCAAGTGCAAACGAGTTATATAACGAATTTGTTACAGGATACAATGGAGCCCAGTTACAAGAATTGTTGTTTGCTTGCAAATTGCACTTTCGAAGACAAACCCTAATACCCAAAATATGACGAGCCTTTCAGAAGATATTTGAACTTTAATCACAACATTAACTATATAAAGATTTGTTTTTGAGTATAATTTTGGGCATTAAGAACAGTGACTGGTGAAGATAAAAACTTGCATCAAATACGAAGTGAAAGAATTCTTCTTCTTTTTCTTTCATGATGTGATCGGTCCTTTTAATAAAAGAACTTGCATCTATTGCCAAGAGATGTGACTTTCCAGAAAATACAACGTCAAAAACTTTGAACAATTATGTTCAGTTTTTAAATTCAAATAGAACTCTAATTGAGAAGTCACAACTATTATAAACTCTAACAGATCACGGCCATTAGATTATATAATAAAAATCAATGATGAAGATTTAATTTGAAAATATCCAACAATCCTCCACCATTTTCAAAATTAAATATATTTTTTATATAATATCTATATGAATGTAAATATAGGCTCGGGAATATGTGCATCAATAATGGTGTCTCACGACTTGAACCATTACTTAGTGAAAGCATTTCAAAGTTAATCAGAAAGAATGGTAGATTTGTCTTTGAACCAACTTCCTATATGAAAAATCGGAAATGCTAACACACACATATATCCAATAATCTTGAGTATTCAAATAAGCCGACACGTGGATTGGCCTTGTGTCTATATCCTATTTCATGAGTGCTCTAGAGTTAAGCCCTTAACGCATAGAAGGCGGCACCACCTTTGACACTCACATAAGTAGACTTATTGAAAGCGCCCCCGTAATAAAAGTACTTTAACACACATATGTTATAAATATATTAAGAGTATAAAACTCAACATTCCTTTAACATTACAGGTACAAGCACTATTTTCCTCGGAATGAATAATAGTTTTAGTGCTTCAACCACTTCATATGATATACTTTGCTCATTGAATTCCGGCTCTCGATATTTTGAGATGGAATTGAGTTTCCATCATTGGTGGTCCAATAATATGGCTTAAGTTTCATCCATTTAGCAATCTTTTGTACCAAGTCTCTTATCCATCCTTTCGTCAAAGGATCTACTAAATTTTCACCAGGCCGTACAAAATCAATTGCAATTACTCCATCGGTGAGTAATTGTCTCACATGTACAGCTATGTCTAAGTCCAATTTGTCTGGACTTTCCATTAGTCACCTTATTAATTATAAGCTCTTGACAGTGTGGCCTCACTGTCACAACAAATCGATATTGGTGGCATCGGCTTTGGCTATACCGGAGTTTCAATTAACAAATTCATTAGCCATTCAGCCTCTTTACTACTTGAAGCAAGTGCACGTTTGCTTCTTATAGCTCCATGAAATAGCTCCCCTACCAAGATTTTGAGATCCATCCACTTGTGGACATATGATCTTCTTGCTCAGTTATCTAACTAGCATTAGTAAATCCTTCCAAAATCGAAGGATATCCTTTGAAACAAATTCCAAAGTTTATGATTTTCTTTAAATATTTCAAAATCTTATTAACAACATTCAATGTTCAAGATTTGGGTTACTTGTGTATCTACTCAACTTACTAACAATTAAACCAATGTTTAGTCTAATACAAGTCATAGTATACACTAGACAATCAATTAATCTAGCATATTCAAGTTGTTTATAGCCCCCCAACTTCATACTAGAATAAAAAAGAGTATTAACATGATTACAACGATAGTGATTAAATTTCTTTAGCACTTTTTCAGTATAAGGAGAATGAGAAAGAGTTTAGTCATCATTATCTCTAATGATCTTAATATCAAGAATCACATCAGCAATGCTCATATCTTTCATATCAAATTTCGAAATAACATGCTAAACAAATTATTAATCAATAACAAAAAGAAACATATGATCAACATATTAACCAATTTGAACACCTCTACTACCATCGAATTTACTATAAACACATTTATCAGATTCTGGTAATTAATGGGACTATATGTGATGTGTTCTTAAATGAGTACCCGTACTTCTATAAAATCAAAAGTCAAATAATTTGTACAATTGTCTTTCAACTATATATATTTATATATATATATATATGATCACAATTCTTCATATACTATTCATAATTCATGACAAAGTGTTCTAATCAATCTACATATAAAAATATCCATAGTTAAGAATATTAAATTTTCCTTCAACTAACAGTATGTATGTCGAGTGCATATTTTTAAAAATTGTATTATGCCTTCTATCAAATACAATAATTTGATATATAATGCTCAAGAGCACCTTTCCATAAATGAGAATATTTTACATGCAACTCATAGATTAAAACACCTTCGCATGAATATGCACAGATAGTCAATGAAATATAGATATTGTATATTATAGTTTATTCGAATCTAATATGGATCATCAATTTCGAATCCAAATTAATAATGGTAGATTATATACTTAATATTTTATTTTTATTTTTTCCATCATAAAATTGTTTATTCTAATGCATGCCTGTTAAGTGTTAACTCAATAGGCAACAAGTTTTACGAAAAGTCACTTAGCAGTTCGAAAGCCTGCCTCCTTCAGACTTCAGTTAATTACTGAGTTTATTGCAGCGGTTTTTATCCAACTAATTGACAACGTAATTCTGAAATAAAATTTTGTGTAGTTTAACAAATAAGCATATCATTTGTCAACAGTAAATACTTATCTCAAATATCATCCGGCTTGTTTATCTCAAATAACAAGAGCCGCCAAGAAACTTCCGCGGCTTGTTTGTCTTCATTTCCATTTTCAGTTTTTGCATTTAAATAGGAACACGTTTAACTCCTTTCAACAAAACTAATTATTGATATGATATGATATGATGTTCCAATTAACTAAATCAACACTTCCACACCACCAGTTCGGATCTTCTATTGCAAACGATGTTGCAATCTCCTATTGCACTTCATGAATGAATGACATGTGTATAAAATTTATTTTTAATTATAAATTTAATATGGATTATATACACTTGTCGGGTAGGCATGATATGCAACACAAGATCCAATACCATTTTGCATTAGAAGATCTGGTGTGCCACACCACAGCCAATCCAAACACGTCTTCACTTTCACACGAAATCCAATTCAAAAAGGAAACACCATTGAAAAACGAAAAATTGAAAATGAAATTAAACTAAACGGATCAGGACGTTTGATTTCACTTGGAAGAGTGCTCATGTAAACAATATATAGCAATCTCCATTGACATATTCTCCCGACACTCTAAAGCGTGTTTGCTATAAACGAAATTGGCCTTTCCCAGTTTCTGTTCGCATTTGTTTTTCGCTAAACAAAGAGAAGAGCCAATGATAGATAGTTATTTCACAGAAACGGAAAATCATTCCTTATATTTAAAAAAAAAAAAAAAAAAAACACTACTCCCACAGTCCCAGTTCAGTTGGAATAACTGAAAATCTTAATTAAAAAAGAATGTTCTGTATTTGCCATCAAAATCTCTGATTCTGATCCTAATGAACTAAATGTTGAGAATTCAATACCTTGTATCAATCATCTAGTGTATTTGAGCTGACACACGCATATATATGTAAAACGACAAACAAATTCCTATATGCACTGCTACAGAAATGACCTATGACAACGGTTTTTTTGGGCCTATGACAGCGGTTTTAACCGCTGGTTTTAACCACTGTCATAGGTACCGCTGTTATATGGGTGACCCTATGACAGCGATTTTCAAGAAATTGCGCTGCCGAAAGACCAAAAAAAAAATAAAAAAAATTCGAACCTATGACAGCGGTTTTGGCCAAAACTGCTGTCACAGGTTCACACTGTGACAGCAGTTCTTCCGGAACTGCTGTCACAGGTACCCACTGTGACAGCGGTTTCGAAAGAACCGCTGTCATGGTACAAATTTTTTTTCTTTTTTTTTTATTATTTATTGTCATATTATGATAATATTCCTGTACAGTAATATGCAATAAACCAACCAACAAATTTCAACTAACAACAAAACATATTCAACATAAACAAACACCACCCCAAACTTCAATATTACCATCTCTTTCCTCCAACAATAAAATGTTATAATCTCCAACAAAATGTACAATCAACTAATTAAATTAATCAACAAAATACAATAAATCAAATCTCAATTTACAACAAGTCACAATATACAAAAGCTACATTACCTAATTTCTAAGGAGCAGCTAATAAAATGTAACGTGCAACTTCGCAGCGTACTTCATCAATTTGCTCTTGAGTATAGAAGGATTGAGAATCATAAAAGTACTGCAAGATATATATATAGAGATTAATTGCAAACTGAAATGACGTTTCAATTACCTACCAAAGGTTTAATAATTTCAAAAGGAATAGAATTAAGTATATATTTGGATTATGTATCGTACCGCTGTTGGGATTATAGATTGTTCGTGGCTAATAATCTCTTTCATGAATCTCATAACGAAATAGCCACAATCTACCTCGTTGGTCTGCCGGGGGCACGACAAAAGCAATCAAAGTTACGTTGTATTAGAACACTAACTTCTATACGAATATATAATCTAATGAAACTAGAAAACGCTAACCTTTATGGTAAACCATTGACAAACCGAGTTCTTGGATTTTCTGGATTGGTTGTTGCAATTTGCACGAAATATGTGCACAGCTCTATAAAAAACAAGGAAATATGTTAAAAACAAGCAATTATATGAAATAAATATAGTTTAAAAAAATATTAAATATAATGGATACATTGATTGAATGAAAAACTTACTGATTGATTTTTAGCATCATATCATCTCGGTATTGCGGCTCACCATGCACAGAATCCAGATAGTAAATAAACAATCTCTTGAAATGGATCAATTGCAAGCAACAACCAATGACCCCTACAAAGCATTCAATAGATAAGTTAAAAATTTGTCTTGCGTAGCTAGTTTTACAAATTAAAGTCGAGTCTTTAGTAGCTCACCCGTTGTTGTAAGGTGCAAGAAATAACTTATTCGGTTGTGCACTCTGTATCATAGCACCTGCTATGTACTGCACTTGTTGAATTTGCGGGCTTGTTTGAGCAGATATGGAATGTGGGCTAAGGAACCCGAAACTTGCAATTTTCCCTTCAGGGATCACATAGTTAAACCACAAACACCTAAATTGAGCATCAAAAATGAATTTCGAGTAACGAAAATAATCGTAGTTCAGATGTAATAAAATAATTAAAAACCTTACTTTATGTACGTTGTAATGATAGAGGCTCCTATCTCTTTTCTACGCAGAAGGTGACAGATCTCCTCCTTTCCAATGAACTCTGGGAATGACAAATTCATAATGGATTCGTCCATGTATATGTTGATCTGGGCACCAATCTTCATCATCTTCGTGTACTTTTCCAGAAATTCAAGGTCATTAGGGAGCCCAATAGTTGAAGGTCTGCACATATGTCTACTTCATCTGCAGGCTCGGCCACTGGAGATTTTCCTTTGACAGCTGACCGCTTTGACGTCCCTGACTTACGGTTTCCAGATGATTTGTATGGTCCAAGAGACTGTTTAAGCAAGAAAATAAAAAATGAATCTTACACACCAAAGTATATTTAGTAACCTCAAACAAATTGTTATAATTTATTAATGACTAGCTATTAATTACATACTGGTGCATCAGTGACAATGACAAGACTCGCTGGCTAAGCAACAAAGGTACCCAGACCATTAGAAATGGTGAACATTTCATCATTGAGAGGGACGGGTAGGAGTGTATTCGCCTCAACTGCAGTGTCAATGCGCACTTTCACATTGTTGGTGGCTAATGGACAGTTGTGAAGTGTTCTATCAATCACCGGTCGATTGTATAGCTGTCCTTTAGCCACCACACGATATGATGTTGATGAAAGTGCTAATTGACATGGAGTGATACCCTACACACACACACATATATATATATACAACATTATATTAGAAAGTTTTGTATGATTTACAGAAATAGAGAGTCAATCAATAAACAAGTTCAAATTTTTACCTCAGGAAGCATCTTATAACCTGGTTCTGGGCTGCTATCTTTCAAAGAAATCACGTCATCTTCATGTGGCTGACGCGAGTTAGGGGCTTCCAAAACATCAATTCGTTGTTGCATGGAAACCATAGTTTCGGAGAGGTTTTTCACCATGTTTCTCAAGTTTTCCATCTCCATTTCTGTAGCAGGCTTTGGATCCTTAAAATAGTCTCTTTGTGAGACCCCAAAGCCAACACCCCTAACGCGACCCGGATGCTCTTTCTTTTTAAGAGCTTTAGCCAATAGGTCATCTCGACTCGTCTCATTTCCACTATGGCTAGTACTCTCTTGTGAAATGCTCTCCTGTAATAATATATTTTAAAAAATAAAAAAAATAGTGAACCTTGTGCTTTCAATAGTATTTCAAAACAAACATACAACACTTTATATAGCTAAAATTGCCAATAACTCACCATTTCATTCACCACTCTTCTAACATTGTTGTTATCAATTTGATTTGTTTTATCGGAACGCGCAATCCTCCACATGAGTGCTCGTGTCACCTCTGTGCAATCGGATCCCGCATCCCTTCTTCTATTTATCTATATTTTCATTAAAAAATATATATATGCATTAACATAGAATTTTTATTAAAAAAATTGTAAGGATTCACTGCTAAATGAACTACATACCTCCATTTGCTTCACAAGAGCATGTCCAAGACTCGCTTTCCGGTAAGGATATTCAGGGTCCTTTGCTCTTTCCTGATTGTCTCTACTTATTTTCTGTTTATTCATTATCAAATTATTAGCTAAATATAAACGCAATAACCAACAAATGAAACCTTAAATTAAAATGACTAGCTACCTGCCAAGGTTCACCTAAGCGAACATCTAAAAATGCTATCCAATCGGCTTGGGAAATCTCATATTGTGGGGGTGGGTTGACATTAATGTTTCCATCATCATCTCGCACATACTTTCTGCTTATGTAGCTCCTGAAGTTACGTGCTAGCCTCTCAGCTTCTTCTAGTACGTACTTTCGTCGACTTTCGTCAATATTAAATGCCAACTACAAAAAACAAACAACAAAGTATATATAAAGTTATAATTTAGAGAATATGATAATACATTAACACTTACAAATATGATAATATCCAAATTACCTTTATCTCATCCCAAACGTTTTTTTTTATTGCTGACGGGACTTTTCGCCAATCACTCATGGTAATCGACACCTTCTGCCGAGCCTGCACACCTATATAACCAACAAATATTGATTTGTTTGGGTTAACTGGCTGACCTCTGTCATTCCAGCCGACAGGTAGCCTTATGCCTTTACTTCTGGCATTGATAACTTTTTTCATAGCCGTGACACCTCTCCGTATCTCCGCCTCATGAATGCTATCTGATCCATATACATCATCCTCGGGAAAACTACCATCCGGATTTGAAGCCATTGACCTACAAAAGATAAAAAATACAGAAGTTAGATTCTTATAAATTTGGCAGATTCAATTGGCAATAATAATTTTAAAATAGAAATAATAAATACAGAAGTTAGGTTCATATCCATTAATCTAGAACGTAATTATCCTAAACCACAAAATAAACAAAATTTAATCCCCAATTAAACACAATTAACCCACAGCTAAACCAAATTAACCTCAATTAACCCCCTATTTCCCTTAAATTTTCCACAAAAATAGGCAAATCTCAAGAATATAAATTTCCTAGCAACTAAGTATAAATATTGATAAAAAAATAAGTCTATCATACAATTATGACATCTGTAGCCAATACCTTTCATCGTTTTCTTTTTGTCGTTGGCTTAGCAGTCTTTTGCTTCCCATCGGTACGACCATTTTTTTTAGTACGGCGACGAACTGACGGATTAATCCATATCCTCTCTTGGTGATCTTGTCGCATATACAATTCATCATCACTTATATCCAAGTCATCATCACTATCAATTGATTGTGAATCACCTAATGAGATAGGATTTTCTCCATCATCTTCACTTTCTCCATAATCATCATCAATACAAGTATTTTTGTTTGCCGATAAAACAATGGACCACCTCTTATGAATAGGATCGGTAACAAAAAACACTTGCTTAGCTTGTGACGTTAAAATGAAAGGTTCATCTTTGTATCCCACCCTTTCAAGGTCTACTTGAGTGAAACCTATTTCACTATTATCGACACCATGTTTATTGTCAACCCACTTACACCCAAATACAGGCACCCGAAACCAACTATAATCAAGCTCCCATATACGTTCAATCACCCCGTAATATGATAAATCGGCATAGATAGGATTATTATCTTTCGCACTTGAGATATGCATTGTTTGAGCTACAAGACTCACACCACTATTCTGCATTGTACTTTGCTCATCTTGGTCTTTTGTATAGAATGTGCGACCATTTATACGATAACCTGAATAACAAAATACTAGTCTGTCCGGACCCATCTACAGTCGTGTCAATTTATTTGAAACTGAAAGTTGTGGATTCTCTTTCTGTTTCTCTTCAAAATGCTTTCGGAACCAATCGATGAAACTCTTATTATGCTCTCTTGAAATCCAGCTCTCATTTTTTATTGGATTGAATCTCCTAAGTTGGTTCTTATGCTCTTCAACATATGGGTCAACCTCATCGGTGTTGTGGAGCACATGTAGGTGTGTCTGATCCCTTTGTGTAATATGAACACTAACTAATTGCTTTCCCATTAATGCGACTCCTTCTGTTCCCCCTCCCACAACATGAGACTTTGGAAGCTCTGCAACATTAGAATCTGCCAGATACTCTGTGCAAAATGTAATGGCTTCATCGACTATGTACCGTCCAACAATGCAACCTTCCGGTCGACTACGATTTTTCACGTTGCCTTTCAATACCTTCATATAACGCTCAGCCGGATACATAGATCTCATAAAAGTCGGTCCACATAGTTGAGTCTCTCTAACCAAGTGAACTGGTAGATGAGTCATTATATAAAAAAAAACAGGTGGAAAATACATTTCAAGCTCACACAAAGTGATGACAATTTGTTTCTGAAGTGCAGGAAATTGCTTAGGATCAAACACCTTGCTCCACATTGCTTTGAAGAAGAAACACAATCTACTTATCGTGTCTCTCACCTTTTTTGGCAAAATGGCCCGTATAGCAATTGGTAGCAAATGATCCATGATTACATGACAATCGTGAGTCTTCAAGTGCTTTAGCTTCAAATCCTTCATTGATACAAGATTGCTAATGTTTGAAGAATACCCTTCTGGAACTTTCACACCATTAAGAAACTCACATAATGCAATTTTTTCTTTCCTGGCTAGAGTGTGAGCTGCTGGAGACAAATAAGTACGTTTCCCCTTATTTGTTGGTGTCAATTTTCCTCTTATCTTCATTTCAATCAAGTCTAACCGTGCCTTTACGCCATCTTTTGTCTTTCCGGGCACATTTAGAAGTGTACCAATGACACTATCAAATACATTTTTCTCAATATGCATTATATCGAGAAAATGTCTAACATGTAAAAATGTCCAAAACGGCAACTCAAAGAAAATTGACCTTTTTTTCCACCCAGTTTTTGCAAGGCCACCTGCAAAAGTCTTTCCAAATTTAACCTCCAAGTCTTTTACATTCTCAAACACTTCTTCACCAGTTAAGCACTTAGGAGCTCGGCCTTCTTCTATATTCCCATTGAAAGCTTTCTTCCACCGACGATATCGATGGTTCCGATTTAGCCATCTCCGATGCCCTTGGAATGCATATTTCTGAGAGTGTGTCAATCGATATTGATCTGTACTCTTGACACATATGGGGCATCCACATTGGCCATGTACACCATATCCCTCGAGGTTTGCTCTTGCCGGAAAATCATTGATTGTTCCAAATAACATGACTCTGAGATTAAAATTTTCTTCTCTGAACCCGTCATATACTTGAACACCGGTGTCTCACAACACCTTCAAATCCTCAATTAAAGGAGCCAAGTAGACATCTATATCATTTCCAGGTTGTTTCGGCCCAGAAATGAGTATAGGCATCATTATATGCTCTCGCTTCATGCATCGCGATGGAGGAAGGTTGTAGATCATCATAATCACCGGCCATGTACTATGTGAGCTACTTTGCAAGCCATGAGGGTTCATGCCATCTGTAGCCAATACAAGGCGCAGGTTTCTTGATTCTTCACCAAATTCAGGGAAATCATCATCAATCTTTTTCCATTGAGGAGAATCTGAGGGATGTCGAATCTTGTCATCTTCAATCCTTTCTTCAAGCCTTCTATCAGCATGCCATGTCAAGTCCTTGGCTAACTCTTTACTACTGTACATGCGCTTAAATCATGGTATTATAGGCAAATACCACATGGTTTTGACAGGTGCAGATCCATTCTTCTTGTATCGTGAGGCGCCACATTTTGGACAGGCCTTCAATGATGCATTGTTAATTCTAAATAATACGCAATCATTGAGACAGGCATGTATCCTCTCATATCTCATGCCAATTGAGGTTAACATTCGTTTAGCCTCATAAGTACGATTAGGTAACACATTATCCTCAGGTAGAATGTTTTTTAATAAACCAAGCAAGTCTGTGAAACTCTTATCACTCCACCTATTGTTGGCTTTTAACTTGTATAGGTTAAGAACTGCTTTCAATCTTGCGAATTTACTACCACTATACAGTGGTGTCTTTGAATCACTTGTCAAATTGTCAAACATTTTAAGACAATTTCGCAAATCCTCCTCAATCACATTTGTCATCTCCTCCAAACGATCAGGCTCATAATCATTCATTTTGAAATCCTGTGATGGATATGATGTACCACCCAAATCATCCAACGGGACACTGCTTTCACCGTGTCTTGTCCAACGTTTGTAGCTTTTATTAATTTCATTACACACCAAATGATCTTCCAACTCACGTGGACTAATTCTCTTTCCAAAGCAACAACGTAAACACGGGCAAGTGATCCTAGTTCTATCTAGTGCATGGTCAACCGCAAACTTTATGAACTCTTTCACCCCTTTCTCATACTGTTCCGACATACGATCTGCTAAAATCCAACTTCGATCCATTTTGATTCTGAATTAATTAAATTAAACAATTTTATTATCAGTTGATAGTTAAATTAATTAAATAATTTTCATTTTAATTTATTTTCCATTATTCTAGAAAAAATTCGGCAGAGTAACAACGCAAATTTTTTTACCAAGTTCTCGACTTAATCTTCACCCGGGTAGGTTGCAACCAACAAAATTCGGATATACACAAATATTTTTCAATAAATAGGCAAATCTCAAGAATATACACAAATATACATACACCCACACATACACAAATATATATACATACACCCATATATACACAAATACACTCACACATACACAAATATATATACATACACCCACATATACACAAATATATATACACTCACACATACACAAATATATATACATACACCCACATATACACAAATATACATACACCCACACATACACAAATATATATACATACACTCACACATACACAAATATATATACATACACCCACATATACACAAATATATATACACACACCCACATATACACAAATATACATGCTCAAATATTTAAATCTATATATACTCTATGTGTGTGTATATATATATATATTTATCTAAAAGAAAGTACCTAAACTAAATGGACCACGGCGACGTCGGGCGACGATGGCAGCAACAGCGGCGGCGGCGGCGGAGGTGTCGATGGCTACTATGTGTGTGTATATATATATATATATATAAAGAGTTAAATATATATATATATATAGAATATATACATATATATGCACATATGTATATATATCTAGAAAGAGAAAGAGAGATACCGGAGCGACGGCGGCGGACGGAGCGAAGAACGGCGGACGGCGGCGCGAGAGAGAGAGACAAGTAGATAGAGAGAGAGAGAAGTAGATCGAGAGTGAGAGAGAGAGAAACCAAGAGAGCTAGAGAGAGAGAAACCGAGAGAGCTAGAGAGAGAGAGAGGTGTACGGTGGTGGTGGTGAGAGAGTTGAGAGAGAGAGAGAGAGAGTGAGTGAGTGAGTGAGTGAGAGAGAGAGGGGGGCCGGGTTTTAGAAAACCCGGTCCCTATGGCAGCGGATCGGCCGAACCGCTGTCACATGTGTATTTGTGAGAGTGGTTCGGCCAGAACCGCTATCACATGTGTATTTGTGACAGCGGTTCGACCACGGTTCGGTCGAACCGCTGTCACATGTATATTTTGTGACAGCAGTTCTGGCCGAACCGCTGTCGCATTCATTTTTTTTAAATTTTGTTCTGACATCATATAACAGCAGTTCGGCTTGAACCGCTATCATAGGTCCGAACCGAGTACCCCTATTACAACAGTTTTTCAAAACCGCTGTCATAGGTACGCTGTAATAGGGCTTTTTTGTGGTAGTGATGGTTTGTACATATGTGCGTATATATATATATATATATATATATATGTACACACCTCCCGCCACACATATGTGTGTGTATACACAATTATACATACATATATATAGACAGAGACACATTTGTCTATATGCACATAAACGCATATGTTTATGGGTGTGGCCTGGATTAATTACATTTTACATTAATAGTTAATACGAATATATTTTTATTTTTAATGTGTCCATATGTGCATTAGAGGTTTTAGTTTAAAAAAACAAAAAAAAGGTAAAACAGTTATAACAAGCAAAATTTTAATTAATTCTAACTATATATTTAAGAAAACGAGAAGTCTCAGCTAAAGTGCATCAAGGCACAAACGTATCCTGGTGCCTAGGCAGAAGGTGCAAGCAAGAAGTAGACCTCATCAAAGTGGTCACAGAAACGCATCCTTTGCAATATTGTTACAACTAAACGTGTCAAACGGGCCTAAGGTGCCGGATTGATCCATCTCGTTAGGCCCCTTTGTTTGTGGGAGGCCGGATTGATCTGTTCCTTTAGTTAAAGGGGATGGGCCGATCCGGCTCCCTTAGGTCCCCTTTACTAAGGGGCCGTCCCGGCCCCTTTAATAAAGGGGACAGGACTTAAATGAGACAAGGACCTTAAGGAGCCCTTAAGGGACTCAATTTTGAGTCCCCTTTGGGCAATGTTTTTTTTTTTTTTTTTTTGTGATTTGTGCTTTTGTTTATTATTTATTTCAATATTTATCTAGTGAAAATTAGTTTTTTTATTCTTTCATTTAATTTGGCTATTTAGAAAATTTGTCATTTTAGTAATTACATTTTTTTAAGTTTATCAATAATACTTGATTTGAAAATAATATTGTTTTTATTTGAGAGTTTACTTAATTATTACAAAGTAATATAATCGACTTAATTTACTTAAAATACATAAATACAATTACTTAATTTACTTAAATATCTCGATTTTATTGAATTTAATTTGGTGAACTTCTCAAATACATGAATACAATTGTAAAGTAATAAAAATTCTCAACTTGCACACTTTGTATTCATATTTGTTTTAGTTAAATTTTATAACTTAATTTTTTAATTAATAAAACAAAATTGTTAACGGGACGGCCCGTCCCGTTAAGCAAGTCCCCTTAAAGGTCAAGTCCCCTTTAAGGCTTGCTTTCTAAGTCCCTTCTGCCTAAAGGGGCCTTGGCCTTAATAGGCATTAAAGGGGCCTTAATGGGGTTGGCCCCTTTAAGGCCATTTTGACACCTTTAGTTACTACTATCAGTAATTGACTAATGTAATATTCAAATAGATGGATTCCATGAAGTTCAACACTTAATTACAAAACCTTCTAGTTAGTTTCAACACTTTATCACAAAAGAATCCTTTTTCAGAAAATTTATAACATATTCCCAAAATTGTCAGGGAAAAAGGAGAGAAAAAGGGAAAGAAAGAAAAAGGCATAAAGAAGAGGACATAAAACCAAAACATAGTATTAGGAGCTGGCTTTTTTAATCTAGTGTACCATGAGCCCTAAAATAAAGTGCAACTCGCAGCTTACTCAAGGCCTAGTCCTTCTCCACACTTGCACCCTAAGCCTAGCCGTGAGCCTTTGTTGAATATTGAACTCCATTGAAGAATTGATATGAAGATGTGCAGAAAAATATTGTAGAGAGAAAATGTAATCTGTAATTGTATTAACTTCTTCAATTACAGAAAAATGAAATCATGTACAAAATATGTCCCTCTTTCATTTATATACATACTGCTATCTCTATACTTAGCTTAACAAGAAAGCTAACAACTTAACTACTTTGGCTATTTACATTTCTACCTTTAACTCTAACTAACTTAACCAATCGATCTTTCCAGAAATAGTAAGCTGGCAGCTTCCTTTCTTGGACTTGGCTGAGCTGGTAGTCTAGCTGAGCTGGATGTCCTCATACTTCAACATCCCCCCTCAAGTAGGAGTATATAAGAAGTTACAAACTCCTAACTTGCCAACCAAAAACTCTAATTGAGGTTTGCCCAAAGCTTTTGTGAACATGTCTGCAATTTGAAGTTTTGTAGAGATGTGCCTAGGTTCAATTATACTAGCTTGAAGCTTTTCTCTCACCAAATGACAATTAAGCTCTATGTGCTTAGTTCTCTCATGATAAACAGGATTAGAAGCAATATGCAATGCTGCCTGATTATCACATGCTAAGGGAACAAGAGCTAATCCATCAATTTTGAGATCCTTCAACAAATTCAATAACCAAGTAATCTCACAACATACTGATGCCATTGCCTTATATTCAGACTCATCTAGAGACAGTGTGTTGTTTTTTGGTCTTCCATGATATCAATGAATTTCCCAACTTAACACAATAACCAGTCATAGATCTTCTAGTCATTGGGCATGTAGCCCAATCTGCATCACAGTATGCCCTCAACTTCAACTCAGACTTGGTTGGAAAAAATAAGCCTTGTCCCAAACTTCCTTTTACATACTTGAGCACTTTGTATACTATGAGGAGGTGAGGCTCTCTAGGTTTTTCCATGAATTGGCTAAGAATGTGGATAGGGTAGGCAAGATCAGGTCTAGAGATAGTCAGATATATCATCTTCCCAACCAACTTCCTGTATAATGCTGGATTTCTCAACTCTTCACCATCTGAGCTGCTGAGTTTGTGATTCTGTTCCATTGGTATGAAACTGGTTTTACAATTAGTGAGACCAGCTTCCTCAATAATAACATGTGCATATTTTCTTTGACTAAGTTATACACTATCTGCATTTCTGAATACTTCAAAGCCCAGAAAATATTTAAGATCACCAATATTTTTGATCTTAAACTTATTATCCAACATTTTCTTCAAATCAGTGATAATTTGTATGGTAGTACCAGTAAGTACTACATCATCTACATACACTAATAGAGCTGTAAAATCATTGCCATCCAGTCTTGTGAATAAAAAGTGATCATTTTGTGACTGAGAAAAACCTGTCTGCATAAGAGTGGTGGAGAATTTCGAAAACCATTGCCTTGATGCTTGTTTAAGCCCATACAAAGATTTGGTAAGCCTACAAACTGGATTAGTGTATCCCCCCTTCATGACAAAATTGGAAGGCAGCTGCATAAACACCTCCTCAGAAAGCTCTCCATGGAGAAATGCTTTGTTTACATCTAATTGCTGAAGAAACCAACCTTATGAAGCTGCAATAGCAAGAAGAGTTCTAACAATGGTCATTCTGGCCACTGGAGCAAAAATCTCGTGAAAATCCAAGCCCTCAGTTTGAGTGTAACCCTTAGCAACCAAACGAGCCGTATGCCTTTCCACTATACCATTTGAATGATATTTCACCTTGTATACCCACTTACAGCCCACAACCTTCTTTCTTGGAGGTAAGTTAGTAATATACCAGGTATTATTCTCTTCCAAAGCTTTGATTTCAAGTGCCATAGAATCCCTCCACTTAGGATTAGAATAGGCCTCGGCATAAGATCTAGGTTCAGTATGAGTAGTAATGTGTCAAGAAATGGGAGAGGGGAACAAAGGATACAAAGAATTAGAGTGAGAAGTAGTGAAATCAGTAAGCACATTGGAAGTACACACATAATCCTGCTGCCATCTAGGTGGATTTTTGGGCCTAACAGAATGTCGTAAAAGAGGAACTGGTGGAGGAGAGGAAGAAGTGGAAAGTGCAGGAGTATGAATTTGAGAGGAAGAAGGTAAACATTGAGCAAACTCAGAAGAATCTAAAGGGAAAGGGAGAACAGAATCCATGGAAGGAGTGGAAGAAGAAGCAAAAGGGAATTCATGTTCAATGAATTTGACATCCCGACTAATGATAAATTTGTGTGTAGAGGGATCATAGAGTTTATAACCCTTTTGGCCATGCGGGTAACCCACAAACACACAGGCAGTGGCTCTAGGATCAAATTTATCCCTATGAGCTGAAATTGTCGAAGCACAACACAAGCAACCAAACACCTTGAGATGAGAGTAGTCAGGTGGTTTGTGAAAGAGAAGTTCATATGGAGACTTATGGTGCAGAATGGTGGAAGGAATCTTATTGATGATATGAGTGGCAGTTTCTCACCCCAAAACTTGATAGGTAAAAAAGAGTGGAATCTAAGAGAAACTGAACTTACCCAAAAACCCAAATATCAATTTTGACCCATACATAGCCCGTTTTAAGACCCGGGTCCAAGACCCGTTTCAGCAGGTCGTGTGTGAGGCCGTGTGGCTGCGTGGGCCGTGTGGCCTGAACAGCCACGCACGCTGGGCGTGCTGTGCGCGCAACGCTTCTCTTTCGGGGCTTTCAAGCCCTGTTTTTCCTCGGGTTTTTCTATTTTTCAATATTATCAAATATTCCCAGATTTACAATAACTAAAAAATCAAAAGTTCTAGGCAAAAACCATGAAAAACGCAGATTCAAGAATACATAAAATCATGCTTCAAAAACACATAACATGGATATCTTAAATCATGTAAACAAGATCAGATATGCAAATCAGAGATTGGCTCTGATACCACTGTTGGGTTTCACGAAAAATCTAATAAACATAGCGGAAGAATTTAGAAAATTTTAACAAAAACCCAAAGTATTTCTCTGATCGCATAATTGAATCAAAAACGCTTTAACGAATAAATCAACTTACCCATTGAAGCAAGGTGGTAGGAGAATCTAATTCTTCTTCAACTCTTCGAATTGATTAACTTCTTGAATTCTTCAATCTTCGTATTTTTCAAGTCTTGATTTTTTGAAGCTTCTTGAAAATTAATCCAAACAACGAATCACGTTGTTTCTAAATTATCACGCACGAATTGATGATGAAAAAATTCCACTTCTTTTCTCTATAGGGGCGACGGCGAGCTTGTGTGTAGAGGGGGAGGATATTTTTCTTTTTCTTTTCTTGGAGAGTTACAATGAATTGTTTTTAGGTTAAAGTCAAGAGAAGTCTTTTATATCTCAATGACTTATTGACCAAGACAAAACAAAAGAGACCAATATGATCATCCATCCTAACCCTAATGAGGACGCCTCATATGGGCCCGAATTTTCTTTTGCTTTGTTTTATTAATTTCTTTATTCAATTAACAATTTATTTTATCCAATAAATAAATTAATTAGTTAAATAAGAAAATTAATTAGATAAATTAATTCATTAATATATTTCCTTAAGAAATTAATTGATAATTAATCTTATCCATTTAATTAATTATCTTATCCAATAAGTAATTAATTAATTATTTAATTTATCCAATAAATTAAATCTCTCCAAAAATAAAATAGAAAATCCTTTTTCAATTTCCTTCATCAATCCTTTAGCGCGACTCTTTAGGTTCGTTTTATTTGGCAATGAGAAAAAACCAAAGGAAGTGGGTAACACCTAGCCAATCACGTGGCTCACTTCATAGCCCAAATGAAATACGAATGAATGGTTTACGACTACAACCTTGTAATCGTAAATACCGTATATGTATAAACCCTTTGTTCACGTTCCCCGGTCAAGTGAGAGTCATGGTTATGTCAAACTCACTAGACTTGACCATATGTATTAATTATAATAATACGAGATCATTGAGATCGATTAAGTGCCTAGCACAATCGTCTCTTTTACTTTGGCCAAAGACTTTGATCTCTATTTATCTATAATTACATAGGGTACATTCTCATTCACTTATGAGAGAACAAATCCCATATTAGATATCTGTTAAGACTATCACTTGCCCATCAAGTCTATATTTCGAGGTCGACCCCACCAACGGGTGAATTAGGTCTAACTACTCTAGTGGAAGACTTGACGGTACAAGTGCATCTTCAGTCTGATACTTCAGGTCAAAGGTTCGCCTATACCTATTACGCATAATCAGTTCTGTCATTGACAATCACAGAGTGAAAACCCATGTGATAGAACCGATGCGAGTCGTGTTCGAGCATATCAGTTTTACTGATGTGCCTACAGTCTTAAGCTCCCACCATCACATGGTGTTCGACTGACACTTTTATGTTAGAGCTAAGATTGTAGAAGTGTTCGAAGTCTTTATTTGCCCATTAAAGACTTCATATTACTTGCGAACTAGTTTTAATAATCAAGGTCGATCTCACTAGTGCCATTCTTCCTACCCCATAGGAAGTAGAGGGATCGCACTAAAAACACGGGTAAAGCGTTTTATACAACTTATAGATGTAGATAAGAATTAAGTGAAAACTAAATAATGTCTTTTATTAATGATAACTAAGCTCAATACAAGATAGAGGCCCTATTCATTCTATCTTCTATGGCATCTGATGGCATAATTCTAACAAAAACACAAATTTTAAGCCTTTTTTCTTTAATATCAGAATTTACCCAAAAAATGAATCCATCTTCTGCAACACATGGGCACCCTTAGCACAAAAAATGAGCTACTCATCATCTTCAACCTCTAAATTTCATTCTTATTTCAATAATCATCGTTCTTCTTTCCCTTCAAATCGTGTCTTTGAGCTCAAAATATGATCGTCTTGTTCTTTTCTTGAAGTGGTGTTGATGAATTTAGAGTTTGACCTCAATAATTTGTGTAAAATCGAAGAACTAGGGTTTTGAAAAATTGGGGGAACTTGGAATATGGGTCTTCAGGGGATTATTTTTCAAATTTGGGTAAGGGTTTAGGATAAGAACACTGATTTAAGCTCCAATTTTGAGATGAAATGGGGTATTGAACGACTTTTTTGTGTGAAAGAATTTTAGAAATTTCTTGGCTAAGGGTCGAATATCTGAGAAATGAGAAATGGGTAGCATAAATCTGAGCAACCCTATAGAAAAAAAAAAAAGGCTGAAATTGGTGTTTTTGGAGCCAAAATCATGATTTTTGGAGGGAAAATTGACCTCCATTAACTATAGTTAACAGAGTGACCAAAATCGATGAAATTGTAAAAGTTTAGGGGTGAACTGGATGAGTCCGGAATCTGGGGGACCAAAATTGATTTTGATGTATAAGTGGGGGACGAAAATTGAAATTATCCCTCATAAATTATGAGGTTCCAATTAATATGGGATTAATATGACATTGGATTCTTCTACTTCAATAACTAGCTTATAGGATTGGGCTGAAGTTTATACCAGTTCAATAAGTCGTGTACAATAATTAAAAACGTGTTGCTCTTGTCCTGTCCAAATATACAAAATAGAGGTTGCAAACTAGATTTTCCTAACTGTTAGCGGCAAAACCAATAAAGTGTTGCTAACCGGCATAACCACTTCTAGCAATCTGCCAAGATAACGATGTTCTAATTTCTTGTTATAAATCTGAGATATTGGGAGGTTTCCGATTCCTCACACTAGTTTGCCTCAGTTGTGAGGAAATAGTAATCCCTTACAATTAAACAAAGAAAAGACTTAAGTTTTTCAGCCTTTTTGGTTTGTCTTTGTACACAACAATTTCTTTTATTCCTGTAAATCAAAAATACAAAAATATGGGTGACAAATGAATTTTATTGATTAAAATGAGAAATAGAGTACAATCTCTAATCTAAATCTTGGATTCTTCCTACAAAAAGAATGATGATATAAAATCTGGAGTAGAAATTGCTGCCTCAATCTCTTCCAAAATGTATTTGAATGTTTATAACGTTAATACAAGGGCTCAAAGTCATAATGTTGGATCAAGCGCTACAAATGATATACGAAAGTTGAAAGCTTCAAGACCGGACCGGCTTGTCACTTTCATCTTCCTTCAACTTGATTTGAACTCCTATGACGTTAATGCCAGGGTTTAACACCTTAATCTCGATCAAATTCTATAATTTGATAGTTTTCGTCATGAACGCCTTGATATTTGTCTTGAGCACCGTGGACCTTCTTGGATTTGGAGAACTTCTGTAGAGAGAATTTGGAGAGCTTCATTCATCTTCTCTAGATTGGATATGAAATTTTGTATTGATTATGAGCTCCCAAACAACGTTTTAGGATGGAGGAGTCGCAAATCACTTGAAATCTTTGATAGTTATCTCTTTAATATTTGTATTTATTCAATTATTTTGATGTCATTTGAGTGGCTCGTATATGAAGAAGATAAAAATCATAGATATTATCTCTTTAACATCTATATTAATTAAAATAGATATGGCGTAGTTTGATTGGTCTTTGACTTCTTAGCTACAAGACATAATTTAATTGGTTGGAACACCTCAATTTAACAAGTGGCAAAGTTTGATTTGGCAATAAAATATACATTAGAAATATCAATTTAATGAATTATTTTTGAAGTTAAATTTGATAAATTTTAAAATATAAATTAAAAGACTTAAATTGATAACGGAATGAAATGGAAAATATGATGAAAAGAAAAATAAATGGAGAGGAGATAGATAAAAAAATATTGAAGAAATAGTAGTTGAGTGAGAAAGTGGTTGACAATTATTTTGATATTATCTATTTAAATGAGGCTAATCAGATATTGGGAAAATTGCAATATTGGTCCAATATATTAGAGGGTGGCAACTTAGGGGCAATAACTTTTTCAACTTGCAATTAAATCCTTTATCTTTCAATTTGCGGCAATTTCAATCCTCAGAGTGGCAATTTTGGTCCTTAGGGCCGGAAAATTCCAAAATTGGGGATTTTGCATTCAATTTGGGGATTCTTTCAAAGTTTGAAGAGAATTTGAGCTTTTGCTGATTTTGGGGGTAAAATAATTTTTGTGCATCCATTTGAGATGCACAATATAAAAATAAAATTGCTAAAATGCAAGTATACTAAAATATATTTACATACATACATCTAAAATAAAAATATAATAACAAACAATCACTAAACAATGTCTAACATTAATTTATTTTTATTTTTCATACTTTACCATGTTGTATTAGTTTTTTCTTTACTCACTAATACTCACATTTGTAAAGTATCGTGAACTAATATAAATTTATGCTATTAAATATTGTATAAATATATACATAATAAAAATAAAATTTCACACATCAGAATGCATAGTAGGAATATAGTTAATTAATTTTTTGCTTCATAATCACGTGTTCTTATTTATTTATTTATGGATTTCTCATACTTTAATTGAATTCTAAATAATAAATTATTTTGTAGTATGAGAATCAAAAATATTTTCTAAAGGATTCGGATAATCAAATAATTTTTTAAAAATAACTTTCTATAGCTCTGATATACCCCATTAGAGATAGATACTGATAGTGTTAGGTGCCCGACAAGCCAATTGTTTTGGGTCAGCCATCTTAAATGTAAAACACTATGACAGTCTTGTTTTAAATATATTGAATATTTCTTTATGGTATGTTTCTTTATTATTATAACTAGTGTTAGTATAGATAAAGATCCCATGAATTACGTATGGTTAGGGGAGCAGCCGGGATACATATGGAATGCTCTCAAAGACCGTAATCCTAAATACTGTTCCAAGTCATAGAGGTTGTGAGATATGGGATATCACTGGCCTCATCAAGACTTGTTCATGTATGTAACTCTCCTGAGAGGTCTACGCGTTCCATTGTCGATGGCTTGTATGGCAATATATGTATGAAGATTCATACTTGATTATGGAATTGAATGTCCCTGCTAAAGGACTTCTATTTGGTGCTGTCGAACATGGAGTCCTTGGGTTTCATAGTGTGAGATTAATCCTTAGACCTAAGATGTCATTTGGAAAGGGTACTATCCACTATACTTTGATATGCACGTGCACTCCAAGAGAGTCATACGGAGTGTATGTTGGGTATAGTCTGATAGTGCAGCGGAACAAATGGTAGTCGGAGAGGGATTCATCCAGGGTCACGAGTAGCCGGTATTTTCTATGTTGTTACAAAAATCTAAATGATTGTTAAAAGCCTTTGATCAAAGAGATTATCTTCTGAGAGGGATTGGTGGTCCCGGATTAGAAGACTGGATCATTAGATGTCACAACACAGTCATAGTTTCTAAGGTTATTAGGGTTCGACCATCGCCATACCCTAGACCATAAACGGGAAACTGATGAGGGATTCCACTCACATGATGATCGTAACTTGGATAGGTTTTTTACTTTTCATCGTTGACATCTATGAAGTTGTGGAGTCGTTGTTAGACATCGAACCATGACCAATGGGTGCCTTGGATTAATTTGGTGAAATTAATTCAAGGTCTAGTTAATTATTTAGAATAATTAATCTAGCCTTCGGGGACTTATTGCTAGCTTGACAACGAGCCTGAGGGGTCACACACATAACTTAGTGCAGTACCTATTGGCTAGTTAATTCTTTGTGAACTAATGGAGGGATTAATTAATTGGATTTAATTAATCAAAGAAAAGCAATTAATTTAATGGTATTAATTAATGGTCCTATAATTTAATGGTAAAATATTACATTGGGAGGGACTAATTAATTAATAAAGAAAGAAAATAAAATAATATATATATATATATATATACACACACAAGTGCACGTGTGGCACGTGTATGTGGATTTGGTGGAAAGATTTATCTTGCTCACCAAGTTTGTAAAATATATATACGAATTAATATCCAATAAATATATTTAGTAAGATCTTTAATTAGTTAAGGTAACTAATTAATAAGGAAGGATCCTATTTGATATTTGTTAGGATATTATTAGATATGGAAAGATCTAATTAGTTGGAAAGGAGTCCAACTATTAAAGGAGAGAGAATAAAAGAAAAAAGAAAATACCATGTATATATATATATATATATGTAATACACGCCTCTCTCCATAACTTTTAGGGAGAGGGAGGCGTGTATGAAACCTAGGGTTTTAAACCTAGGTGGACTCTATATATATGTGTTCCACCTCTTTTAAAAGGATGGTGACTTTGATAATTGAAAAAGGATTTTTAAAAAATACAAATCTTTTTCTCTTTATTGTCTCCCAACTTTTCTTTCACATTATTTCTTTAAACTCATGTGTTGAGTGCGAAGAACACTAAAATAATTCCAAACCCTTTTTCCTCAAATAAAACCAAGATTTGATATTCTCCTTGCTAGCACTGGTGGAGATAATTGAGGATACGAGCTAGAGTGTGGATACATCTCAGAGGCGCAACGCTGGGGACGCTAGGGCAAATCAAAATTCTAAGATTGTAATAGGGAGTAGCTTAAAAAGATGTTGTTGCTTTAAGGTCTACAAGAAGTAAACACGAGTAAACCTTCTCCTAGGTAGTTTTGAATTCGATGGTACCATGTCGATCTAGCCTAATTTTGGGGATACCGCTTTAATTTTTTTATTATATATTTTCAGCTGCGCCGGTATCCCCGAGAGTTGTACCTATCCTAACAGATACGAGGAAGGACAAGTATTGAATATAGCCACGGACTATCTCAAAATTTAAAGAAAAAAGAAAAAAAATTAGATACAATATTATATGCGCCTGGACGTGTAACTGACATGTTACAGACACACGAGTACTTCATATTAATTAATAAAAGCTTCCGGTTAATTTTAAAATACTAAATAAAAAAGAAGTATACAATTAGTGACACTACTACAAAAATACACTATTACAGCGAACCTATTACAGCGGTTCCATGGAAACCGCTGTAATAGGGTATTTCGGTTTTAACCTAATACAGCGCTTCCGGGTGAACACCAACCGCTATAAAAAAATCTGCCCCTATTACAGCTGTTCGGGGTGAACCGCTATAAAACAAAAATTAAAAGAAAAAATTCAGCTTGAATTGTGTTTAGGGCGTCCCCCCCATTTTACACTTTCAATCTCTCTCTCTACTCTCCCCCACCACCACCAACAACCCTCCACCACCACCACCACCACCACTCGGAGCCGCCCACCATCTCTCTCTCTCTCACTCACCATCACTGCCACACATCGCTGCCGGTCCGCCACTCGCCGCCGGTTCTCTCTTTCTGTCTCTCTCTCTCTCTCTCTCTCTCTCTCTATATATATATATATATATATATATATATATAGCGTCGCCGCCGCCGTCCCACCGCCGTTGTTTGTCCTCCACCGTCACCCGCAGCCACCTTCATCGTCCTCGCCTCCACCACCACAATTTGGGGTAAGTTTTTATATATATATATATATATATATTATATTATAACTAGTTATATATACAAATATTATAACTAATTAAATATATAAATATATATATATATAACTAATTAATTTTTATCAAATTCATTATACTAATTAATAATGTGTAAAACATAAGATAATATTATATTGTTGCATAAATGTATACTTTATGTCACGTATTTTTAGACATTGTATGTTACGTATTAGTCTACATACTTTAGATTACGTATTTTTATGCATGTGTTTACCTTAATATGCACAATCCCACATACGTACATCAAATGTATATCGTACGTACACCCAATCAATATACTTATCTGTGCATCACGTTATGCCACATCGTACACACACATATATAGAGTTTGTTCCATGTGTCTCGGGTTTGTGCTATAAATTGGAAATGTAACGGGTTTGTGCTATGTGTCTGTATTTGTGCGGATTTGGGATGATTTTTTAGATAAACTTGAGAAAAATTTTGTGGTATAAATAATTCTTGAGATTTACCTATTTTTTTGGAAATATTTATACTTAGTTGCTGGAAATATGATGCATTATTTGTAGTTTTATGTGATTTATGTCCAACTGGTGATCAATATTTGTAGTTGCTTGAAATATAATGATTTATGTGATCCAGCTGGTGATCAATATTTATAACATGATGTTTTATTTGTAGTTGCTAGAAATATGATGTTTTATGTGATCCAACTGGTGATCAATATTTTTGTGTAGTGAGATCGACATTTTGTGTTTGTTGTGGGTGAAAGATTAGAACGTTGGGTTTGTTGTGGTTGAAAGATACGAATTTTGTTGGTTGCAAGTTTGGGGGAAGATTAAGTCGAGAACTTGGTAGAAATTTTTGCGTCGTTACTCTATTGAATTTTTTCTAAAATAATGGGAAATAAATTAAAATTAAAACAATTTATTTAATTCAACTCAACTGATATTAAAATTATTTAATTTAATTAACAATCAAGATGGATCAAAGTTGGATTTTAGCAGATCGTAAGATTCGAATTATGTTGGTTGCAACCCACCCGGGGGAAGATTAAGTCGAGAAGTTGGTAGAAATTTTTGCGTCGTTACTCTGCCGAATTTTTTCTAGAATAATGGGAAATAAATTAAAATTAAAACTATTTAATTAATTCAACTATCAACTAATGTTAAAATTATTTAATTTAATTAATTCAGAATCAAGATGGATCGAAGTTGGATTTTAGTGGATCGTATGTCGGAACAGTATGAGAAAGGGGTGAAAGAGTTTATCAAGTTTGCAGTTGAGCATGCACCAGATCAAACTAGGATCACTTTCCCGTGTTTACGTTGTTGTTTTGGAAAGAGAATTAGTCCACATGACTTGGAAGATCATTTGGTGTGTAATGGAATTGATAAAAGCTACACATGTTGGACAAGACACGGTGAAAGCAGTGTCATGTTAGATGATTTGGGTGGTACATCATATCGATCACAGGATTTCAACATGAATGATTATGAGCCTGATCGTTTGGAGGAGATGACAAATGTGATTGAGGAGGATTTGCGAAATTGTCCTAAAATGTTTGACAATTTGACTAGTGATTCAAAGACACCAATGTATAGTGGTAGTGAATTCACAAGATTGAAAGCAGTCCTAAACCTGTACGAGTTAAAAGCCAACAATGGGTGGAGTGATAAGAGTTTCACAAACTTACTTAGTCTATTAAAAAACATGCTACCCGAGGATAATATGTTATATAATCGTACTTATGAGGCTAAACGGATGTTAACCTCAATTGGCAAGAGATATGAGAGGATACATGCCCATCTCAATGATTGCATATTCTTTAGAACTGACTAGGCACCATTGAAGGCCTGTCCGAAATGTGGAGCCTCATGGTACAAGAAGAATGGATATGTTCCTATCAAAACAATGAGGTATTTGCCCACAACACCACGATTTAAGCGCATATACAGTAGTAAAAAGTTAGCCAAGGACTTGACATGGCATGCTGATAGAAGGCTTGAAGAAAGGATTGAAGATGACAAGATTCGACAACCCTCAGATTCTCCTCAATGGAAAAATATTGATGATGATTTCCCTAAATTTGGTGAAGAATCAAGAAACCTGCGCCTTGTATTAGCTACAGATGGCATGAACGCTCATGGCTCACAAAGTAGCTCACGTAGTACATGGCCGGTGATTTTGATGATTTACAACATTCCCCCATTGCGATGCATGAAGCGAGAGCATATAATGATGCCTATACTCATTTTTGGGCCGAAACAACCTGCAAATGATGTAGATGTCTACTTGGCTCCTTTAATTGAGGATTTGAAGGTGTTTTGCGAGACCGGTATTCAAGTATATGACAGGTTCAGAGAAGAAAATTTCAATCTCAGAGTCATGTTATTTGGAACAATCAATTATTTTCTGGCAAGAGCAAATCTCAAGGGATATGGTGTACATGGCCAATGTGGATGCCCCATATGTGTCAAGAGTACAGATCAATATCAATTTACACACTCTTAGAAATATGCATTCCAAGGGCATCGGAGATGGCTAAGTCGGAACCATCGATATCGTCGGTGGAAGAAAGCTTTCAATGGGAATATAGAAGAAAGTCGAGCTCCAAAGTGCTTGACTGGTGAAGAAGTGTTTGAGAATGTAAAAGACTTGGATATCAAATTTGGGAAGACTTTTGCAGGTGATCTTGCAAAAACTGGGTGGAAAAAAAGGTCAATTTTCTTTGAGTTGCCGTATTGGAAGTCCTTACATGTTAGACATTTTCTTGATATTATGCATATTGAGAAAAATGTATTTGATAGTGTCATTGGTACACTTCTAAATGTGTCCGGAAAGACAAAAGATGGCGTAAAGACGAGGTTAGACTTGGTTGAAATAAAGATAAGAGGAAAATTGGCACCAACAAAGAAGGAAAAACATACTTATTTGCCTCCAGCAGCTCACATTCTATCCAGGAAAGAAAAAATTGCATTGTGTGAGTTTCTTAATGGAGTGAAAGTTCCAGAAGGGTATTCTTCAAACATTAGCAGTCTTGTATCAATGAATGACTTGAAGCTAAAGCACATGAAGACTCACGATTATCATGTAATCATTGATCATTTGCTACCAATTGCTATACGGGCCATTTTGCCAAAAAAGGTGAGAGACACGATAACTAGATTGTGTTTCTTCTTCAAAGCAATGTGGAGCGAGGTGCTTGATCCTGAACAATTTCTTGTACTTTAGAAACAAATTATCATCACTTTGTGTGAGCTTGAGATGTATTTCCTACTTGCTTTTTTTGATATAATGATCATTTACCGATTCACTTGGTTAGAGAGACACAACTATGTGGACCGGCTTTTATGAGATCTATGTATCCGGCTGAGCGTTATATGAAGGTAATGAAAGGCTACGTGAAAAATCGTAGTCGACCGGAAGGTTGCATTGTTGAACGGTACATAGTTGATGAAGCCATTACATTTTACATAGAGTATCTGGCAGATTCTAATGTTGCAGAGCTTCCAAAGTCTCATATTGTGGGAGGGAGAACAGAAGGAAAAAGCGTAAGTGGAAAACAATTAGTTAGTGTTTCTATTACACAAAGGGAGAAGGCACACCTATATGTGCTCCACAACACCGATGAGGTTGACCCATATATTGAAGAGCATAAGAACCAACTTAGAAGATTCAATCCAATTAAAAATGAGAGCTGGATTTCAAAAGAGCATAACAAGAGTTTCATCGATTGGTTCCGAAAGCATATTGAAGAGAAACAGAAAGAGAATCCACTTTCAGTTTCAGATAAATTAACACGGCTGTCGATGTGTCCGAACAGACTAGTATTTTGTTATTCAGGTTATCGTGTAAATGGTTGCACATTCTATACAAAAGACATAGATGAACGAAGTACAATGCAGAATAGTGGGGTGAGTCTTGTAGCTCAAGCAATGCATATCTCAAGTGCGAAAGAGAATAACCTTATCTATGCCGATTCATCATATTATGGGGTGATTGAACATATATGAAAGCTGGATTATAGTTGGTTTCGGGTGCCTGTATTTGGGTGTAGGTGGGTTGACAATAAAAATGGTGTCGATAATAGTGAAATAGGCTTCACTCGGGTAGACCTTGAAAGGGTGGGATACAAAGATGAACCTTTCATTTTGGCATCACAAGCTAAGCAAGTGTTTTTTGACACCGATCCTATTGATAAGAGATGGTCCATTGTTTTATCGGCAAACAAAAATACTTGTATTGATGATGATTAAGAAGAAAGTGAAGATGATGGAGAAAATCCTATCTTAGGTTACTCACAATCAATTAATAGTAACGATGACTTGGATATAAGTAATGATGAATTGTATATGCGATAAGATCACCAAGAGGGGATATGGATTAAGCCATCAGTTCGTCGGCGTACTAAAAAAAATGGTCATACCAATGGGAAGCAAAAAACTGCTAAGCCAACGACAAAAAGAAAACGATGAAAGGTATTTGAACTTATTTCATAATTGTATGATAGACTTATTTTTTTATCAATATTTATACTTAGTTGCTAGAAATATGATGCTTTATGTGATCCAACTGGTGATCAATATTTATACTTAGTTGCTAGAAATATGTAGTGTCATTTGTATTTCTAATTACTGTTATTTATGTGATCCAACTGGTGATCAATATTTGTAGTTGCTAGAAATATGATGTTTTATGTGATCCAACTGGTGATCAATATTTATACTTAGTTGCTGGAAATATGATGCTTTATGTGATCTAACTGGTGATCAATATATATAGTTGTTGGAAATATGATGCTTTATGTGATCCAGCTGGTGATCAATATTTATACTTAGTTGCTGGAAATATGATGTTTTATTTGTATTTTTATGTGATTAATGTGATCCAACTGGTGATCAATATTTGCAATTGTTGGGTTTGTTAGGTTTGCTGTGGTTGCAAATTTGAGGGAAGATTAAGTCGAGAACTTGGTACAAATTTTTGCGCAGTTACCTTGCCATATTTTTTCTAGAATAATGCGAATGAATCTAACTTCTATATTTATTACTTCTATTTTAAAATTATTATTGCCAAATGAATCTGCCAAATTTATATGAATCCAACTTCTGTATTTTTTGGCTTTTGTAGGTCGATAGCTTCAGATCCTACTGGTAGTTTCCTGAGGATGATGCATATGGATCAGATAGCCTTCATGAACAGGATATACGGAGAGGTGTCATGGCTATAAAAAAAGTAATCAATGCCAGAAGTAAAGACAAAAAGGTACCTGTCGGCTGGAATGACAGAGACCAAGTAGTTGACCCAAACAAATCAACATTTGTTGGTTATATAGAAGTCTTGGCTCGGCAGAAGGTGCCGATTACTATCAATGATTGGCGAAAAGTCCCGTCACCAACAAAAAGAAACATTTGGGATGAAACAAAGGTAATTTGGATATTATTATATTTCTAATTGTTAATGTATTTTTTGTTGATTTAATTTTCTCTAAATTATAATTTCATATATACTTTGTTGTTTGTTTTTTGTAGTTGGCATTTGATATTGAAGAAAGTAGACAAAAGTACATACTAGCAGAAACTGGGAAGCTAGCACGTAACTTCAGGAGCTACTTGAGTAGAGTGTGGGTGTGAGATGATGAAGGGAACATTAATTACAACCCACCCTCACAATATGAGATACCTTAAGATGATTGGACAACATTTCTAGATCTTCACCTAAGTGAAAAGTTTCAGGTAGCTAGTCATTTTAATTTAAGGTTTCATTTGTTGGTTATTGCGTTTATATTTAACTAATAATTAGATTATGTAATAAACAGAAACTAAGTAGGGAAAATCAAGAAAGAGCAAAGTAACCTGAATATCCTTACAGGAGATTACGTGTGGGACATGCTCTTGTGGAGCACATTGAGGTACGTAGTTCATTTAGCAGTGAATCCTTACAATTTTTTTAATAAAAATTTCTTGTTAATAAATATATATATTTTAATCAAAATATAGATTAATAGAAGAAAGGATGCGGGGTCCGATTGGACAGGGGTGACACGAGCACTCGTGTGGAGGATTGCGCGTTCCGATAAAATTGATAATGATATTGTTAGAAGAGTAGTGAGTCATTTGCAATTTTAGCTCTATAATGTGTTGTATGTTTGTTTTGAAATACTATTGAAAGAACAAAGTTCACTAATTTTTTTTATTTTTTAAATGTATTATTACAAGAGAGCATTTCACAAGAGAGTACTAGCCATAGTGGAAATGAGAAGAGTCGGGATGATCTATTGGCCAAAGCTCTTAAAAAGAAAGAACATCCGGGTCGTGTTAGGGGTGTTGGCTTTGGGGTCTCACAAAGAGAGTACTTTACGGATCCAAAGCCTTCTAAAGAAATGGAGTTGGAAAGCTTGAGAAACATGGTGAAGAACCTCTCCGAAACGATGTTTGCCATGCAACGCCGGATTGATGATTTGGAAGCGCGTAAATCGCGTCAGCCACATGAGGATGAGGTGATTTCTATGAAAGATAGCTGCCCAGAACCAGTTAAGATGCTTTCTGAGGTAATGATTTGAACTTGTTTATTGATTATGTAACTTGCAACTCTCTATTTCTGTAAATCACACAAAACTTTCTAATATAATGTTGTGTGTGTGTGTATATATATATATATATGTAGGTTATCGTGCCATGTCCAGTAGCACTTTCATCACCTTCATATCGTGTGGTGGCTAAAAGAAAAATGTACAATCGAGTGAATATTGATAGAATACTTCACAACCGTCCATTAGCCATCAACTTTGTGAAAGTGCGCATTGACACTGAAGTTGAGGCGGATACACCCCTACCCGTCCCTATCAATGATGAAGTGCTCACCATTTCTAATGCTTTGGGTACCTATGTTGCTTGGCCAGCGAGTCTTGTCATTGTCACTGATGCACCGGTATGTAATTAATAGCTAGTCATTAATAAATTATAACAATTGTTTAAGGTACTAAATATACTTTGGTGTGTAACATTCACGTTTTAATCTCTTTGTTTAAATAGTCTCTTGGACCATCCAAATAATCTGGAAATCAGAAATCAGGGACGTCGATGCACTCAGCTGTCAAACCAAAACCTCCAGTGGCCAAGCCTGCACATGAAGGTGACTGGACTTCCTAATGAGCTTTTATATCTTGGGAAGTACATGAAGAAGATGTCTATTACTGACCAGATCACTATAGACATCGAGAAAGAATTATAAATCTTGCATTCTCAGAGTATATTGGGAAGGAGAAGATCTGTCACCTTCTGCGTCAAGAAGAGATAGGAACCTCTCTCATTTCAGTATACATAAAGTAAGTTTTTTAATTATTTTATTGCATCGGAATTGTGATTATTTTCGTTAATTGAAATTTATATTTTATGCTCAATTTAGATTTTTGTGGGTTAACTACGTGATCCCCGAAGGGAAAGAAGTTCTTTTCGGGTTCCTTAGCCCACATTCCATATCTGCGGGAACAGGCACGCATACTAATCAAGTGCAGTACATAGCATGTGCTATGATATAGAGTGCACAAATGAATAAGTTATTTCTTGCACTTTATAACACCGGGTGAGCTACTAAAGACTCAACTTTAATTTATAAAACTAGTTACGCAAAACAAATTTTGAACTTATCTTTTGAATGCTTTTTAGGGGACATTGGTTGTTGCTTGATATTGATCCATTTCAAGAGGTCATTTACTATCTGGATTCTTTGCATGGTGAGCCGAATTACCGAGATGAGATGACTGAAAAAATCAATCAGTAAGTTTTTCATTCAATCAATGTATCTATTATATTTAATATTTTTTAAAGTGTATTTATCTTCCTAGATTTTACATAATTGCTTGTTTTTGACATATTTTCTTTTTTTTGTATTTTTCTACAGGGTTATGCACATATTTTGTGCAAATTGCAACAACAAGAAATCCAAAAACAATACTCGTCAATGGATTGAAATAAAGGTTAGCATTTTCTAGTTTCAAGAGATTATATATTTGTATAGAAGTTAGTATTCTAATACAACTTTGATTACTTTTGTAGTGCCCACGGCAGACAAATGAGGTGAATTGTGGCTACTTCATTATGAGATTCATGAAAGAGGTTATTAGCCACAGACAATCTATATTGCCAAAAGCATTATGCATAATCCTAATATATACTTAATTTCTATCCCTTTTGAAGTTATTAAACCTTTCATAGGTAATTGAAACGTCATTTGGGTTTGCAATCTCTATATATATCTTGCAGTACTTTCATGATTCTCAATCCTTCTATACTAAAGAGCAAATTGATGAAGTACGCTGCGAAGTGGCACAATACATTTTCGTAGCAGCTCCTTAGAAATTAGGTAATGTATTTTTTGTACATTGTGATTTGTTGTAAATTGTGATTTGATTTATTGTATTTAAATTGTGAGTAATTTGATTAGTTGATTGAAAATTAACACGTGATCATTTGTTGAAGATTATAAAATTTTGTTGTTGGAGGAAAGAATTGGTAATATTGAAGTTTGGGGTTTTTATTGTTTATGTTGAATATGTTTTACTGTGCAGCTGGTTTATTGTGTTAGTTTATTAAATATTACTGTACAGGAATATTACAGTAATAGGGTGCAAAATTAAAAAAAAAAACCGACACCCTATTAAAGCGGTTGGGTTTTTTATTTTATTTTTTAATTAAATTTTTGAACCCTATTACAGCGGTTCAGGCTACAATCGGTTCTAGCCTAAACCACTGTGATAAGGTACCATTTTTTATTTATTTAATTTTCAAACCCTATTACAGCGGTTCAGGCTAGAACCTAGCTGTAATAGGGTTACCCTATTACAATTATTTTTTATTGAATCGTTGTAATAGGCCTAATCCATATTACAGCGTTGCCTATTACAGCGGTTAAAATGAGTATATATTGTTGTTATGAGTGTGCCCTGTGTGTTTATATAACTGTATATATAAATATAATATAAGCAAAAGCCTCAATTTTCCCCCAAATCATTTAAAGCTCCAATTTTCCCTCCAAAATCCGAAAAATCCTCAAATTCGATGTGAAATTCCACTTTTTCGAATTTTTCGGCCCGGAGGATCAAAATTGCCACTCTGAGAACTGAAATTGCCACAAAATTGAAAGTTAAACGACTTAATTGCAAGTTGGAAAAGATATTGTATTAAAGTTGTCACCCCCTAATATGTATATATATATATATATATATATATATGACCAAGTTGCAATTTTCCTTTAAATATTTACACTTAAAAAAGAAATGAATGTCGCTATTTTCTAAACCTTAAACCCTAATCCCTTTGAATGCTCCTGGTTAATAAATATGTAATGCCCGATCTCAAGAGGCCTAAAAGAGAATATGTTATTTTCCTTTATTTTGTTCTTAATGTTTAATTGTTGAGTCATTTATTAATTAGGTCTTCTATTATGTCTTTATCTAGAATTAGGCCTCCTAGTACCCATTTCTTATTACTCATTTGATTATTATTTGTTTGGATTTTCACGATGTTTGTCTAAATTGTAAGTTTATTAGTTGTTGATTTATTCGAATTCGGGTTGGATCATTGCAGGTTTGAATAATTAATAAATTTTTATGACTCGTTTGGATTTAACTGGTAAAACCCAACCCCATTGGGTATTTGGAAGGGACGGGCAAGGTGGGTTGGGAAGTGGGGTGGGGTGGGTGGGGTGGGGTGGGACGGGTTGCGGGTATCAATAAAGTTAAATGGGGCGGGTAACAGGTATTGCCAAACCCGCTTTATACCCACCCCATTGCTATCCCTAAACGTGAACCCATTATGATCCCAGAGCTTATTACTTAACAACTTTAGGTGAATGAATCTTAACATAATTCAAATATTCTTTAATTTATGAAAATCGTATTAAGAAAAAAAATTAACAATTTTGTCTTGAAAGTGCTAATTTAGCTTATAGTATTATAGATATTCCAAGGAAAACAAGATGTTACAAATAACACAAGTATAAAGGAATTAAACAACACAATTATAACTCAATAGAACACCATTAATACTGAGCTGCTGATAATGCCAAAGCAAAAACCCTCTTGCCAAAGCAAACTTCTTCAAATGCCACTTTTATCCTTTATATTCAAAAAACAATATCCAATAATCACTCTCTTTCCTATTAAAATCACAATATCCAATAATCACTCTCTTTCCTATTAAAATCCTTGAAAGTTATTCTCTCTCTCTATATTAAATTAAGAAATAGCAAAGCCCACTTCTCTTACATTCATCAACACGATTGTCTCCGTGTTTTATTTTTAATTTTTGTCGACGCTTACAAACTTTATTTTGTATGTTAACTTTTTTTTCAATCAAAATGGTTCGATAAACATAAGTAAAAACATATCTACAGTATATAGCCTATTAGTAATTTAGTACAACCAAATAATATGTTTATTTAATATTTACTCCTTTTTGTTTTTATCGCAATAACCTATAAATTCTTTTAATCCTGAATACCAACAAATAAATATCATTAATTTATTAATATGTGATGTCATATCTGTTGGTTTTATGGTCCAATTTGGGTAGATATAATCTTGCACTAATATCTATTAACAAATTAATCTGTATGTAAAATAAATATTATTATTTTTAAATTGCCATTGGATATTGTATTAATAGAAAATTTATTACTAAGTAATATTATGGTCTTAATTTGTTCTAGGGCTTCAATTGCAATACTTCTTGCATAAATAATTCTCTTTAATTTTAGATCTTGAATATCAGTTTGAAGCCATCTATATATTTTTAATGAAATAAATATTGGTATGAATTACATTACAGATTTTTTATTCAATATTATAGTATAAAATACTTTATGATGAGACTGAGTTAACATATTCTTCTGAACGAAAATAACTTCTATATATGAAGTAAAGAATTTGCTTGAATATTTTTGTGTCCATAAGATTTACCTAGAATTTTTTTTATTAATTTCTTCTTAATAATTTCAGTGAGTAGAATGGCACTTAAAAGAATTGGAAATAGGGAAAGAAAATATATAATATTTATAATTCAAAACTTGGCCCAGTTTAAAAAATAAAGAAAATTTTTTTTAAGAGTGACTTGGCAGGTGGCACAAGACACGCATAACATTCATAGTCACAACACACAGCACTTAAGTGTAAATCACTAATTATGGAACTGATTGGTAACTATTTTAATGACCATTGACCGTGGAAGACATAGTAGTCATTTCATTCATTTTGCTCTGCCAAGAGGGTTTTTGCTTTGGCATTATCACCAGCCTTAATAGTGTTGTTTACTCTAGTATTTCATTAAAAGACGAAGGTGGCCTCACAATAATGATTTGGATTTGAAAAAATTGGGTGTATAGCTATGATGCATGGATACTTCTAAAAATGATATGATGCAGTGTCAGATATTTGAGGGAATGCGATAACCGTGGAATACTCCTAGATACATGCGGCATATCCAAATATAAAAAATAAAATAAATTATGATTACCGTGTCCGGAACGTATCCGAAGCGTGTCCAAGCCAGAAATTTGACGAAAACAACATTGTTCCCAATAAAAACGTTTGTAGTTTAGTGGTATATGGTAAAGGTGACAGTGCAAAGGTAAGTCGCCCTAACGATGGTAGATTAGTTAATGATAATTTGATATTAAGATGAAAAAAATATATGGATATGAAAGTGGGAATATGACATGACAAATGACAAAGAACATTGGTAATTTGAGAAACAGTGGATGAAGAAGAAAAAATCATAAGGAAAAAAAAATAAGAAAGATGGGGCGGCGCACTGAAGATTTAAATAGTTACATTTAGAACTAGATTTTTTTACAATATATATATATATATACACACATATATATATATATATATATACACACATATATATATATATATATATGATACATACTATTTGAAATATATTTTTTTAATTATTAGTGGGTGCAGTTGGATAGATTTATTTATTTATTTATTTCAAGTGTTTTATTGTTGAGTAGAGATTAAATAAGACAACAATATATATACATATATATATATATATATATATTTATCTTAGTAGTCATATTCTCGCCGTGTCGTATCCTAAAATTTTGAAAAAATTGTGTCACCATACTCGTATTGTATCATATTCGTATCGCCGTATCCATACTCGTGCAAGCTAGATGTATAGCCTCTAAATACACCCCATTTAACTAATAGCCCTCTTCTTAAAAGAGTTTCTTACTTTTAAAAAAAAAAAAATTATTATGAAAAGACTAATTTTTCCTGTTAAAAAATAAACTCAAATCTACTAAAACTCTTCCGCCATTCTTCCCAATTGAAAGTTTGCAGGTTCAGAAAAGATCATTTTTTTTCCTTTCTTCAACCATTAATTTCCTTCTTTCTTTCAACCATTACTTTCCTTCTATCTTTCTTTCTTTCTTTCTTCAAGCTTGGCAGAGTTCCGTCACATTGAACTCCTAAAATTCCAAACCTAAACCCTCTAATTTCACAAAATCTAAATCCTAAAATCCCCTATTCAGAAAGAAAGATCTTGTTTCTTTACTCATCGTTTGCAGAGTTTCGAACCCCAATTTCACAGCCTGCGCAAATTAATAACCGCCAAGAATGGTTAAAGAAATCAATTTCGATATTCTCCGTCGAATTCTGATGAAATTGCCGGCCGACTTGTTAACGTTCTTGAAACAAGTATGCGATTCATGGTCAAGAATTATAGATGATCCGTTCTTCATAAGAACGCATCATCATGAACAGGTATCTTCATCCTCCTCTAGCCTTGGAAGATCAATAGAGACCCGTGTTTTAAAGGGCGAAGGCACGGGGCGAGACCTTTTATGTCTCTCAGGGAGGGGCATAAGCCCCGTGGCGCGGGGCATTTGATTATTTATATTAAAAAAAATTAAATGATGTTAAAATTGATTCAAATTAGCAAAAAATTATAAAAAATGATGGAAAAAATTAAGGGAAAACATTAAAATGAAGAGTTAAAAAAATAATTTATTCAACCATGGGCGCTAAGCTCATTATCTTCATCATCGGCTCTCAATTCTAAACATTTTACTTTATTAACACCATCTATTTGCAAATCATCCAATTTATTAACACGTTTTCCTCTAAAAGAGGGTGGATTTTGGGTTGAAGTTAGAATATGTTTGGACCCAAAATCGTTATATTTGGGCTAAAACAACATAGGCGTACTATCATGCCCCGATAGTTTGAAGTATTTTGAGAAGATGGGGACATGTCATTTTGTTCATAGACGGGAGTCTACAGGCTATTGGAGTACTCTAGAAAGATCTAGAAAATTCTAGAATAGTCTAGAAGACTATTAAAAATAGTAGAATACTTTAGGAAAATATAGATCGAGCTCTAGAATAGTGTAGTACTGCGTAGGATGTCTTAAATTATTCTAAATAGTATAATTATGTAGAATATCGTAGAGATGTGTGGACCTCTAGAAACATGTTAATATGATAGAAAGTTATTGGGATAGAGAATATCCTAAGGAAATATTCTTGGAGGGATCTAGAGAGTCTCTCCCACATCCGTAGGATCAAATGAATCTCCATTGTTCATTAGGGAGGTGGATTAGTATAAATAGAAGTAGAAATATGATTTGCAAACTAACCAAATCTAGAACCAAATGTACAAACAATTCTTATAAGAGTTATTATTGAGAGTTATAGTGTAGTGCTTTCTCAAGCTCCCATGATGTGGGGCGCAAAAAAGCTCGCCCAGACGCCTAGGGTGTATGCCCCACCTCATCGGGCGTATGCTCCACAGGAGTCGCGTCTCCCTCCATTGCCCCGGGGTATTTTGGCAACGCCATGCCAGGGCTTGGCCTGAGAACGCCTTTTAAAACACTGATAGAGACTACAAGATAATTCAATTTAATGAAGTATTTGATCAGGAACAATTTACATACTATACTTTGCTTTATAGCTTAAAGTCCGATTCATGGAAAAGGATTGAAAAATGCTTATTTGGCAGTCCTCGTTCTGCAATCGTTTATCACGATGGATCGTTTTATTGGGCAACATGAAATTTTGTTGTTGTGCTTGACATAAGCACAGAACAATATTCGAAATTGCCATTGCCTTCTGACGGCAGCAATCCAGGGGAAAATTGGGAAATGAACCTAGAAGTTGTAGGTGAGCATTTGGTTATATGTGGGTACTGGGGTGAAGGCATGATGGATATGTGGGTGTTGGAAAGGGATACATGGAATTATATTCTTTCATCTAAATATTTGGGTTATATAGGAATCTGAGGAAGATAAGACTCATATCTAAGAGCAAAAGACGCATCTGTTTTCAGTATAAAATGATTTTTTTTTGTTTGGATACGGACACGAAGTCCTCAGTGAAGCTTAAACTAGGTGGTGCCAAGGACAAGTTCTTTGGTCAAGCATGGAAGCCAAGTCTCTTCCGACTTGGAACTATGGATGCAAATGGAAAAAAGCCAATGAAGAAAAATAGGCCAAAAAAAGGTAAAATGACCGGCTAGCTTGTTGAGATTCTGTTCTACTCAAAATGGACTATCATTTTGTTATCTTGTTGATCGTTTTGTTATATTATTTTGGCGAATAGGTAGGAGCTTCAAATCACAATTTCAGAGGCTCGGGAGTATAAAGACTCAAGCGAGGAAGACTAGTATAGAAAGGCCATGGTCCATCTTCTTTGCTGATTCTATTCGAAATGGACCAATATTGTTAGTAAGCTACAAGTCAAGATTGTTTTCATTTGGTTTTGCTTTTACATTCATTCGTAGATTTATAGCCATTATTTGAGTTTCCAATGGATAGAGGAATTTACTTTGTATTGTTGCTGATGTGAATCCGGGACATGTTGCTGCGAAGATCCATACCATACTAAATTTGTTGTTAAGTTTGTATAATACATGATGAGTTCTTTTGTGTCACATACAGGATGAGTTTGGAATTTTTAGGCAACTAAGAGGGGCAAAATAAATTCATTATGTGCTATCTTTTCAGCCCCTTCAAAGCAACAACTTGAATTTTGATTGTCTTACAATAACCTTTTGGAATATGCTACGTTTGTTATATGTGGAATTGTTCAACACAGTAGGAGTGCATACATTAGCCATTATTTGAGTTTCCAATGGATAGAGGAATTTACTTTGTATTGTTGCTGATGTGAATCCGGGACATGTTGCTGCGAAGATCCATACCATACTAAATTTGTTGTTAAGTTTGTATAATACTGGATGAGTTCTTTTGTGTCACATACAGGATGAGTTTGGAATTTTTAGGCAACTAAGAGGGGCAAAATAAATTCATTATGTGCCATCTTTTCAGCCCCTTCAAAGCAACAACTTGAATTTTGACTGTCTTACAATAACCTTTTGGAATATGCTACGTCTGTTATACGTGGAATTGTTCAACACAGTAGGAGTGCATCTGTTTTGGACCCTTAAACTAGAGCTTCATCTCTTATGTCCCTCTAAGGTTCATCAGCCTCATGCATAAGGTACTCATTGAGATAAAAGTTCACAGTATTCGATAATGACTCTAATTGCATGTTACGATGTTCGATAATGACTCTAATTGTATGTTCTTTTGTAACACTATTTAAAAACCTTGCATTAGATTTTTGTAGGTTATGTTGGTCCAATAGGAAAATGTTGATAATTGTTAGTTCAGTATTATGATAGCTTACTTCCCTTGAAGCATTTGTAATATGCTCAGTTGCTGTTGCAAAAAGTTGGATCAAGAAGTATGGGATACTTAAGTTGACACAATATCCGATGTATATGGGATCAATGCTTTGTTAAACGGAGTTAGTTGAGGAAAGCAAAGCATGAAACCAAACTAAGCACATAATGGCCTTCATTCTGGACTTTTTAGACAACTAAGAGGGGCAAATTAAATTCATTATGTTACATGGTACTCCACAGTCCACATAAGATGGCTTATATCTAACTTATAAAAAATCTCACATTATAAACTACCAAATTATTCTCAAGTCTCATAACTCTAATAAGAGTAGAAAGAAAACAAATAAACATTTTCCTCGAAATTTCAAGTTTAAAAAGAAACTTCATTTCATATCTCTATGCATATTAACAAACCTCTTTGCAATGGGATTCAGAAAAAAGGTAGGAGATTTATTTCTCAATTTCTTGCTTTGAAGCTAATGGGAATCAGAAAAAATAGAGAAGCAGAACGATGATGGAGGAAGCATCCGGATTTGGTAAAAGATTTAAAGACGCAAGTTAAGGAACTAAATATTTTATTTCCCTTTTGATTAATTAAGTAAAGTAAAAAAAGAACTAATTTTAATTGTCTCACGTACTAATTAAATACACACTTGTCAATTTTTCATTGGTGGACACTAATGTGTGACACAAAAACAGGATAGAAGATCCCTACCGATTTGGCAATGCAATTCACGCAAATTACCAAAAAAACTGCAATTCATGCAAGCTCCGTTGCTTACACTTGTTGCAAATCTTCAGCAAACATATTTAATGTTGCTAACATAATTTTCTTTTTCGTTTTTCTTGAAGGTTAGCTTATGGAGTAGGGAGTTGGTCCTTTTCCAAGAGAAGAAAAATAGACTGGGGCTTGTTTTGAATTTGAATTAACAACATTCTATTCGAGATTCAATTTGATGTGTGTTCAAGTATGTTAGTCTATGTAATTTAATTTTGTATATATGTATCACCCGGACTCTTTATCATCGGTTATATATACATGTTGTATTGTACATTGATATACATTCTGAAATACACAAATCATATGCTCAAGAAATTTTTGACATTACGTATATTAGGTAAAGTTGAGCTTTACTCAACTTTGACCACGAAATTGAGTAGCTTAGATAGCTTGGATATTGAATTTTATGGGCTTAAATGAATCTACATATGATGCAGATGAATTTAGCATATTGAGTTTTACTCAATGGCTTGGAAACACGTTATACACCATGTACGGGTCGGTCAAAACTACAAACGCTCTGTGGGAGTTTTTGGACAAGAAATACAGAACTGAGGATGCTAACTTGAAGAAAATCGTAGTCAGAGAGTTTCTGGATTTCAAGATAGTGGCCTTGAAGACTGTGGTCAGTCAAATCCAAGAGTTCCAAATCATTCAACATGAGATTCATGCCGAAGATATAGTTCTAAGCGAATCTTTCCAAGTGGTTGCCATAACTGAAAAGTTGCCACCCGCTCATCCATTATTACTTTAAATCACTATCAACCAGATTAACCCTGAGGAATGTGAAGGGATTTTAGCAAGTCAAAAGTCACGAACATAGTTATGCTAAATTACGAATTCACACGAATTTCTCTAAAAGCATGTACTTCAACAATCATAACAATTTAAACACTACTTACTTCTTTATTGAATCTAGTCTATTTTTCAATCAACCGCTGATGAAGGGAAATAATTTTTCACTACCTTACTTGGTTGCACAATAAAGAAATAAAATTTAATTTTTTTTTTACTTTTTTTTTTAAATCAAGAAACAAGCAACTAACCCTCTCCCCCACACTTAAAATCTGCAATGTCCTCAATGCAACATAGAATGAACATAAAAAAAATGGAACAAACGAAATTAAAAGAGATAGGGAAAAAGAGCAAATCTGATGGTGGCCGTTCAGCCACTCTTGGGTTGCCTTCCAAGCAGCGCCTTTTTTTAAATTCGTTGGCTCGACGTTGCAGCCTTTTAATCCAAGTAAGTTGGATTGATCAATGAAACTTCTTCAATTGTATGCTCTTGAAAACCTTCATAGAAAGGTTAAGTCTATGTCCATTGACCTTGAACAACTTGTTAATTTCTAAGCTTTGAATCTCTACTGCACCATAAGAAAATACATTAATCACAACAAAAAGGCCAACCCAATGAGAACGTAACTTACCAGGCACTAATTTGAGTCTTGAGTTGTAAAGCAACACTTTTTGTCCAATCACAAATTCCTTCCTAGAGACCATGTTGTCATAAAACCCCTTGGTCTTCTCCTTGTAAATTCGGGAAGTCTCATAAGCATCAAAGAGAATCTCCTCTAACTCTTGTAGTTGCAACTTCCTATGTATACCAACTTGATTTCTATCTAAATTGCAACTCTTTATAGCCCAAAACGCTTTGTGTTTCAATTCTACCAGAAGATGACACGATTTACAGAAGACTAACCTATATGGAGACATTCCAATCGGTGTTTTATAGTTTGTCCGGTACCCACATAATGCATCTTCAAGTCGAAGACTCCAATCTTTTCGAGTAGGACTTACAGTTTTTTCCAAGATGGACTTGATTTCTCGATTGGACACCTCGGCTTGCCCATTCGTCTGAGGGTGATAAGGTGTGGATGTCTTATGAAAAACCCCATATTTTTTTAGCAAAGTGTCCACAGCTCTATTACAAAAATGGGACCCCTAATCACTTATCAACGCTTTTGGTATGCCAAACCTACTAAAAATGTTAGATTTGAGAAAACCTACAACAACTTTAGAATCGTCAATTTGGGTGGCTTTAGCTTCCACCCACTTCGAAACATAATCAACCGCAAGTAAGATATAAACAAAACCAAAGGAGGAAGGAAATGGTCCCATAAAATCAATACCCCATATATCAAAAATCTCACAAACAAGGATAGACGTTTGAAGCATTTCATTCCTATGACTTAAATTCCCCGTCCTTTGACATTGTTCACAATTTTTACACATGACATAAGCATCACGGAATAAATTAGGCCAATAAAAACCACTATCGAACACTTTTCTAGCAGTTCTCTTAGGTCCAAAGTGACCACCACACGCATAAGCATAACAAAATTTCAAGACAGACTCTAATTCAGAATCAGGCACACATCTCCTAATAATTTGATCGGAACAAAACTTCCACATGTATGGATCATCCCACACATAATATTTCGCCTCACTCTTAATTTTATCTTTCTTAGCTCTACTCAAATCAGCAAGTAAAGTTCTAGAAACTAAATAATTCACCAAATCAGCATACCAAGGAACCATACCTCGCAGAGCAAACAATTGCTCATCTGGAAAGAATTCTTGTAGTGGCACCAGATTTTCTTCTCGCACTAATCGACTCAAATGATCCGCCACCAAATTTTCAGCCCCTTTTTATCTTTAATCTCCAGATCAAACTCTTAAAGAAGAAAAATCCATCTCATTAACCTCGATTTTGAATCTTTCTTCGCCAAAAGATGTCTTAAAGTTACATGATCAGAAAATACAATCACTTTAGATCCAAGTAGATAAGAATGAAATTTATCTAAAGCAAAAACAATAGACGAAAGTTCTTTTTCAGTAGTTGAATAATTGAACTGAGCTGCATTAAGGGTCCGGGAAGCATAATGGATCACATGAGGTTGCTTGCCAACTCGTTATCCTAAAACTGCCCCCATTTCATAATTACTTGCATCACACATTATTTCAAATGGAAGAGACCAATCTGGTGGCTGCATCAAAGGCGCAGTGGTTAATGCTGATTTCAGTTTGCTAAAAGCGTCCTTGCAGTCTTGGGTGAATTCGAAAATCATATCTTGTTGTAGCAACTTGGACAGAGGCAATGCAATCTTCAAAAAATCTTTAATGAATCTACGATAAAAACCTGCATGACCAAGGAAAGATCGCACATCCCTAACACATGTGGGATAGGGTAAGTTCACAATTAAATCTACCTTAGCTTTATCTACCTCAATACCCCTATATGAAATAACATGTCCTAATACAATCCCTTGTTCTACCATAAAATGACATTTTTCAAAATTCAAAACAAGATTTGTGTCAATGCAACGATCAAGCACACGAGATAAATTTTCAAGACAAGAATCAAATGAATCCTCATGCACAGTAAAATCATCCATAAAAACTTCAATGCACTTTTCGATTAAATCAAAGAAAATAATTGTCATGCATCGCTGAAAAGTGGCTGGTGCATTGCAAAGTCCAAACAGCATCCTCCGGTAAGCGAATGTTCCAAACGGACACGTGAATGTGGTTTTCTCTTGGTCTTCAGGAGCAATCACAATCTGGTTATAACCTGAATAACCATCAAGAAAACAATAATGAGATTCATCGACTAATCGCTCAAGAATTTGATCAATAAAAGGTAAAGGAAAATGGTCCTTTCTCATTGCTGCATTTAGCTTGCGGTAATCAATGCAAACATGCCACCCACTTTGAATCCTCGTAGGAACTAGCTCATTATTCTGGTTCTGCACTACCATCACTCTAGATTTTTTCGGTACAACCTAAACAGGACTCACCCACTTGCTGTCTGAAATTGGATAAATAACTCCCACTTCAAACAACTTCAGGATTTCTTTCTTTACTACATCCATCATCAATGGATTCAGTCTCCTTTGAGCTTCTCTACTTGGTTTCGAGTCATCTTCTAACAAAATCCGGTGCATGCACATGGAAGGACTAATTCCCTTAATGTCGACTATAGTCCACCCAATTGCTGTCTTATAATCTCTAAGCATCCTAACGAGCCTCTCCTCTTGCCCCATAGTCAAATTCTTTGCAATTATCACTGGCAAGGTCTCAGCCTCCCCTAAGTAAGCATACTTCAGATGGTCGGGTAAGGGCTTAAGTTCTAAACTCGGTGCCTACAACACAGATGGCAGCAATTTTGTGTGATTAAATGATAACTCAATTTTTGACACATTATACCTGCTAGGGGCTGGTGGTGAGGACTGCAAAGCCATAATCATCTCTTCAACTTCATCACCAAAATTCAGATGCTCCCTAAATTGCCATAAACCATGACTGAGTACTACTTCCAATGCACCCACTTGACTTTTCTCAAAAGCCTCCTGTGCTAACACATCAATAATATCAATAGAATAAATTGAATTCACATCAGGGGGATACCTCATGGATTCGAATATGCTAAATTTGACAATCTGCCCATCGAACTCCATTGATAAAGTGCCATCATGAGCATCAATCTTTGTTCTTGCTATTTTGAGGAAGGAGCTTCCTAGGAGGATCGGGGCTGGATTTGGTGATCTCTTATCTTCCATATTCAGAATGTAAAAATCAGCTTGAAAGATTAACTCGTTCACCTGCACTAACACATCCTCAAGTATCCCCTCAGGGTATGCATTAGATCGATCCGCCAATTGTATAATAACACCAGTTAGTTTCAAGGGACCCAAATTAAGATATGCATAAACTGAATGAGGCATGACGTTAATTGATGCACCTAAATCTAACATGGCACGTTCAAATCTATGATTACCAATCACACAAGGAATAGTAAATGTACCTGGATCCTTACACTTAGGTGGCAGTTTTCGCTGGATTACTGCAGACACATTTTCATCCACCTTAATCTTCTCGTCTCCTCGTAGCTTCCTTTTCGTGGTGTACAATTCCTTTAGGAATTTTGCATATCTCGGAATCTGACTAATAGCATCAAGCAGTGAAATGTTTACTGCTACCTTTCAAAAGGTCTCCAATATCTCCTTTTCTTCATCTTGTTTCTTGGATTTACTTAACCTGCTTGGAAAGGGGATGTAAACAAGAACAGTGTCAGTGGAATTATGCACATTTGGAGGAAAACTTACCTTAGGAGTTTCGAGATCAATTTCAGCCTCCTTTTTCTCCGCTAATTTTTCTTCTTCCGGCACACTTTGAATTGGGCTCTGAATCTCTTTTCCGCTCCGGAAAGTTACTACACTAGCATTCTATCTAGGATTTATGATTGTTTGGGAGGGTAATTTGCACGAACCTTGAGCTTCCATCTTGCTAACTGACTTATCTGTTTCTCCAAATTTTGGATGTTGGTCCTTGTTTCCTGTTGAAATTGTTAAGTATTGTCAGCGAGATCTTTAGCAATATCATTTAACTAGATACCTGAATTTGAAGCTTGACTTGTTTGTGACTGATATCTAGCTTGGTTCCCATAGCTTAGATTGGGGTGATCTCTCCATCCTGGATTGTATGTATTGGAGTATGGATCGTATTTCCGATGTGGCTGCCCTGGAATCCTCTAATGGCATTCGCTTGCTGGTTCGTTTCTTCTTGCAACGATGGAAATGCATCTGTATGGTGCCCTGGTGCCAAACATATTCCACAAACCTTCGCTACTTGCATATTTCCTACAGCCATCTGATGAACTAATGACGTTAACTCAGAAATTGGATGCTCAAGGTTAGATGTACTTACCTCATTAACTACTTTAGGTGTGTGGTCCAACCTCATGCCAAATTGTTGTGAATTTGTCGCCATATTGGAAATCAAATTTCTGGCAGCTGTGGTGGTTTTATCTACTAAGCTCCTCCACTCGCTGCATCAATCATGTTCCTGTCCATATACAGTAAGCCTTCATAAAAATACTGAATTAACAAATGCTCACTTATTTGGTGGTGGGGGCAGCTTGCACACAACTTCTTAAAACGCTCCCAGTATTCATATAATGACTCTTCATTGTACTGCCTTATGCCACAAATTTCTTTCATTATGTTGGCAGCCCTTGAAGCTGGGAAGTACTTTTCCAAAAATAGCCTCTTTACTTTATTCCATGTTGTTATCGTCCCCGACGGTAAATAATAGAGCCAATCCTTTGCATCATTAGCTAAGAGGAATGGAAAAGCTCTCAATTTAATCTGCTCCTCGGACACTCTAGTTGCTCTCATGCTTGAACAAACAACATGGAACTCCTTCAGATGTTTATTTGGATCCTCTCCTGCAAGACCACAAAATTTAGGTAATAAGTGGATCGATCCATATTTCAATTCAAAAGCAACATCTAAAGTATCATATTCAATGCATAAAGGTTGTTGATTAAAATTCGGAACAACCAACCCCTTTAGAGTCCTATTGTTGGCTGCCATGACTTCCTCTTCGTCTGAATCACTTGAAAACAGGTGCAGAGATTCGGTGTTTCCCTTTGGAGAAGGGATTGACTCTTCCGGTATTGAGTTTTGCTCTTCAGTTGCCCGTTTAGCCTCTCTTCTTAATCTGTGGAACGTTCTTGCAATCTCTGGATCAATTTCCTGGCTCTTAGAGGTCATAAAACACAAAAACTAACAACGTAAAGTATAGAAATATCGAAAATAAATAAAAATAAAATTTAAAAACCAACTGAAAACACAAAAACGCAAAGAAAACCTAATAAACGATGGAATTTGGGCCTGAGAGGGTGGTGCTCAGCATACTTATGATAAGTATCTGAGTTGTTTTTCAAACGACGTTTCCTTCAAGATTGATGTAGAGTTCATGGCTGAATTCCAAAAGCAGTTTTCGCCTTTTGGAAATAATAAAAAAAAAATTCTGCCAAAAATAAAATGCGATAATTAAATCTAAAACCTAAGATAAAAGTTTGACCGAAAACCAGTCCTCGGTAACGGCGCCAAAATCTGATACGTGTCGAATGCACCAAAATATAATTGCTGTTCTCACAAGAATCTGTAGTACTCGCAAGTCCAAGTCGAACCCTAGAGACTGGTTGATCAATTAAAAGGGGGAGGGGGGGTTTCGAAGATTTAATTAACTAAAATTGCAGAAAATAAATGTTTGAAAATTCAGTTATTGGAAAATACAATTCAAGAGAAATTCAACCCTCAATTCACACATTGATCATAGACACCTAAATTACTATTCACTAATTGATTACTTAGCTAAGAATCTAAATAACCAGCTATCTAGATCCCTATAATCTTCCTTATATCATTAATCAAAGCCCAACACCCGATTAAATTCTTATTATTAACTGATTCGGTATTAAGCAATCCTAGTCAAATTAATAACAACATAAAGATCAAGAAGAGACTAAGAATAAACAATAATTTAAACCAGCTTAAATTATTTAATTTACTCTACTGTTTCCCTTAGATTATCAATGAAAATTGGGATCCTAATCATGAAAGCCTAATTGCTACATGCACAAACCAAACATAACAATTACGGATTATGAAGAATTGTTAGCAGACAATTGACACATATAATCAACTAATATGCATCTTAGATAGCCATATACACAATTGTAAGGGTGTTCATTCGGTTAAGCCGAACCGAAATTTCGGTTCGGCAAAATCTGAAACCAAAACCGAACCGTAAAGTCTCGGTTCGGTTCGGTTTTAACCGATTGGATTTTGATTTATTTCGGTTAACCATTCGGTTAATTGATTTTTGACAAAAAAAAAAAAAAAGCTAAATCAACCCAGCAAAGATGAAAATTCATATATATATATATACACACACATACTCATACACACACTCCAGAAAGATGGGGAAAGAACAAAGAGAGGAAAGCCGAGCCATGAGAAGAATGAGAACTGAGGGAGACGGTGACGGCGCGACAACGGCAGCAGCAGCAGAGGCAGAGATGATGTGTTGATTGTTGAAGGCAGAAGTTTCAGATTTGAGTTGAGGGTGTGTGGGCGTGACTAGGTGTGGGTGGGTGAGGTAATTGGGTTAGGTTTTTAAACTTCATATTTTAGCCCCCTATAGTTTATATAAATCCCACAATAACCCCCCTATTTTAATATAAAATCACATATAATTTATAAACATTTCAGTTTTCGGTTCGGTTTGGTTAACCGACCATGGAAATCGAAACAAAAACCGAACCGAAAATCTCGGTTCGGTTTCGGTTCGGTCGGTTAACCAAACCGTGAACACCCCAACACAATTGTAAGAATTGAAATCCAGAAACAAAAGATAATCAAACCGTGAATAGATTAAAATAAAAGTTTCGTGTCTCACAATGTATGAATTAATTGGAAATCTCTTGAATCGAAAAAAAAACTTAGCTACTCATAATTGTAAGCATAAAACTCAAAAATACTATTTTTCTAACTCTCTATATCTCTCTCAGCCCTCAAAAACGTCCTCTTTATAAGAGAATAACCCTAGACTCACTCTACAACTTGTTCCCTAAGATATTGGAGTTTCCTTTTTTAACTAGGACTCAAACTGCAGATTTCTTTCCATATCTTTGCACTCTGTTCTGAGATGAATACCGTCCAAATCTGACTTTGACTCCTTCTAGAAAGTTGTAGATTTATCTGTTATCTTTCTCTTCCAACTGGCCTTGACTTCATCCAGGACTCGTAACTCTATTTATGAAGTTTTCACCAAAACTGCGCAGTCCAGTCCGAAACAGAAATCTTCTGTACATTCTTGAACACTTTTGAGCCCTTTAACTTTCGAACTGGGTCTGGACGTCTTCACAAGAAATATAGGCCTTTGTCTTAGCTTTCCAACTAGATAAAATTCAATAGAAAATAATGTCTTAATCTCTAGATATATCAGTATTTATGAAACATCGCCAAATCTCCCATTTTGATTGAAATTGATATTTTGCACTCCAAATCTTGCCTACATCACAAAATGAGACAAAATCAGTTCCAATGGCCATATAATCACAATAAAATGCTAAATATAGAGAGAATAAAATATATGAATATTGCACTTATCACCTGCTTAGAGGGATTTCAAGAACTATCAGAAGCATAAGTGAAAGGAGATGGGACTTGAGGACTTGATCGGAGGTTTTTAAGCATCCAAGTGATTTTGATTTGTCTTTACACATTGATGCTTTTGATCCTTTTACTGTTGAGCCTTGTCAGGAAAAACGAGTCAATAATCTTCTACATGCATACATCATGGACCTGAGGTATATTAAAGTGACTGGTAAAGAAAATCGAGAAGTTATCTCTAGCTTGAAGGGAAATCCACATCATCACCCGAAGCATGAGGAAGAAAGAGTAATCAAGGTGTTGAGAGACCAAACAAAAATTTGCGAGTGGGTGATTGCTTGGTCTAACCCTAGGATATATAGCACAAATAATTGGCCAATCTTCACTCCAAATGGCCAAAAGTTGAAGCAATACCCGATAGTGGATTGGAGAACAAACACGCAAGTGACTTTAAAAGAGCGCTTCTTGGGAGGCAACCCAAGCTTTGTGAGTTTTCTTTCGTTTTCCCCTTCCTTTTTGTTTGTTTTTTGCTTTTCTTAGTTTTAAGTTTTCTTTTTGTTTGTTTTCTCTGAGCATGCACTTTTGGTATATGTTTCTATATTCTTGATGTTTTGGTTGTTTTAAGTATGTTGAGCATGTTAGTAGAGATTTCTTGTTGTTTTGAGATGACTATTTTGATGAGATGAGCTTGATTTGGAACATATTCATGATGAAGGATTTTTTTTTAAACATCCTTGGTTGTAAGTACTCTGATACCCTTTTACATGCTTTTATGTGAAACAACTTGAGGACAATGTTGAGTTTAAGTTTGGGGGTATATGTGGGTAGTACTTTGTGTTTTTAATACATTTAGATGCTTGATTACCATGTGTTTGCTATATTTCCTAGTTTATACATATCATGTGTTCCTATTTTTAGCTCAAGTTTGGGGGAAAATTTGTATGCTTACATGTTTATATGCTTCTTTGTTGAAAAATCAAGCATGAAAAGTTTTAGTCCAGCATTGAGATTGATTGAGATTGATTAACTGGAAAAAATGGCATGGTTTCTTGAATAATTTGAATTTAATGGAACATATATATCTTTGAACTTGCTCGTGGAGACCCTAGACTAGATTTGTTTTCCTTAGATGATTCACAGTACACATAAGTCAAGGGTAGAGGAGTTGATTGAATAACCATTCTGAGACACTTAAGGGATTTTTCCCGAAAATATTGGCTTAGATTTTTCAAAAAAATTATAAGATGATTAGTTAATTTTGTATGCTTAATAATGGATAAAAGGTTAAGTTTTGGTATGACCAAAAAGAGGTTAAGCTAATGTGTATTTGATGGAGGTGAAGAGTTTCATGCCTACATACTATACTATTATGCTAATTTGAGCTAAGCTCCAGCCAAAAAAGTTTAATTGAATAAAAGATCTAGTTTTGTTTCGTGGCCTTTGACACTCGAGTGATTAAATTTTTAGGAGTGTCTCTACACTTAATGCCCTAAAACTATCTAGTTTGAGAGTCAATGATCTAAAACTTGCTACATGGGTGTCATAGAAAGCCTAATGGAAGACAACATTGCACATGGTCTAGCCTTGATGAATTTAATGAAAGTTTCATTTGAGTTTAAAGTTTAAATGTTTGAAGTAATGGAATTTAAATGGCTATGAAGTTTGTATGATTCTTGTGCCATGTGATTTATCGAAAGTTGAAAGATATTGGATATAATTTCCAAAAGTTGGTAAGGATGCCTCTCGACTATAATACCGTAGACTTATTTCTACTACACCCTTTGGAGTCTTTTCGAGTAAAGGTGCCACATGAGCAAAACTATTTGATATGTATATATAATTATGAGATTTAAAGGTTGATTTTGTGCCATTGATCCTTGTTAATTATGTTGATGTGTATTGATTGGGTTGGGTCTGGAATGTTAGGTGTTATGCCCTCTATGCCATTGAGGAATTAGATTTAAGAGGGAATTTTATTTATATTGTATAAATATGATTATTGATTAATAAAAGGCTTTGAGTAATCTAATAGTGTCATTGAAAGTGTTGAACAAATAGGTCCTTAAGATCAGAGTTTACTCACCACTGCCTATTTGATAAGTAGGAGCATTGGTGGAGTTAAGTGCTTGATCTTATAACCATGGTTCGCGAGTTAAAGAATCCAGATTGGGCATTTAGATTCAACTCGTATGACAATTGCTTAAACAAGGAAAGTGCTAAGTCTTACACTGATTGGATAGTGGGAGCTGGTGTCATGAATATGATTAACGGAGTTAACATATTCGAATGCGACTCGTAGTAAACCTATCACATGGGTCTTACTCAGTGACAGTGAATGATGAGGATTATAGTTATAATAGTATGAGTGAACTTTAGACATGAGGAGTCATTTGCATTATGCTCGTGCCATTGAATAAGTTATTAGAGTAGTTAGGCCCAGTCACCCATTGGTGGGGTCAACCTCGAAGTACGAGTCCATTGGTGCGTTCAACAATGGGAAATGGACTATCAATATGGAATTCACTATCTCGAAAGTAAACGAGAAGCAACTTGTACTTCATAGGTGTTGTGAAATTAAAATCTTTGGCCAAAGCATTAATGACTGACTTATATTGGATATGAAGGGCATTTTAGCAATTTCACATCAATATGATTATAAGTACAGTATCAAATGGTATGAGTTTGATGATCGATGACTCTTACTTGATCGGGTTCCGTCAGTGAAGAGTTTATACTCATATGGTAATTATAACATAAAGGTTTGTGATGAAATATTCATCTCGTACTTGATTGAGTTTTGGTATAGCTTCATGGGATGGCTTGGTGATAACTATATTCTTGGAATCCTCCCAATGCCAATCAAGACGAGTCTAGAGAGTCGCGCTATTTAAAGATGATAAAATGAAGGAGTTTTACTGTTTGAAGGGTATTTTGGTAATTTCACTTAGAGTGGAAATTGTCAAAGGGGTATGTATTGATTATAATAACTATAATTAATTATTGTAATTAAATTAGTTTTTATTCAATCAATATTAATAGTATGGTATTATTAATTTAGAATTAATAAAGTACTATTAATAAAAAAAGATTAGTATTTAATTAATTACCAATTGGATTGGATTGGGAATATTAATTAAAAACTTAACACCGGGCTTGTAGCTAGAAAAATCCCAGTACACCTATCCCTAGGGTACACTCGACCGCCCCCCTCTTCTCCTTAAGACAAGGAGTAGCTTTTTATTTAAACACTAGGTGTTTAACTAAAATCAGAACTTTAAGTCAGTTTTTCATCATAGAGTGTGAAAAATAGTAAAACACAAAATCCTTCTCCCTCCACATACACCCTAAAGGCGCCCAACCCAGTCTAAGGTAGAGGAGGTCAAGCTTCAAGAATTCAAGGTCATCTTTCGGGTGATTATCTAGAGGAAGGAACGATTCGTTGCTTCTCAAAAGGTTAGGCTTTGGATTTCATCAAAAAGGTGATTAGATTACCACTTGTTCTTGATATCATTTTTGTGACCATGAAGTTATCAAAAACATGAATTAAATATGGGCTATGTGAATCGAAGAAAAATTTTTATCCGTTGATTCGATTCACAACAGTGGTATCAGAGCCAAATTCATGGCTTTTGATAAATTCTTCATGTCTTCATGTGTTTATGTTATTTGATAAATATGAATGCATGTTATGAATGTTTATATTTTTGTAGAATATAAATATGAGTTTTTAGCTTTTTTCGTATTGCATGCAAAAACGTAAAAATTGGGTGCTATGGTTTAATTTGATGCGTGTTTAAACTATTGCCAGAAAATTGTCGCTGGTATGCCGACTGGCGGTGGCACGACATGGCGGTGACACATGCACAACACGGCTTGGGCACGGCATGACCGCATCGTACGACGCGGCCTGGGCACAGCGCTATACGTTTAATCGCACGGCGTTGTGCCATGTGCGTGCATGTGTGTGTGTGACGATTGGAAAATTAATCCCACAATTTTAAAATTATTTTTTTGAATTGGGGCTTGGCCTGTTTAGTCCATTAGATGTTGATGTGGGTCGAAATAGGTTCTTAGGCCAAGCTGGTAGTCCAACACGATTAGGGGCCCAAGCCCAATAGCATCATGGATTCGGTACCCTTTGAGAGAGTCAGGTCCATCCAGTTGGAGGTTCGCCCGGTCCTAACCTGTACAGGTAGAGCATTTTATATAAGGCAAGCCTAGAGCAAGATCAGATAAGAATCAATCAGAACATATACTTACCATATCCGGACCTGCCAATTATACCATTAAAGATATAGCCCTAGATGGAAGGATCATGATTTATTCTACTTTCCAATGTACATTTATGAATAGTTGACTTACCTTTTTATCCACCCCATCATAAACTTGTATAAATATCAACACCAAACACTAATGAAAGGATCGACTCTTTTTACCCCGTGGACGTAGGCCATATTTTGGCTGAACCACATACATCTCGTGTCATTTTTACTATCATTTCCGTGCTCTATACTATATTATTACATAATATATCGCATATTATCATTGGTGTGCTTCCTACACACATCAATTAGCGCCGTCTGAGGAAATTCTGAGCAAAATAAGACGTGAGGTAAATTTACTTTTCTCAAAAAAAAATTCTTTAACGTTAACATTTTGCAATGGCATCGGAAGATATGTTAATGATGGAGAATCTGATCGAAAATGGTGGAAATGAGAAGAAGACGATGTTTTCCCCATTTGGGGTTGAGCAGGCCACGCCTGCAACTCCGGCCAACCTGGTGAGGCGATTGGAGAATGACCTGCAAAACCAAGCAGGGGACAACTCTCCAAGAGGCCAGGCAAATGGGAAGGAGGCCACTCCTCAAAGTGTACTCGATCTTCCCCATTTGGGGTTGAGCAGGCCACGCCTGCAACTCCGGCCAACCTGGTGAGGCGATTGGAGAATGACCTGCAAAACCAAGCAGGGGACAACTCTCCAAGAGGCCAGGCAAATGGGAAGGAGGCCACTCCTCAAAGTGTACTCGATCTGGAACAATTTATGGAAAGAATCGAAGGAGTCATTGATAAAGTTGTCAATAAGGTGGTAAGTTCTAAACTTGCAGGCATACCCGATCTGGAACAAAAGGATGATGTGGTTGAGCCCAGGGTGGGAAATGTGGAGATAGGGGGTAATGGTAACATTATCCCCGACAACAATTCAGGCAAGAGGGTGAATAGACGAAGGCTTTGAGCGAGACGGAGGAAAGGATGACAACGCGCCCCAAAGAAGTATTTGGCTCCAGAAGGACGCTACTTGTGTCGCTTAGACCTAAAAGAGGAAGGCCTGGAAGGTTGGGTCCCCCAACCTAATCTGTGCAAGGAACAGCGGCAAGAGGAAAAGTCACATCTCTAGATGCCGCGCTCGCGTAATGGCATGCCTGGAAAGGATGACCTGCAGAAATGACAAGCACGAGTCTATACCAAGCATGGCAAAGATCTCAAAGATGATGCTAGTAGTTACGTCTCAGCCCAATCTGGGTGGGCAGATCATGGCATGAAAGAAAAAGCAAAAGCATGACTTGAACAAATGGAGGAAATAACAAGACGAATGGAAGACCTAGAGCGTAAGGCGTTAGGAGGCCAGACTTTGGCAAATCGAAGCATTCCATTTACAGATTTCATGACAAACGAGGAACTACCGAGGGAATTCAGGGTCCAGTCCATTGCGCTTTATGACGGAACTACGGATCCAGAAGATCACTTGTATACTTTTCGTAATTATGCTTTGTTACACAGGTACTCCAATGCTATCAAATGCAGGGTGTTCTTATGTACTCTAGCCAAATCTGCACAACAGTGGTTCAACCAACTCTCGGCAAGATCCATCGGATCTTTTTTGGTGTTTAGCTCAAAATTTTTGCACCAATTCGCCAGTAGCAAGCAGCATGAGAAGACTCCCTTAAGTCTATTCAGCATCAAGCAAAGGGAAGAGGAGACCTTGCATACATATGTCAAACATTTCAATTCTGTAGCACTAGAGACACTGACCGCAATATCGGACCTGAAGGCAAGCGCTTTCACTACAGGGCTAAAGGAAGGAGACCTCTTTAAGTCGTTAACTAGAGACCTGCCCTAAGTTTCGACGAGCTGCTTACCAGAGCTAAAAAATATGTCAACCTAGAGGACGCCCACATGATGAGAAGGGCCAAACAAAAGAAAGAAAAGCAAGAAGAGGGCAACAAGCATAAGCCACGTAAAGAGGAGAGAAGTAGTTGGGCTCCCAGCTCAACACGTGTGGCACCACCACCCCCAGGTGCGCCCAGATCCCGATGCATACCTATGAGGAAAAATTGGAGTGACCATTTGATGGCTGTGGAGGTCAAAAATCTAATCCAATGGCCCAAAGGTGCAGATTAAGAGCCCAAGAATCCCCCAAGTGCATTCTTTTGCAGATACCATCGTGAGTTCGGGCATGATACAGACGAATGGCCACAGTTGATTGATGAAATTCAGCGTCTAGCCAAAATGGGTTACCTGAAAGAATATGTGATAGACACTTATAATGTAAACGGTTCAGCCCTAGGTCGAGGGGGTCATACCTGGAGAGGTCAAGGTAGAGGATGGCGGGGGAGAGGGATAGGATCTGGAGGTAGGGGTAACTTTCCTCAACAAATTAGTAAGACACCAGCTCAAGAGGCAGTACCTGTGGAAGGCAACAACCACAACTTAGCGGCAATCCACATCATATCATGAGGTCTAGCAGCAGAAGAATCAAAGCGAAAACTACGGCAACAAACAAGATCCATAGAGACTCAACCTGCGTTCTTTATGAACGTCAGTCAGACGCGACCTAGGCAGGAAATACAGTTCAGACCTGAAGATGCTCAAGCTGTACAGACACCTCACTGTGACGCATTAGTGATAACAGCTGTAATAGCAAACTATGATGTTCAAAGGATCTTCCTGGATACCGGCAACTCAGTAGATATTTTATTCTACCAAGCATTCGAGCAGATGAACCTAGGAGTAGGCATATTGGAGGCTGTGCGGACCGCGTTATTCAATTTTTCAGGAGAAGCGGTACAACCTATGGGGATTATTTCGCTGCCACTATCTCTAGGAGAAAGCCTCAACAAAGTAACAAAGCTAACTAGATTCTTGGTCGTGGATACTCCCTCGGCCCACAATGTGATACTAGGTAGACCTGTACTGGTCCTGTTCGAGACGGTGGTTTCAGTACCCCACATGAAGATCAAATTCCCAACAATTAACGGAGTAGGGGAAGTATCGGGCAATCAACATCAATCCAAGAAGTGCTACCTAACCTCTACCAAACAAGGAGAGTAACCAAGCGAAGACAAAAAAATGCAAGCCTTAACCAATGGAGGTAGAGGACAAGGAGGTTGCCAAGTGTTGGGAATCCTGTTGGGCATGCGCAGCGGAAACGTAAAATCTTACCTTTTCGCGTATTTAACTTTAATCTTCTCGAATCTTCAATCTTCTCCAACAATTCAATTGTACCATCTCTAGATCATCACGCAGGAATAGACTCTGGGAAATCTCCATCTCCAATCTCTGGGGCGGCTAGCGAGACTGAGTTGGATGAAAAAATTTCTCTCTTGTATTTCTGGTGGAGGATTTCACGTTATGTGAATTATACTGTACTCTGACTTGTGTTGGAGGATTAAATAAATCCTCCAACTTAAAGCCCACCAATACACGCCTATTAGGCCTTTTGGACAATAATTGGGCTAAGTTGACCCAATCAACTTAGTCTAATTTATTTAACCAATTAACATTTAATCCAATTAAATAAATCGATTTAATTAATTAATTAATTAATTAACTAATATTATAATTTAAATATTTAATTAACCTAGTCAATTAAATATTCAAACTAATTAATTTAATTCACCATTGTTTAATCCAATTAAACAACCAATTAAATTAATTTGTCCAATTAATTAATTCGTCCTTCCAAAGGACAAATTACCAAAACACCCTTCAAATACAAGACTTGATTTCCCCGTCTATTCCTTTATAGCGCAACTCTCTAGGTTCTTTTCAATTGGCAATGGAAGGATATCAAAGGATGTGGGTGACACCTAGCCAGCACCGTGGCCCCATATCGTAGCCCAGTCGAGTAATAAATGACTATGTCATTACGAACCTCTAGATTATGAATACCGTATGAGTATAAGCCCTTCACTGACGCATCCCAATCGAGTGAGAGTCATGGAATATGTCAAATCCACAGGACTCGATGCTATGCTTAAGAATCATAGTAATATGAGATTACTAAACACTAGTTCATCCGCTTTGGCCAGAGACTTCTAATCTCATTTACCTATGATCGCATGAGATAGTGAATTCCCTCTTGGTAATCACCTCACATGCTACTTGCCCATTGGAACTCATTTCGAGGTCGACCCCACCTCTCAATGGGTGAATTGGGCCTAACTACTCTAGTGACAAGATCCAACGTCACAAGCACACTATGACCGTAACTCCTCAGGTCTAAGGCTCATGCATACCTTCATAATAAGTAATCTAATCATTGACAGTCAATGAGTAAAAACCCATGTGATCAAATTACTACGAATCATGTTCGAATACACTAATCCCATCAATGTATCTATGACACAAACTCCCACTATCCCATAGTGTTCGACTGGCACTACTTTGTCAGAGTATATGTCATACAAGTCTATACGAATCTCAATGCCCAATTGAGATTTTCTAACTTGCGAACTATTTAAGTGATCAAGTACCAAACCCTTCCAGTGTCCATATACATGGACTAGTTGTTCATTTAAAACTTTATAGATTCCATCAAGAATTATACGAACAACATATTGTTGCCTTTATATTAATTAGAGGTTGTACAATATAAACTCGTGCTTCATATTCTAACTCCTCGTTGGCATCGAGGGCACATTCCCAACAATCTCTCACTTGCACTCAATGTCAATCGCTATGGTATTAAATATCCATCTTCTAAAGATGTCGCTCTAGCACCGCCTGTGACAATACCCAATGAGTGGGTCAGCCGTTTAATCGGCTGAGCTTATTTTCTACAAGGCTACATCGCCCTTTCCAACGATCTCTCAAGAGATGTTGTATCTCTCACCATCTATCTAGATTTGTGAGACCTAGGTTCCTTTCATACGAGTGAACTTCATTTCATCACAGTAAAGTGACAATGCAAGCTCTGCGCTAAGGACCAATAGAAGTTCTACCATGAACTTCAAATCCAAATAGTTTCCTTCGACAGCCTCCAAGACTCCAAGGCATTTCATATTCATTCTCAGTAGTAGAGTATTTTACTTGGAAGCTTTCCAAGTACTACTCCACAATTGAGGGTGAATACTAACCCAAAGTGGAATTTTAATCTCCTTTGTTAGACTCAAGGTCCAAGTAAGTATAAAACTTCCACTATCAGTTCTCCATGGGCATAGACGAAGAATATATCCTAAGTTCTTCTCAAGTACTTCATGATGTATTTTATGTCTACCCATTGATCTTCCTCTCTAGGCAAGAGCCCTTTCTCAGATCTTCTTCCTAAATTGCTTTAGGATTTATTCTAAGCAAAGGGCTTGGGAAGGACCCATTATCCTATTCGCCCTATTTTTATAGATGCAAATTATAAGGATAAAGATGGATTCTCCCAAGTCTTTCATGGAGAACATGCTCGATGTTTATGTCTTGATATAGTCAATGAGCCCACATCATTTCTCATAAAATGATATCTCGCTCCCACTGACCTTATTGTACACAGATGGTCTCTCTTCATTTACATGATATCATAATTCCAAATTATATCATCAAAGTGAAGATTCTAACTACGAGAGGTCCGCTTAAATCCATAAATGGATTCATACAGCATGTAGACCTTATGATCATCGACCTCAAACGTGAAACCTTTGGGCTGCATGAAATGGATGTCCTTATAGAGAGATTCCTTTATGAACGAGTCTTCACATCCATGTGTCAGATTTTCATAATATTGGTGTGTTGTTATCGAAATTAAGATTATAATGGATTTGATTGTAGCTGTGGCAAAAGGGCTTCCACATAGTCAATGCCCTTCTTTTGACTACACCCTTTCGCCATCAACCTGGCCTTACCATTCAAATCAATCTTTCTCTTGTAGATGTATTCGCCCCTGACGAGTACAAAACTCTTGGGGCTATCTACTGAAGTCCAAGATTGATTCAAAGAAATCTAATCCATCTTCACTTTCATAACCTCGACACCTTCTCGTAGAGTCACTACAAAAAAATGCACTTGTTATGACAAAACAATTGTAAGGAGTCCATAAGTCGTCGCGAAATCTAGCTTTCTTGTAACGAAATATAGCAGTTGTCACGAAACAGTTCACTCTTTTGTAACAAACACAATTTGTGGTTACTAAAAGTGAAAACCCGTCACCAAATAGTTATTCTTTAGTGAGGACAACACAATATCGTTACATAAAGTAAAATTCATCATATTTATTATGTTGTAACAGATCAAAACTTTGTTACCTTTAAAAAAAATCTGTAACATTTGTATTCGTTACAATAGATGACGTGTTTTTGCTATTTTTTTTAATTAGATTCTTTTCAATTTTTAGGCCCTCCTTTCCCTCTCATTTTTCAGCAGGGTTTCCCTCAATATTTCGTTCACCAATTTCAGCAAATTTATAAATAGTAATTGTTATTTTTGAATTTTCCTTGAATATTATAAAACTCATTATTTAGAGTTTAGAGTTTGGGGTTTAGGGTTTGGGCCTAGGGTTTAAGGTTAAAATTGAGATTGATCATATAATATGTCAATCGTTATAGTTGTGTATGAAATGTTAACAAAGTACCGATTATTCTTCAATAACTATTACTTTCCTTGAATTATTCATTTAATGAAAAAATTAAATAACATGTAAATAAAAAAAATATTAAATTATGATAGTTGAAGACAAGTGAAATTTTAATTTTATTTAAAGAATAGAGTTCAAGTCTGAAACGATTGGTGATAAATCGAATTTAGTATACTCTTTTTAACTAGGTTTAAAATAGGATAATTTGAGTCCATACTGAATGCATCCCGAATGTCAGATAATTAAAACGAATTGAATAATATGACGCATTCTAAAATACTTAAATGTAATATTAAATTAATAATAACAAGATAATTAACTTAAAAATAAAATATTTTCTAAAAATATATTAAAAAATGCAAAAGTCAAACTAAATTTGTAATTAGTGCAATGTTTGTATTAGAATAACCCAAATATTTATTTAATATAAAATTTAAATCATAATCTACGAAGTTGAGTGTAATTTAGTTCAAGAATCATAAAACGTTAACATGTTAGTGGAAAAATTAACAGTTTACTTTTTTCAAATGAAAAACCATGCGTATCACTATAAAAATAATGACCTATGGGCACATACTTTTTCCTTACATTTTTGCATTTGTGTAGGGATACATACCCTATGCTTGCACTTATTTGAAAGTGTCACTATATGACCAAGGTATTAAATCTCGGTATCAATGTCGATATCAAGGTAGTAAATTTACGGAACTTTAGATGGAAATTTCGAGTATATTCAAAATTTCAATTTTGATTTTTAAGAAATCATGAAATTTTTTAGAAATATTTGAAAATTTACAATCAAATTTTGTGTAACTTTAAATATCATAATTATTTTTTACATTAATAATATTCTATGTATAATATATGCATAATGAGTGTTGTTAAATAAAATGACTAAACTTGCTGTGAAAAATATGAAATGGTAAAATAATAATCAAATTTCATAAGAATTTCATTAAAATAAAGTGTACCACAATTTTAATAAAAATTATTATTCAAAACCACATTATCAAGCTTCAAAGAGGAAATTTTTAAGATCTTTTTAAATATTTTTTATGTTCAGATTAGAATTTTTATTAACTTATTGCCTAATATCACTTTCAAATTCGTATTTAAATTTATTGTTTATTGGTTTACATAATTGGTCATTTATTATCTTTTCTTTTAATATGAATGAAAATTTGACCCTAATTTTTAACTATAAAATATTTAAAAAATAAAAAAATAAAAATATTATTTTTAATTTTGGAAAATTTCGGGTTTTGATAAAAATTTCAGGAAATTTCGAGTTTCGGTCAAAATTTCGGAAGATATTCTGTAAAATTGGATCAAAAGTTCGATTTCGCTTCGCGACCCCTAAAAACCCGAAATTTAAGACCCTATATCCAATGCTTTCTCCATTTTTAATTTTTTTTATAAAATCAGAATCTGTACTAAAGCATATTGGCGCTCAGATAAAGCGCCAATTTCTGCCAAAAAATTGAGAAATTAGAGCCATTATCCTTAAAGATTTTTCAAAACCCATGATTCTAATTAACCCCAAACTCCACGTTCTTCCAAAATCTACCCACACCTCCCTCTCGCCCCACCCTACTCCCCGCACACACACCACTCGAGAATCGGTATACAAGATAAGCAAATGGGAAGATCGAGAGTCTAGTTTGAGCATGGCTGTTCGTTGGTGGGAATTTAAAGAAGCGGCCGGCTATTTTGAGGTAATCCATCCAGACTTGCAGTGTGATTTTGTTGATTAGTATAGGGTTTGTATCCTGTTTTCTTTGATTGAATTTACATAGATATATCTTACTTTCAAAATAAGAAAGATGGAGGTGAGACGAAGAAGGAAGAATTTTTGGTAGATAAATGTGAACCAGCTCCAAAGGTCCCTGAAATCGAGGACTTGACAAAAGCAGAAGCAAAACCAGCCAAGAATGAAGCAGTTCTCTAATCTAATTTATTTAGGTAAATTATTTAATTTGAAATTTTTGTAAAATCTGAAATTAGGGATGGTTTCCTTGATTGAAATTTCTTAAGGCAACAATTTCTTGATTCCTTTTCTGAAACATTTTCTCTCGTTCAATGACATTCTTTTTCTTGGATTGGGTGATGGGGTAAAGGGCTAAAGGTATCATTCAGCGAGAGGTAGGGTGAGTGGGAGGTGATGGGGTGGGTCAAGAATGAGAGAAAATGATTATTTGGTTTAATATATTTAACTTTGGAGTGGAATTAGAACAGGGGAAAGTTTTAGGAGATATTGTTATTGTCTTTGTTGCAGGGGATGCTTGATGAATGGAGGGGTAGATTTTTTAAAATAAATTATCCACAACATATATATAGAACCAAAAGGAAAGGGGTTGTAACATTACTGCTTGGATTTAACTTACGTATTTCTATGTCAAAAAATGAAATGCAATAAAGAGAAAATAAGACTAGTTTTGTGTATCACTAAGACAGTAGACAAATCATTTCTTATAGTTGTTGGAAAGTGGTTTACTGAAACATTAGGATTTAGGATTATTGAGAGTAATTTTAAGAAGGAAATTTCCCTCTTTTTATCGTCCATCTCCATTCAAATCAACAATGTAATGTTCACTATTTCATAATATAATATCTCATCTTCTCAGATATCATTTTCAATTTACACACTAAGAAATGATCACTTTTTCTAAGTAAATATGAACTTCTTGCAACTGGATTTGGGGACTCAAATGACTAATTGAATTTGTATCTTTTATAAAGGCTGACTAGTTGTTTTTATTTTGAAGATTAATTTCTTGTACATAATGTTAATTTCTTTCTGTTGTTAGAGATGGTTAGAACTCGAAACCTCAAGCTTGCACTTCAAAAGGAAGGCGCGATGCATTACCCGAAAAATGGTCAAACTAATAAAGGCTCAAGCCACAGTAAGTTTCAAACTATTAGTAATTGAATTTGTATACATTCTATAGTATTGAGTTTATAGGATAAATTAGTACAAAATGGATTCTACCTCTTTGTGTTATTGACAATGGGCACATTACCTCCTTTATTATCAATAAGTGCTGATTAACCCAATATGTTTTCAAAAATAGGCAAATAACAACCCAGAAGCCTTAACTTCACGTGGTGCTGAAAAGCAACGAAAATTGTACTCCTTTAAAAGAAGAAAACCAGTGAAAGAAAAGTGATTATGTCATCTTGAAATAGTTATTGTGCTTGTAATATTGCATCAGTCTAATGTAATAATTCTTAAGAACTAACTAATAATCCTGAAACCTCTAACTCCATAGGAAAAGGAAACAGTGGAGGCCCCTGCTAATAGAACTGGAAGGCTTCTAGTGAGAAGCATTTCGAGATGCAACTTGTGTTCTCTGATAAAGAAAACTTCCTTATTTCCATGTTTGTCGTTTTAGGTTAATCATGGAGCTCCAATTTGGTGCTGAAATCTTAGGTTCTTGATGGTATGCTCAACTATTGGAATTAGTTATGTACGTGAAGTAACTCCCTCTTTATTCCCCGTGATGTAAGGTTAGTTGAGGCTCATAAAAAGCAGTAGTATTCTGGTTCATGTATGTATGTGTGTTTGGTGTAGATATTGGACTCAACCAAGTGTAGCAATACTATTGTTGGGCAAGCCTAATTAGATAATATCTTTGAGTGCTTCATCAGAGCTAATTAATGGAGAACTATTCGCGGTAGTTTGACTAGGTATTGGCTGAAGCCTATCTGTATTGGCTATGAATTTTTTTTTTTGTGAATCATGTACCAAAGGGAAGAGACATACATTTTGTGTCTTTAATTTCTGTAGAAACAGGAAAGTAATTGCCAAATTAGAAATCTATATGAATTCTTAATTATGGTGTCATCAACTCTACTCAGCTAATAATAGCTTATGTCAATTCTGAGCTCTAGAAGAATTTGATTTGTTTTTAAGCATTTAGTTTAGTTAAAAATGAATTGCATCAAGCTTGAGAGAAGTGAGTTAGTTGTGCTCTTTAAAACAATCAGGCTTATTTGTAATTAGAAATTATTTCTAATGAGTACATGTAATTGTAGTACTTACAAAAAGTTAAAATTTTCATCACCTTCCAACTCCTGAACTTTTGCAATTTTCTTTTCTAATATGTCAGACTCCTTCAATGAAGTCTATTCAGCTTTTTTCAGCTCTACCAACTACAACTCAAGTGAACTTTCTTATAAGGTTCAACCACATTCTTAGTTTGATAAGAATAATACATTCAGTTGTGAATAAGTTTAGAAAATTTCATATTTGTCATGCATATCCTGAATCAATGTATTTTTATGTTAGGATGATCATCTTCATGCATAAACTTGTTTTGTCAGAAAGGGAAGAAGCACATTCAAAAGAAAATTAAGAATCAATCAAACCGGTGGAAATTGCAACTGATCGTGAAGAAATCAGCAGACTAGTGCTTCTAAAATGTATTTCTCTAAGGTATAGTTTGTGTTCTCTTCGTGTATTCGAATTCGGTTTATGTCATGGTTTTACTGATTGTATTTTGATGTGTGTTTGATTTTTCCTCTACGGTGAGTCGAGCGATTTATCTCATGGTTTTACCATTGAATTTTGAATTTGCGTTTGAGTTGAATACTTTGTGGATTGGTGTTACTTGAGTATTGAAATATAGGTTTTAGGCTTTATGGTTTTGGGCATTCATGCATTTGGGTTGTGGATGGAATGCCCAGGGCAGAATATCAATGGAGGCACATTAGATGTGGCTGTCTTCATTGAGTGAAGATATGGGGGCTGTTTTTCCTTTACAACCTCAAAAAATGAGCTATGTAGGCGGTAAAAGCAGCTTTCAAAAGTTTAAAAATGCCTCCATATATAGCTTATGGAGGCAATTGATAAAATGCCCCCCTTAGCTTTTGCAATTGCAGCTATGGGGCTATTTTGCCCAACTGCCTCCATATGCATTGGGGGCAGTTTTTAGGGCTTTTGGAGGCACAAAAAATTGCCTCTGTATCCCAATTTTGCAGTAGTGTAATTGTCATCCTCTTTTAGGCTTATATATTTGTGAGAGAAAATATTAATTGCTGTTTGTTTTTTGAATTGCTTTATGTTCTAAACTTATTTGAACTTTTAATTTTGATCATATTTGCAGGTATAGGAGTAAACGATCATATCGTGGGGGATGCAACGTCAAATTAAGAGATTCCAATATATTTTGTTCACTTGACGAACTCTAGGTAGCACTTTCTTTTAGACCTGTTTTATTTTGTCGACTTGAAGATACTACATATTGGGAATTATGTGCAAAATTCTTTTGTAACATTTTGGGGATGATGTATTTAAATCGGGTTGTGCTTATGAAAATTGTAAGATTTTTTTCATTTTGAATCTAGTTTTTTTTTTTTTTTGGCTAATTAGTAGTTTTTATACATTTGATATTGTGACTGTTGGAGACAAGGTTGTAATTTTTTTAAGTATTTAATTCAGTAGAATTGGAATTGTTGGTGAAATAAAAGCTAATAAAAGTGACGAACCATCTTTTTGTCATTTTTACTATTCGTGACCAAACTATTATAAATATATATTAAATTTATTATTTATTTGATTATTAGTAATGACTCTATGTTGTCATCCTTTATTATTTGTAACGAAATTACTATTAGAAAAACAGAAAAAAATAATATTACGATATTAACTATTGGTACCGACTCTTTCTTTTTGACAACTAGAGTTGTCTTTGGTGAGGACATAGTCCTTACAAAAGGTCATCATATTGTAAGGAACAATGCTGTCGTCACGAAAACATTTGTGATCACTACATAAGTCGTCACGAGAACTTTTAGCGTTGGACTTTAGAGGACGAAGGCTGTAACGAAATTTCTTCGTTACCAAAAGTTATGGCGACGAAAAAACCTTCTATTGTGACGAATTTTTGTCTTTACCATAAGCGAAATTTGTTGTAGTGAGTCCATATCCACCATCGATTTGTCATGGTAGAGGGATTGTATCCTTGGTTCTCCTAGGGATGGCAACGGGACGGGAATGGGACGGGTTGAGCAGGACTCATTTCCCGTCCCGTTAAAAAAAATTTGGACCCGGTCCCGTCCCGGACCCGGTCATTTCCCGGTCCTGTTCAGACCCGTCCCGGACCCGGTCATTTCCCGACGGGTCCGGGTCCTTCCCGTTGGACCCGGCGAATTCTTTTTTTTTTGACATTTGTTTTAATCTTATTCTCACAAACTCATTTAAAGCATATACAATAAGAAAATTACATCGAATTGATGATTCAACGTATACAAATCCACTACAAGTCATGTGATACTTAAATGAAAAAAAATACAAAACGAGTTCAAAAAAATAAAGTCCACTCCACACTTGAGTTTAAATCATCAAACTAATTCACTAATCACTTATACATTCAATAAACAACCAAATAAAATAATTAGGTTTCAACAAATGATTCTTCATCTTCTTCTTCATCAAGCATTGTGGGACAAGCTTCCAGACCACTAAACTTTGAACAAGTACCTAAAATAGAAATAGATAACTAATATTAATTTTATTGAATGTTATAGTGTAATACAAAACGATTAAAGTATAAATAAAAATTTACGTACCATTTCCCTCATTCCACAACCAACGGCGGGCACACATCAAAGCTTCCAGAGTAGATGGATGTAGCCTATTACGATGGGGACTAACCAATCTTCCACTAGTGCTAAAAGCAGACTCAGACGCAACTGTGGAGACTGGAATAGCTAAAATATCTTTTGCCATCTTCTGTAAATTGGGATATTTAACCCCATTCATTTTCCACCAACTCTCTGAAGTTCTGGGAAGAACACCCTCCTCTAAATAAAAATCCAATTCCGATGTGAGTGACGCTTTAGTAGAAAAATTTGAGCTTGAAGCCACAAATTGATCAAACATATCTAAGTGCTCACTCTCCGACACACTAGCAACACCTGATGACATACTTCCTGATTTTCCCGAACCACCAACACTCGATGTATCTTTCAAATTTGTAGCAACTCTAGTTTGGTAATCAACCAACAAATCATAACAACTTTGACGAATTTCAGCAATTTTAGATTGTGCACTTTTGGGATATATCAGTGGGAAATAAAACTCAACTAACTTCATTTTGTACCTCGGATCCAAAACGGCAGCAGCCCCCATTAAGATATGACAACTATCCCAGTATTTTTCGTATTTCTCTAACATATCTTTTGCCATATCCTGTATCATCAAATTTGTACTCTTCACCCACTCATCTAATTTTACTTTGATTTCACAAATTTTTTGAAAATAAAAATTAGAAGTGGGATAAAGTGTACCAGAAAACATCTCAGTCACATTGTAAAAAAGTTTCAATTTACTACAAATTTCAACCGCATTCTCCCAGTCCTCGTCAATTGGTAAATTTCTATAGTGTATATCTCGTGCTTTAGCTCGTGGGAACACATCTTTATATGTTATTGCAGTTTGTAGCATCAAATAAGTTGAGTTCCAACGAGTTTTACAATTGAGAGACAACTTTTTACCACAACTTACATTCAACTGACGTGCAACTTTCTCAAACTTTTCAACTCTAGCAGGTGAGGCAGTCCAATAAACAACACTATCACGTATTCTCTCAATTGTACTACTTATTGTTTCTAAACCATCTTTCACAATTAAATTTAAAATGTGAGCACAACAGCGCATATGAAGTACCTTTCCATCTAAAAGCATGTCTTTCGTAGGGAGTCTGTCCAACAGCCGTCTGAGCATTGCGTCATTTGTCGTGCAATTATCTACCGTGATTGTTGATACTTTTCGATCGATATTACAATCCATCAATGCGTTAGCTAGCAAATCACATAGCACATCTGCTGTATGAAGAGCTGGGACATAAACAAACCTATTAAATAATAAAACATTATCATTACATTTCTAAATACATATAACATAAATATAATATGAAGTATTGAAAATTAAAGTTACCTTAAAATGCAACTTTGTAATCTCCACGAGTCATCAATAAAATGTGCAGTAATTGCCATGAAACCCTTTTTGTTGTTGCTCGCTGTCCACATATCAGTTGTAATTGCAACACGACACTTAAGCTTCTCCAATGACTTATAAAATTTGACCTTCTCATCATTATGAATGCTAAAAATATCATTCTTCAAAGTGTTTCTTGATATCATGGTAAAGGATGGTTGAAGGCTAGCACTATATCTCCGGAACCCGACATGCTCAACTATACTAAGTGGATAATCATGCAAGATAACCATTCTCGCAAGCTCACTCCTCGTATATTCTTGACTGAAAATATGTGTTGTAAGCTCTTCAGCTCCATTAACTTTCTTACTTGTCTTGATTAGACTTTGACGAATATCCAAGCCTCTTGGACGTTTTTTGCAAGCCTTTTGGTAGTGCTTAAACAAACCTGTGGTCCCAAAACTAGGAGGAGCTTTAAGATGAATCTTGCAATACTTGCACTCTGCATATTGTATATCATCGACCTTTACTTTTTTAAAGTGTTCCCACACCTTAGATGTTTGTTTCCTCTTCCCACTCTCTTGAGGTCGAATATCATCAGTTTCCAAAGTAGCACATTTCTCCTCATGATTATCTCCATCTATCTCTATCATCTCAACTTCTGTATTGTCATCTCTATGATTGATTGACTGAACGGATTCTACTCCTTGTGATTCCATCTGTGAAGAAAAATCAATGATTTCATAGCATCAAAAAATCAATCCAAAAAACAAAAAATAGCAAAAAAACAGAGTGAATATATATTGAAGAACAAACTAATCATGAACTTGATGGATTCTCCATATCACTTTCGAGTGACAATTTGATAGTCAGATATTTTACGCTTATTACACAATAAGTGAGGGGATGGCTTAATAGTCGTTGAAGATTCAAACCACATGCTACTCTGATTTGTTTAAGCTGATATTAAAACCTTTGCTTAGGTGTTAACAGATGGCAACAAAAATATTAAAACATAGATGCTTCCTGACAAAATCTAGGGGCAACAAAAAAAATTAAAACATAGATTTTTACCCTTTCACCAGTTTAGACCAAGTTTGACCACTCCTCTTTAGTATCACCAGTCAACAGCACCACCTTTGTCTCCTTGTGCCAAATCTCTGCTAATTTTTTTCAGCAACTTCGATTTTTCATCTCCATTCCTCTTTACTATCTTCTCAAATCTCAAGTCTTTTGACCTTCAACCTACATTTTGATGGTAAAAATTAGTACTTGGCAATTTTGACATTATTTCTTAATTAAGAATATATTGAATCAAGATTGGATAGTGAGAGTTACTCATGTCTACACTCTACAGAGAAGCACAAAATGGATATTTTAAGAACTAAACAACTTTTCTTATCTATATATTATTCTCAAATTTATTAAAATACAAATGTATAAGATCTACAAGTGTGTATAGTCAAATCTCCATTAATTTTGGCAATACCAGCTCCAAACATATGCAGGTTGCAACTCAATTTTATTTCCTCTTATATTGTCATCTAGATAGGCCATAAGGTGGATGTAGTAACTGGAAAGGTAATGAACCAAGTTGTAGTATGAAAAATCGTCGCCTAATTGGCCTTTGCCCAGAGTTAAAACCTCAAGATTCCTGATGTGAATCAAAAGAATCAGAAACAATCTACAAGTTGCCAAGTTGAGAATTTCTCGGAACAGACTGATGTGCAAATTACCTTAATGAAAAGACTGCTTCCATAACTAGCGAATGGATATCAGGAGTACCAACATTTACTGAAGTAGCATTTGGATATCGTCGACACATGTCCTCAACTGAAACAGCAAACAAATAACCAAAATCAATCTATATATGTAAAAACAAATACTGACATGGAGGTAACAAGGAAAAAGCTAAGAGGCAACAAAAGTGTAAAACCACTGATATCTTTGGACAATCTAATCAGCTTCAGTTAGCAAACTAGGTTAAACTTACAGCATTTATGTTCTAAAGTTTCAAGCTTTGCCCATCAAACAGCTGAACTTTTCTATTGCACACAAGAGATCCCATCTGACCTTTATCATTCACAATCGCTCAATGGTAAATGCAGTTCCAGGTAAATGGATCATTAGATGCCTAGTCTAATCCAGATCTATTTTGGAGTGAAAGGCAGAACAAAAGGGCAAAGGCTGCGTTTTGTTTTTGTGAGGCAGAGGTAGGGTTTGGTTTGCACTTTGTACTAGTTTACTTAATATAATATAATTATATATTTTAAAAAATTATTATACTACCGGGACCGGGACCGGGTCCGGGTCCGGGACGGGAATCGACTGGACTTGTTTCCCGTCCCGGACCCAGCCGGGTCTTGAATTTCAATTCCCGGACCCGGACCCGGTCCCATTTTTTTGGACTCATTCCCGTCCCATTAGGGACGGGTCCGGGACGGGAACTCGTTAGACCCGATCTCATTGCCATCCCTAGGTTCTCCTCTGCTACATCATTCATCCTATGCTTTCTTTGTAGCAGACAACCACTTTTCTCAGGCAGCTGAGAGACTCTTCCATATCAATCGTTGGTGGTTGTGTTTTCATGGGCTTAGTTTGGTTCCTTGAATAGTAGTGTCCTAAGATGTTTTGTTTTATTGTTTTAGAATAATCTTTCCATCTTCTCCAATTTCTCAAACAATCTTATCTTCGAGCAAACAGACCTCTAAGGCCATAATGATCCCTTGATCATCATGTTGGTAAAAAGAGTTCTCCCACTGAATCATTGGGATAACTAACAAAACATCCTTTTAAGGACCAAGCCTTCAGATTCTTTACCTTTATCTTTTCTATGTAGGTTGGAAATTCCCATACCATCACGTGTTTAAGATTAGGCTTCCACTGGCGCCACATTTGACATGGTGCCTTAGGAATGAATTTGGAGGGACATCTATTCAAGATGAACCTATGAGTAGCGCGTGACTCATTATGAATTGGGTAATTCTATGTAGCTTAGCATAGAATAAGTCATGTCCTATGATGTCTCGTTCTTGCATACCACTACCCTATTCATTTGTAGAGTCGCTGGAAGTGTCAACCGTGAAACTATGTTACGTTTTTTTAGGAACTAGTCAAATTAGGAAATCATATCCTTGACCTTACAATCCAATTGTAGCGTCTTAATATGATACCATATCTTCAACCAGAGACGTCAGCACGCACAAACTTCAGAACTTGAGTGGCCCTTTAGTATGTTCCATGTGAAGGGAGATTTGGTCATCTTGACTATGAGATAAGATTCTTAAGTTTGGATAGGAATCCAATCCCAATGGGCTTGTACCCCCCCCCCCCCCCCATATCAATTAGTTACCTAATTTAATTTGAATAGATCATACCAAATATATTATAAGATATTTACTAAACATACATATATACATAGACTTGGTGAACAAGATAAAATCCTCCACCAAAGTCAATACACATACACGCCCATACATGTGTAATATATATATATATATATATATATATATATATATATATATATATATTTTCCTCTTTCCTCTTTCACATATTAATTAATTAGACTGCTAACTAATTAATTTGTCTTTCCCAATTTAATAATCTAATATTAAATTATAAGACTATTATGAATTAAGATCACTTAATTAATTTATTCCCTTTCCCGATTAATTAATTCCAATTAATTAATTTATCCATTAATTCACAAAGAATTAACTTAGCCAATAGGTACTACACTAAGTATTGTGTGTGACCCCTTAGGCTCATTAACAAGCTAGCAATAAGTCCTTCCACAAGCTATATTAATTATTCATAATTATTAACTAGGCCTTGGATTAATTTCACCAATTAACCTAAGGCACCTATTGGTCGTGGTTCGATGTCTAGCAACGTCGCCACAATTTCCTAGATGTTAACGATGAAAATGCAAACCTATCCAGATTTCGATCTTTGTGTGAGTCGAAAACAATGACTATGTTGGTTCGACTAATGATCCGGTCTTTTAAGCAGTGATCACCAGTCCCTCTTATAAGACAACGCGTTGGCCAAAGACTTCTCGATCATTCAGTTTCACTCAACAGCATAGGAAATGACGGGTACTCGTGACCTTGGATGAATCCCCTCCGACTGTCAATTGTTCCACTACACTACCAGACTATGCCCAACATACACGCTGTATGACTCTGCTGGAATGCACATGCATATCAAAGCAGAGTGGGTTACTCCCTTTCCAATGACATCTCAGGTCTAAGGATTATCTCACACTACGAAACCGAAGGACTCCAAGTTTGACACACCAATAAGGAATCCTTGCGGAGTCGTTCAATTCCATACCATGTATGAATCTCCATACATGTATTGCCATACAAGCCATCGACAATGGAATGCGTCGACCTTTTGGGAGAGTTACATGCATGAACAAGTCTCAACGAGGCCAGTGATATCCCACATCTCACAGCCTCTATGACTTGGAATAGTATTTAGAATTACGGTATTTGAGAGCATTCCATATGTATCCCGACCGCTCCCCTGACCATATGTAATCCATGAGATCTTTATCTATACTCCTTGAGTAGTCGACGATAAAGAAGCATTCTGTAAAAGCTTTGATATATTCTAAACGATAAGACTGACACAATGTTAATGTTCAAGCCAACATATGGCTCGTTGGGCACATAACACTTTCATATCCTTGGAATCCTCCCAATGCCAATCAAGACGAGTCTAGAGAGTCGTGCTATATAAAGATGATAGAATAAAAGAGTTTTACTTCATAAGGGTATTTTAGTAATTTCACTTAGAGTGGAAATTATTAAATAAATGGGAAATATTGATTATAATATATATATATTTAATTATTGGAATTAAATATATTTATTTAATCAATATTAATGGTATTATTAATTTAGAATTAACAAAATACTATTAATTAAAAGAGTAAAGTATTTAATTAATTGTCAATTGGATTGGACTTGGATTTATAATTAAATACTTAACATTGGGCTTGGAATTGGATAAGGCTCAATGACCCCATCCCATAAGGCCAATTCTTCCCCCCACCCACCATGCAAGTCATAGGTGTGATTTTTTATTTAAACACTTGTTGGTTAATTAAAAACCACAGCTTAACACACTTTTTATCTTAGAGAGCAAAAAAAAGTAAAATACAAAAATTCTCTCCCTCCCATAAACCCTAGCCGTCTGCCCCCGTCATAGGTGAGTAGATTGGAGCTTCAAGACAAAGATCATCTTTGCGTGATAATCTAGAGGAAGGAATAATCCGTTGTTTAAAAAAAAGCTAGGCCTGAATTAAATCGTCAAAAAGGTAATTAGATTACCTAAACCTTTAATTCATCTTTTTTGTGTTTATAAAGAACTCAAACGCACGAATTGTATCTTGGATTGTGAATCGAAAAAATTTTATACGCTAGAACAATTCACAACAGTGGTATCAGAGCCAAATTCGTTGCTTTTGATATCTTTTATGCGTTTATGTGTTTATATTATTTGATGAATATGAATATATGAACATGTGTTTTTCATATTGTCTGTTATCATATTGTATGCTAAAACTTTGATTGGGTGATTTGATTTATTGTATTGCATGTTTAAACAATTGGGTTTGACCGAGTCTGCCCAGTGGCTGACCAGGTGCTGCACGATGTAGCACATGGCAGCCGCACCGTGCACGGATGCACCGTGCAGCGCTAGTGGCCGCACTATATGGCACACGGTGGCCACTGCACAGTGTCGTGCGATCCGTGCGGGCTAGGGCATGGTGCTGCCCTAGCTAGGGAATTTTAATTAAGTCGGGCCGGGCCCCGATCTTGGAAAATTAATCCTATTTTAAATTAATTTTTAAAATTTGGGGCTTGGCCCGTTTAGTCCGTTGGGGTATTTTGAACCCGATGGATAATTTTGAAAATAAAATTGCGCTTAGACCGAATTAGCATTTTTTAAATTCTTTTATGGATTAATTTTAAAATTAAAAGTCGTATAAAATCTTTTCATCAATTTTAAAATTGGATTTGATTCAGATTTAATTAGATTTAATTTTCATTAGTTTATTTGATAAATTGGATATTTCGCCACTTAAAATTAATCATCAATTTAATCCTTAGTCTTTGAATTGAATTTAAATGACTTTTATGAAATATAATATTTTGATTATTTTCCTAGTAAATAAAGCTTGATGGGCTTGCTTTATTTTATGGAATAAATTAAATTGGATTGGCCCAGTTAATTATAATTGGATTAAATTATATGTTTTTAGAATTCTTAGAGTTTAGTTTCAAATTTAAATTATTTCACCCATATTGTGCTTTATTTGAAAAAGTCCACTTTAATTAGATTAAAGTATATGTTGTTTGGGCTTGGCCTATTAACATTAAAAACAAATTAAATTGGATTTATTATCGAAAATAATTAAATTAGATTTAATCATTTATTAAATAAAATTTAATAATAATAATCACATATGTGTTTAATTTGATTATGTTCTCCTTATTTTATGTGATGGTGACATCTCGTATGGGCTTAGGGTTGGTTTCTTTTTATTATCTGGGTTGTATTGGGCAGGATTTTGAGCCCCAGAGTTTGTATCTTTATTTTTATTTGATCAATTGTATAGGCATATACCATTGTTATAAAAATACTAGATAGGTCCAATAAAGAGTGAAGACGGTGGCAAGCTTGGAGTGAAGTCAAGAAGATTAGATTTTCTGTATACACAGAAGCGCTTTTGTAATAGATTAGACCCCCTCCCCGATCAACTCGTTGGCTCGAGACAACATAGATTAAAGCCCATACGTGTGTGTGTGTGTGTGTTGTTAGAAATTGCTAGGCATTTTTCTGTAGTATTTTCATAATCAGTGTTTAATAAATTAATGTGCAAATTGAGACCCAAAATAAAATAACTATCAACAAGTTATTAATTCTCCCTTACCAAATGATACTAAGTAAGCAAAGGGTATTTGATATCCTAGCTCTCCAACAAGTTTTAGAATGAGATGGTTGCATCTTTTATATGGCATCGTCCTGGTATTAGGGGCTCATATATAAAGGTTATATGCTTGATCTTTTTCAGTGCATTTGATGCCTTCAGTTGAAGCGAATTTTGCCCCATCTATTGAAAAAGGTTGCAACGCGAGATTAAGTTGTTAGACTGATAGAAATTGATGGGAATAGACTAAGATAAATCACCACTTATATATCGAAAAAGGTTGCGGTTAAGTGATTCATGAGCAAAAGGGATTGAATCGTCAATTTGACTGACTGGCACTAGGCGCCACCTCAATATCTAGGCAGGCCATATATCGAAAAAGGTTGCAACCCATCTAGACATTGAGAACCTCATGTTAGGTATGCCCTCAATGTCTATGAGGAATTAGATTGAGTAGGGCTTTAATAAGTTATTTGTACAAACTATTATGTGTTTCTATTTATAGAATAAAGGTTTTAATTTTGTTCATATAAATCTAATGGCATTTAAATGTATTGAACAAATAAATCCATGAGATTTGAAGATAGACTTTCCACCTCTTATGGTTGAGAGGAGGCACTCGAAGAGTCAAGTACTTAATCTCTTAAAAGGGAGTTCGCGAGTTAAGGAATTTTAATTGGGCATTAAAATTCAACTCGTATAACATCTGCTTTGACAAGAAAGTGCCAGTCGAACACTGATTAGATAGTAGAAGCTGGTGTCATGAATATAGTCAATGGAATTAACATATTTAAACTCGACTCGCATTAATCCGATTACATGGGTATTTACTCTTTGACAGTAAGATTGCAATAGTATGTGTGAACTTTAGACCCGAGGAGTTATTTACAATGTGCTTGTAGTATTAGATATGTTATCAGAGTAGTTAGACCCGTATGGGTGCATTCGACATTGTAAGATCCACATGGTGCATTCGACATTGTAAGATAACTGCCAATATGGGATTCACCGTCTCAATAGTAAACGAGTATGTGACCTGTACGATCATAAGTAATTGAAATTACAAAGTTTTTGGCCAAAGCATATAAACTAACTAGTGATGGTCATTGGGGGTAGTTTGGTAATTGCATATTATTATGAATATAGAGTACAGCATCACGTTCTATGAGTTTGATGTACCATGGCTCTTACTTGATCGGGTCACGTCAGTGAAGAGTTTATACGCATATGATAGTCGTAATCAAGGTTCGTGATGACATGTTCATCTCGTATTCAATTGGGCTACGATTTGGTTCCACTGTGCTGGCTATGTGACAACCTTATCCTTTGGAATCCTTCCACTGCCAATTAATCGAGCCTAGATAATCGCGCTATGTGAAGAAAATGAATATTTTTCCATGCTAAGGGCATTTTGGTAAAATCACATTAGATGTGATTGACTAACAAAATGGACGGCATGATTTAATTAAAGATATTTAATTGGATTAAATAAATTAATTAAATCATATTAATTCATAAGTTAAATTAATTGAAAATTGATTTATAAGTTGAATTAAATTAATTAGATTAATTTTAATTGGATTAAAGTAATTAATTAATTGTCAATTGGATTGGATGGGCTAAGATGGAACAAAGCCCGGAAGCCCATCCCCAAATTACCTAATTTATTTATTTGACAACGAAAGAATTTTCTTCGCTCAATTCCTTTTAACCTCTACTCTCTAGGTTTATTTCAATTGGCATTGGGAGGAAACCAAGAATGTGAGTGTCACTAAGCCAATCACGTGGACTCACATCGAAACCCAATTGAAATGAATAGATCAATACCAACCTTTAGGTCATAGATACCATGTGAGTATAAGCCCTTCACTGTAACATCCTGATCGAGTGAGAGTCATGGATTATGCCAAACTCACAGGACTCGATGTTATGCTTTAGGGAATCATAGTAAGATGAAATTACTGAACTACCTTTATGTACCATACATAAGTTAGTTCTCCTACTTTGGCCAAAGACTTATAATTTTATTTACCTACGATCGCACAGGACGTTAACTCATTACTACCCGAGATCGTGAATCCCCTATTGGCAATCACCGAACAATTGGCACTTGTCCTTCTGAACCGCAGCACTTCGAGGTTGATCCCACCAAAGGATGAAATGGATCTAACTATTCTAATAACTCGTTCAGTGTCACAAGTCCAATCTTCGTGAATCCTCAGGTCTAAGGCTCACGCACACTACTGCGACTAGTAATTCAATCATTGACGATCAAAGAATAACTACCCATGTGCTTGAATTACAGCTAGCCGTGTTCGAATATATCAATTCCATTGATATATTTATGACCAAGCTCCTACCATCCAAAGTGACCGACTGACACTCCTTGTCAAAGCTTGTGTCATATAAGTCTGGTCTTAATGCCCAATTAAGACTCGTCGACTTTCGAACTCTAGTTTAAGTAAACAAGTAATCGATACTTATAGAGTCCATCTCATCAAACCCTTGAGAAGTAGAAGTTTCCGCTTTATTACCTTGGACTTATTTGTTCAAAATTTATATTAATGTCATCAAGATTGATACGAACAAAACTATGCCTTTATTAAAGAATAAGAGTTTGTACAACATAAAGCTAAATGCTCTATTAATCTAATTCATCTATGGCATGGAGGGCGTAATCCTAACAACACCGTCAGGTAATGTCCCAAGATCATCCACGGGCCATCTTCAAGAACATGATCGTATTCCTCCTTTGAACAAAACCTCACCAAGTAATTCATTGCCTAAATCCACCGTGGAAAGCTCGTATTGAAGTTGCCATATTGTCTTCATCCGTTGCTTGAGCATTGCATGCCCGACTTTTCGGCCTAAAACTTCCACAACCAGAGCTCTTCGATATGGCGCTGCCATTTCACGTAACTCCTCTGTCGGAATGGTGTAATCATCTTCAGCGTCTCCGTCGTCTGAAGTCATGTTAAATAACGAGTCCATGTCGTCATCTTCTCCTTCTCCAGTATAGAAGGTCTGTTCCGGTAATTTTCGGTTCCAAGTTTCTCGAAGAGTATTTGTTTCCCGAATATTTTTCCTAATATCCATTTCCGGTGCGCCATGTCCACCAGTTTGCTGTTGCGCCTCAAAGTCTTTCGGCAAATATTCAGTTCGCGGAGCAGCCCCAACACAATTTTTTTTCATTTTTTAAGTTTTCCTGTTCGGTGTTACAGTCACCGGTGGTGGTTGTCCTGGTTCCAGCTCCATGTAGGGGTAAAAGACGAACCAAGCTACTCGATACTCGACCTCGATCTCGATCGCTAAAAGTTCGCTTGAGCTCGATTCGTTAACTTATCAAACCAAGCTTGAACAACTTTTTGTGTTTGATAAGTTTTGAAGTTCGGATCGAGCTCGATAAATAATAATAAAAACATGTACAAAAAATCAAAATACTCGAGCTCGACTCGTGTTCGGCTCGATTAAAACTCGTTTGAGCTTGGCTCGATTAATAATCAAACAAGCTCAAACACAAACTTTGAAGTTTAATTGTATTTCAAACAAGCTTGAACATCTCATTCAGTTTGACTCGGCTCGTTTATACCCCTAGCTCCATGTGGCTGGCCGGGGACGTTGTCGTGGGTAAAACCCTTACTTTTTAGGGTTGCGTAGGTTGAAGAAGAAATCGCCCAGATCCTATTTTTTTCGGAGCAGACTTCCTTCCCAAGCAATTTTCAATCCTTCATCCAGTAGTCCTTTTCATAATAAAGTGTTTAATCCAAAATTACTACATAAAATTCTCGGATATCAAATCCAAATTGAAAGTGATCAAATCGTTGAACTTCCACTTGGAGATTTCAAATGCCAAGATTGTATTGAAGATTCTCATAAATAAATAGAGATTGTCCACTATTTTATTTAATGTCAGAAAATATTATTTCTTGTTTAAATTGCAATCACAAAATTGATTGATTATAGAGACATGATCAAGAAACATACCCGAAATAATATATACTAACAAGCAATCTCTCTATCCAAAAGGACAAAAAAGACTAGCAGTATCTCTCACAATACTTGTACGTATAAAATATTGTAATTTAGGCAAGATTCCAACATGTTAGCTGTCGACTCTATGACGACTACAACATTTTTAAATTACCAATGCATTTGCAATCTATGGAACAATGACAGCACACTGTTGCCATCCCGTAGAAAAAACAGCTAAAGCGGGTGATCCAGACAAAAAATCAAGGTACAGCTATTATGAAAAGTATTTCCATGCAATAATTTGAAACAAAATTTGTAGAAACAAAACAAAAGAAAAGGAGAAAAACAACAGTTTAAAGAATGTAAAAACACTGCCCTAGCGTGTCATTATAGACAGTAAGGTAGTACAAAATTATGACGAACCCACAGCTGGACGGGCAACATTTCTGCCTAAACCAATTCCCAAACCTAGTGGAACATTACTGCTATTACTATGACTATGGGAATGGCTACAATGAGAAGAATGAAGGTGTCCTTGATGGGAATTTGTGTTTTTGTTCACATCAATTACCAAATGACCATTTGGTTCATTTGTTTGATGAACATCATTCCGTGTCATCTGCATCATCCCGATTCCTTCAGCAGCTTCCCTTGATTCTTCAGTAAACTCCACGTCTTCATTGTAACCATTAATTAAGAAATCTGAGCAGTTCTTCTTGCAGCCATGATCGTAGGGGTTACGGAATCGACCACTTGGACCTCTTAGGTAACTGTACCGCATCATGTTTGCCATTTCGTTTGTTGTGATATTGCGAGCTATCTGAAGCAGAATAGACAACATTTAGATGCATTGTTCTGATGAATGTGAATTTGGGCTAAGCTGAAACGTTATTATCAAATAGAATTTGCTGGATGTGACTAGGAGGACAATTTCATGATAAATTCAACTATTATGATTTGTATGTTTGTTCATATCTAGATCTAACAACATCAAAATAAATCCCCACTTCTTTGTTATCCTACTGATCAAACAAGGTCATTTGTGAGATTCTTTTTCTTCTGATGACACTTGTGTAAAATAAATCATACAGACGTCGACAAAGCAGGGGTGAGACACTTAAATTCAAGACATCAAGGGCCAATGGCATTCCTAGGCATACATACATATATATACATATTATATATATATATATAATATGTATATATATGTATGTATGCCTAGGAATATATATATATATATATATATATATATAGAGAGAGAGAGAGGGAGAGAGAGCAAAGACTCCTGACAGTGGTAATACTACCTAGTTCAGATGTTGCACGAGTTATACTGATTACAGAGTGGCAACCTATAAACGCCACCAACTCTCAGAACCTCGTGATTTTGCTTATATATTACTCGTGCAACATCTTAAGTAGGTAATAGCTACTACCTGAAACCTAAAGTCTTAAAATTGGGAGACAAAGGAACCATGTGTGTTAAGGAAAGGAAGAACAATCAGCCAATAAGCAAATCACCACAATATCAAAAGGAAAAAGGCAAAAAAAAAAAAAAGAGAACTCTTGAAGCAAACCTGAGAGGCCTGCACACAAGTCAAGACTGCAACACCAGATAGGATGAAAAAATCTGCAACTAAAAATGATAAAGCACCAAAGTGCTGATTCCCAGCATGGCTCAACCATGCACCAAAGGTAGAAGGAGCTAACGGGTCAGTTAACACCCCTGCAATCGTACAATCACACAAAGATAAAACCTAGATATTCACAGATATGTCTAAACATTTGAATGTTGTAAGGGCAAAGAGAAAAAGAAAAGGTACATCTTACTTGTAAGAGCCACTGCTCCCGTAATAAGCATTGCCAGAACTTCCAGAACAAGAAACAAGAAGAAATCCCACTTGTTTTTCTGTTAAAGATTATAAAAGGCAGTCAGACCGTATCACTTACATAGAAAGTACAACACAGCACTTGTGACGAACAATAAAGTAGTGCACTATTCTATTCACAGATATGAAAATTTAAGCAGCAATAAACAGACAGTAAGCAGGAATCTCTGCATCATCATTCCATTGGGAAGAACATAAAATACAAATCCGAAGATCAGTTCAACATACAAATAAATCTGCGTTGGCTACCTGCAAAATAGTTAAGTAAAAAGGAAAATAGCTGCCAAAGTACCTTGCCAATACAATTGGACACCCATGGGCAATGATGGTCAAATTGTTCAACACATCGATCACAGGTGGAACAATGCTTTGCACGAAGAGGCCGAACAATCTGACAAAGCAAATGCCAAAGTTTCATGAAGCCATACAACTAAAAAGAATCTCAACAGGAAACTGCTGCTTGTTCTCTTTAATAGAGGTGTACAACAGTGCACCACAAAGTAATACCTTGCAAGTTGCGCAAAGCTGAGACCAATTCCCAGCAAGCAAAGCAGGATTATTTATTTCAATCTTCAGCAAAGGTTCCTAAAATAACCAGTGAAGTTATTGCAATCGGAAATTTTACATGTACACCACTTTCAAATGAAAAAGTAAGCTATTGAAACTTTACTATAAGGCTAAAGTCCAAAATAAAAGCCACGACATTCAAGTCTTAATAACTCATGTAGTCTTTATCCAAAAAAATGATGGTACGGAATGGAATTAAAACCAAACAAGTTGTAACTTACATCATCTTTCACGTTTTCTGAATCATGTACATTCATTCTGATATAGCCGGGATCCTTGCTACAAATGAAAAAGCCACAATATATATTAGGCTTGCTGATCAATCCCAGTACAGGATACAATCAGTAAATATGATTGTCGGTCATTGTAAGCAAGAACAAATAAGCAAGGATGGTTGTCAAGAAAACACTAATCCTCGAGCAAAATTTAGTTTCATGATGTTGAGTGACTCAAGTAACATCAGAACATGTATGGAAGTGAAAGCTCGATAGTGAATATGCGATTTATTATTTCCAAATGGATACATTTACACCACAAATAGTTAACCGGAAAACTAAATGCCATTTTAGGCCGCCAGGTGCATTTCAACATCAGCATAAACTTAAAGATTATTTTGAAACCAGAAAATAACATACCTTCACGTTTCAAGTGTCTGCTAACAACAGATATTCGATATATATACATCCGCTAACTCAATTTATTAATATGAACAATCAGGTATCTTCAGAACTTTCATCCATACCTTAGTTCAAACAAACTGAAGTGAAAAATTACAAAACATACTGCAGCTGCTTATATGCTGGTTCCGGGCAAAAAAATTGACAATAATCATTCCTTAGAAAGGTTTAAATATTGAAAAAGAACTTTGAGATACCTGCTACATCTATAAAATAGAATTAGACCAGCCGTTGCCAAGAATACACCCATCCATGCAAAAAGACCAAAGCCAGCAGTTAATCTTGGCAAATTCGAAGCTGCATTCGTGATCGAGTAACATATGGTCTTACATCAAATACTAAACACGACAGAATAGCAACGCTCAATGGAAACTAATAGAAAATCAAGGATAAATACCCGTAACAACTGAATGCATATACATCACCAGCATCAGAAAGATAACACACAAAAGTACCGGCGCAAGTCCTAATTTTGTAAGTTTCCCGAGCAAGCTGTTTCCATCCCACCGTTTGTCAAACAACTTTCTAGCATTGCCCTATAAATCACATGCAAACAAAATTATATGATTATGATTTAGCTCAACTTTGACAAAGATGACAAACTTCAAACTACTAATATATTAATGAAGATACTAATTACGTAGATAATAATAATCAAATGTATATACGTGTGTATCATTCAATAATTTAAATATTTATAGTATAAAATATTAAAAGTTCAATTCAAGTTTGATGACTATCATTGAAATTTTTTTTCATATGGCATTAAATCATGTATTTTAGTTTAAGAAATAACAATAATATGAAAAAATAAAATAATTGATAAATGTCATTAATAATAAAAATAAATATAGAAAAGTTAGTTTTTAATTTGAATTTAAATTATATTGATAACTAACTTATTTTGAATTTCAAATCTTGAATCTTTTAGAAAAAGACTAATAACTATACTTATTCAAATTAAATAAAATTAATATAAATTAAATTACTTATGTGGCAAAATTGACTTCAAATGAAGAACCTACTGCACTCTTAACAACAAAACTATGCTACCATAACCACCTATCGTACATAACAAATTGCACTCATTGCACCACCAGACAAAAGCTTATCTGAAAAGACGTCTACAATAATACATGTCCTCCTGGAAATAAAATCAAACACATTTTCACCATTCTCTTAATTTGGAAATGGTATTCCAGACGCGTTTTCATGGAAATACATCACAAAAAACTCATTTCTCAAAGCAAAATCAAATACATTTTCAAACACGTACACATTACCCAATGCAATTTTCATCAAAATATTGTTCTACGAAAATAATGCTCTCAAAAACTCAAAACAATACCAAACATGGCCTTCATACTTCAAAGACAATTTGAAAAGTCTCATGCAACTGTTGACATTCATGTAAATAATTATTTTGGAAGCCGAGTAGGTTTCTTCTAGAAGTTCAGTAAGATGACGAAATGCATATATTAGTACTAGAGGTGTAAACGAGCCGAGTTGAACCGAACGAGATGATGTTCAAGCTTGTTTGAAATACAATCGAGCTTCAAAGTTTGTGTTTGAGCCTGTTTGATTAATAATCGAGCCGAGCTCAAACGAGCTTTAATCGAGCCGAACACGAGTCGAACTCGAATATTTTGATTTTTTTGTACATATTTTTATTATTTTTACTAATCGAGCCGAGTTCGAACCGAACTTCAAAACTTATCAAACACAAAAAGTTGTTCAAGTTTGGTTTGATAAGTTAACGAACCGAGCTCAAACGAGCTTTTAGCGGTCGAGCTCGAGCCGAGTATCGAGTAGTTTGGTTCGTCTTTCACCCCTAATTAGTACAACTCTTCTCTGGAAGAGATTTTTGAAATAGTTTTTCAAGTTTTTATGTCATTTAAATGTTAGTTAACAAGACTTTAGATTTTAATATCCATTATTGTAGAAATTTAAAACTTACCTCTGAAGTCAAAATGCCGATTAGTAATTTAATTTTCTTGAGTTGAAATTTATATATTCCCAATAGCACGAGCATTTTAATGTTGGAACTTCTTTTTGGTAAGAATATTAATAGTGTGGTTAGCCCGAAAAACCCGAAGCTCGTAAAATAATGTGAGCCGAGTATGAGCAGCATTTGAGCTAAGTGGTTATTGAACCCGAGGATATTTGAGCTTGAACCAATGCAAGCTCGGATCACAATCTCTGACTGATACCCTTAGCAATTAGCAACTAGCAACGGATATATTATTTTATAAGAAATAGGATTTTATTTACGGAGTACCTACAAGGAAAAATGCAATTTGTCTGTGATTTTTATCAGCAGCAAGTTGAGCCGGCGTGAGGCCAGTGTTATCAGTTACCATCAAATCTTCCTTCTTCCCTGCCTGCACCAAAACCGTGCATGCTTCTAAATTACCCCTAATAGCAGCCCAATGTAGAGGGGTACAACCTACATGATGAAACATAAAATTAGACACTTTTAAAGCATGATGATGCGACATATATTCCAAATGATAACAAACAGCACGAAAAAATCAGAAAAGATGAAAAAAGCATAAATTGAAGTCAAGTTTACCTTCTTTGTCCTGCCGTCCCCTATGCGCATTTAAATATAGCAAAAGACGAATGCAGTCTGCGAATCCCTTGTAAGCAGCCCTATTAGTCATCATCCCAAATAAATTAACAAACTAAAAAATTAATCTTTCAGGTTCTGAACCAATCAAATGAAGAATGTATATGCACACAAGAATAGTGGCGAGAAAGAGAATAATAACTGGTAAAGAAAGTAGTATGTCAGCATTTATTAAACAACTAATTCATGCTGCTCCAACACTGAGATAGTTACAAACGATATACGAAATAGGATTATCACGTAGCTTTAAAAATATCATTCTACAGTCTTTGACTGATCCATGAGTCACTTACTTATATATTATTCTAGTAGCGGATAGCAAACACAGAGACAAGGCTTAATATGCCCAAAACATTGCTAGTTCACCATGAGGCTGATGAAATGAATGGGAATACTTAAGCTAGTGATTATCATCAGGCCTAACTCGAAGTTCCATCTAGTTATGCTTTGAAAAAAAACAGTGCAGGTGAACCCCCAAATGTTTCCACGTACAAAATGGGCCGCCTTTTGACAGAAAGCAATTTTAGTATACAACTGAATACTAACCTGACCACAAAACAGTAAGCAAAAGCATATATATCTCATAACAACCCTTGACAACATTATTATATAAATTCAACAGATACAGGGAAAAAGATATGGACCATTACGTCAAACTAGGATGCTGTCTTTACACAAACATAACACCGAAAGGATCCAACGTAACAAGCTCAACACGGAACATAATAATCTACAGAATCACATCAAGGGGTTAACAAGATCATAACCTTTTTATCAAAAACAATTAAATGTTGCACCCACAAACATCTTGTTTCAATTAAAATAAATTCTGTTAGATATTGTTAACGGAGAGAAAATTAAAGAAAAGAAAAAAGATCACCCTGAATATGTCTGACAACAGAGAATTAAAAATTACATTTGTCAAGTACCAGTGTAATGGGCTTCTTCCATCATTATCAGGAACATCAGGATCGGCATTCCACTTTGAGACAATATGACAAAGGAAAGATGTCTGACCATATTGTGCAGCAACATGCGTTATCTGCAATCAGAACAAGTGTGATGATAAATAACACAAAGGAAAGTTTCAGGAATGTGGAAGACCACACATTTGTGGCAATAACGATAAATAACTGAAATAAACAGCAACAATTTGACAAAATAAGAGAAATTCTATATTAAACGAGTACGAGACTAAAGGTAATACCAAATGCAACACATTAGGGTAAAAGTTGGGCTAACTAAAACATGCTAAAAAACATCCTATCCAGGAAAACAAGTTGTAGTACTTCTGTACATTCTTCCAATGGGTCATCTAACACTCTGAGACACAGAAATAAACCCCAGAACAATTCTCGATCAAGGCGAGCGCTGCGCCGTGCACCACGGCTCCAGGGACCCTTCGTGCCACGACGCGCCATTCTCCTGTAATAACTATGGTTTTACAGATGATTTATCTGTTTTCCTATTAGTTTGTACGTAATCTAAAGAAATAACAGATATGTCATTAAACAGCATGTAACTTCAGACAGATCAACCTTTGTTAACTATTAAGAAATATAACTCCAAAAGTACTCTATTGGTTAAGACTATTAACAAACAAAAAAAATTAATCTACAGTTTATATTCCACTCTAAAACTTTTAATTTGGAGACAGATACATGTTTACATGCATAATTAACTTCATATTTACAAGGATTATGTATGGAAATTATTGTTGGGTTGAGAAGGGATCAAAATTTACCTTGTAAGATGTGTAGAATGATTTTAGTTTGATTTGTATTTGTGGCTCCTATCCATATATAAAGCTATTGAGTTTAGTAACCTATCCATATATAAAGCTATTGAGTTTAGTAAGGCGATTGTGTTATGGCGACAATGATTTATATCATTTTTTGAAAATTTAAATTGAACGGTAGAGGAATCGAATACCATAATAAAGCCTAACTTTAACAGAAAAATCAATACATATAGGGAAAATGAAAATAGAACACCAAACATCATGTTTAGGATAGAGGAAGTAAGAAAATGATGAAGCATTACCACACAATGTGAAGTGTTCAACTAAAAATTGTGATATCTGCAATCAATCTAGTGAAAACCACGAGAATGGTCAGAGATAATTAAATAAAGCAAGCTGAGACAGATAGAAAACTATATTTATTGAGGCTAATTTAAGCTACAGTTTACATCTTTTGAATGACAGCACCAAGTTATTACACTGTTCACATATCATAATGCAACTAATATTTATTTGCATTAACCATGTTTTAACCATGATAGTCTTCAGCTGGGCCTAGTGATCTATTTTATGCAATCGGGAGGATCACTAAGAAGTAGACGAGGATGGAACTCTTCCACAAACACATGCACACAAGAGCTGCCAAGAAACTTCCGGCTTGTTTGTCTTCATTTCCATTTTCAGTTTTTGCATTTAAATAGGAACATGTTTAACTCCTTTCAACAAAAATAATCATTGATATGATGTTCCAATTAACTAAATCAACAAACTAATTGAAAAACAGTTTTTTCTTTATATATTATAGTGGAACGGGGCCCACAACAAATTAAATAATAATTTCCCAACCAAACATAATTTGACTGCTGGGGCATAAAAGAAAAAGCACATGGGAACCACAACATACTAATCTTGCATTAACATGTCATTCTCGATTCAGCAAAGTAACACTCCACATCACAGCCAAACACGTCTTCACTTTCACACGAAATCCAATTCAAAACGGAAACACCGTTGAAAAACGAAAAATTGAAAATGAAATTAAACTAAACAGGTCAGGACGTTTAATTTCTCTTGTCCATCCTCACCTCCAAAAAAAGTTAAAGACAGAAGAAATAAGAAAGGATTAATGGAAATTGGAAGAGTGCTCATGTAAACAATAGCAATCTCCATTGACATATTCTCCCGACACTCTAAAGTGTGTTTGCTATAAAAGAAATTGGCCTTTCCCAGTTGCTGTTCCCATTTGTTTTTTGCTAACAAAAAATCATTCCTTACATAAAAAATGAAAAAAAAAAAAAAAAAAAATACTCCCAATTCAGTCTGAATAACTGGAAATCATAATTAAAAAAGAATGTTCTGTCTTTGCCATCAAAATCTCTGATTCTGATTCTAATTCTGATCCTAATGAACTAAATGTTAAGAATTCAATACCTTGTATTAATCATCTAGTGTATTTGAGCCGACACACGCATATATATGTAAAACGACAAACAAATTCCTATATAGTCTCTACATATGTGTGTGTATATATGTACACACCTCCCGACATGCATGTGTGTGTATACACAATTACACATACATATATATAAACAGAGACACATTTGTCTATATGCACATAAACGCATATATGTTTACGGATGTAGCCTGGATTAATTACATTTTACATTAATATTTAAAACGAATATAATTTATTTATTTTTTAATGTGTACATATGTGCATTAGAGGTTTCAGTTAAAAAAAAAAAAAAAGGTAAAACAGTTACAACAAGCAAAGTTTTAATCAATTCTAACTATATATTTAAGAAAACGAGAAGTCTCAGCTAAAGTGCATCAAGGCACAAACGTATCCTGGGGCCTAGGAATAAGGTGCAAGCAAGGAGCAGACCTCATCGAAGTGGTCACAGAAATGCATCATTTGCAATATATGTTACTACTATCAGTAATTGACAAATGTAATATTCAAATAGATGGATTCCGTGAAGTTCAGCACTTAATTACAAAACCTTCTAATTAGTTTCAACACTTCATCACAAAAGAATCCTTTTTCAGGAAATTTATAACATATTCCCAAAATTGTCAGAGAAAAAGGGAAAGAAAGAAAAAAGCATAAAGAAGAGGAGAAAAAAAAAATAGTATTAGGAGCTGGCTTTTTCAATCTAGTGTACCTTGAGCCCTAAAATAAAGTGCAGCTCGCAGCTTACTCAAGGCCTGGTCCTTCACCACACTCGCACCCTAAGCCTAGCTGTGAGCCTCGTGTGCCATCAATAACTATGAATAAACAGAAAAAAGGTGCGAAAAATCTAGTTCATTCTAGCTTCAATTGACGTCAGTGGCTAAATAGTCGAACGGAAACACCATTCCAGGTGGAAACCAACCAGAACGCCTTTTCTATAGTGAGCAGAACTTATGCCTAACACAAAGTAAATTCCAACTTGAGCTTTATTCACAAGCAAAGAAATACCGAGAAGTGACTTTGTTTTATCACTGAAGAATTAACAGTAGAAGTTAAGAGTGCACATGAACCGTTAAGATTGTTGAAAAAAAAATCTGCAGATCCTATTTAAGAGTTAAATAGTGGCATATTTGACTAGGTAATATGTAGTAAATGCTTTGTCTGTGAAGATAAAGTGGAAGTGCACATAAGTTTTATAACATTTCGGACCAGAAGAAATAGTAGTAGAAGCAGACAATCACACATCTCGAAGATAAAAGCACTATGTCGCCAAAAGTCAAGTGAAACAATCCACAATTGTCCACCGTGATGGGGACATTAATTCGTATAATAATGTTATCAGATCCATATCTCAAACACCAAAAGAATTTAGAATGTTGCAGCACTTAAAATGTTTCTTAAAAGTTCAGACATTTTGTCATGAGCCATGAATGACTATTGTTTCTCTAATTTTTCTGAAGAACTGTCGTAATATATTAGTAACTAATTATTTGCAATGACTGACAGCCACAAGAATATAAAACAAACCTGATAGCCATTAAAATCAGCTAAACTGACCCTAGCACCCTCCTGCAACAGAAGCTCGGCAACCTCAATTGCACCCCTCACTGCACTCCAGTGCATAGCTGTTTGGCCTGTATGGTCACGTGCACTAATATCACCTCCATGCTGTCAATAATACACCGTATCACCAAGAGAACATCAGAACGATTTGCAACAAACCAAATTAAAAAAAAAAAGAAATAAAATATGCGCTGCACCGCACTAGCACCATTCTCCTCAGCATAAACTGTAACCAATGCCCTACTTTGAGAAATTAACATCTCTCATGGCAAACCCATTCCCCTTTCCCTCTCTTATGAAACACTGATATTGAGTAAAAACAAGACAAAGCCTCTAATGCATCACAATATACTGCACTAATAGAAACTAGGCAAAACTTATAATATAGCCGAAATAAATTTTCATGGCCCCATTCCCCCCCAATCTGTCATTTCAAAGATCCAGAGGTTCATAGTCACCCCTACACAAGCATATGAAATAACAAGATTTAGCTAATTTGTTCTTTCAAAAGCTTTCCAGCTAGTTTTCCCATTTAATCTTGTCAACATAATATCTAAATGCAACCTTATGCAAAATTTTCAATCATAAGTCCAAAACGCCCTAACAATCATAAAAATTCGACATTCATTGATCCAACAGCTTTCTGATTGATAACCATTCTCTAACAAAGTGTGCAAATAATCACATTTCAGAGATGCAAAAGACAGGATTTTACAGGGAAAAATATTTTCCACAACTAATCACTTCGAAATCTTATATCTTTATATGCTTCCCATATTGCTACCGCAGCCAACGTCAACCCATTATGTAACCAATCAATTTCCTCAATCTAAACAACCAGAATCCAACAAGATTTGGCAGCATTAAGAACCCAATTAAATTCTGTCAACTATGAAACATCAACAGAAAAGTTCAAAACATTTACAAACTATAGAAACACAATTAAAACATACAAAACCTCTTATACCTCAATAATGTATTGCGCGGCGGCCGTCCGATTGTTAAGTGCAGCCCATTGGAGAGCGTAGTATCCGAGTGCATCGGGCTCCGAAACTGAGCAACCCTCGCTCTCCACCAACCGCTGCAGCTTCTCCATATCTCCATAGGCTGCGGCCGTGTACACATCGTTCCTCAGACTCTCATCTTCCACCACCACCGCCGCCGTCGCTGCTGCTGCCTCCGCGACGCCGTTTGAATAGGGCTGAGGCCGATGATCTCTAGATTCCACCTCCTCCACCACCTCGATCTCCGACGCCATTATACGGATGATGTGCTCGCACAAGCAACACTGGCGTGTGTGTGTAATATATATATATGTGTGTGTGTGTGTGTATGATTAATTACCAAAAACAAAAGTGTATAAATGTATGGTTGGAATTGTCGATAAATTGACCAATTCTAGGGTTTTTCCGGGAAGGAGAAAGGCAGTTGACTGGGTAGGATTGCTAGAGTTGTATTATTTTTTTCATTTAAATGAAGAGCGGAGGAACCTAACTCCCCTGCCAGTTGACATTTCCAGATGAAAAATGTAGGTCATATGTGCTAATTGCTAAATACCGATTTCTAATTTCATTTTCCGGATCAGAATCCTTGTTTGTTTCGCGAAAACTTTCGACGGATATTTGGTCAAAAATCCATAAATTAAGTTTCTCCTATAAGTTTCTCCTAGACTATTTGTCACTAACATTTTAATTTATTCCAAAGTATTTGTTAAACACTCTGAGACACCTAATAAGCTCCAAAGCATATAAGGGGAGTATTTGCCAATATTGCCTCCAAAATAAAATAAAAATTATATTTTCTTTACATTATGTTCCTACTATTTTTTTAACAAAATACTCCTAAAGACATATATTTATGAAATAATATTGATTTTTAAAGGATAGTCAACATATTCCACAAGTGTTCGTCACATGCTCACATTCAATTTTTTTTATTTCTTTCATCTTTCTTTTTAAATTTTTCTAGACCTCATTGGCTTGCAATAAGCATTTTAACAAATATTATAAACATAAAAATAATTTAATAATAAAAATTAATTATTTTTAATAATAGTACATGATATAAGCTAGGTTGGGAGTTTTGGATTTTCAGAACTCTTGGCCTTGAAATATCTCTTTATTTCATTAATATCCAATTATTAAAATATAATTAATTTAATTTCCAACAAATCAAGTAGGGATCCTAGGAAAGGGATGAACGATTTTACATTAAGAAACTGCTCTCCTGAAGTTTTTGTGAATTTTAACGTTAGTTTTTTAGAAAAAAGATTTAGGGACTAATCTGGGAATATGGAAATATTTTCAACGATAAAATTGTCACAAAAAATTTATTTTAACTGCAGGAATTTAAAAAGCACCTAGAAGCACCCCCTACCAGCTTGGAGCTTTTGGCTTTTGGGAGCTTAATTTTAGAGAATCAGAAGTAAAAATAGGATTTGCAAACATTACAAAATTGTTTTTTTTTTAGCTAAAAGCTCAAAAGTGCTTTTGTTTAGAGTTTGCAAATACTCCCAAGATAATTCGGAGCTTATGAGATCACTCAAACATCCTCTTATTATCTCCTAAGAATTCTTAGAACGCACTCCACAATTGAGTTTCAAAGTATGGCTTCACTCTTTATTCATGTCCAAAGTATGTACTACCCACCTAGATAGATTTGTGGAAACTAATTGATATAAAGGAATAGGAAAAGTCAAGTGAGCAAAGGGATAAGCCAAAAAGGTATCCCGGGATAGTCAAAGACAATTTGACCGCGGTCAACGGGGATTGACCTTAGTCAACACAGGTTTGATCGCGGGATTTGCAGATTCTAGGTGAGAAATATTGGCTATGTTTGGTTATGTTTTGGGATGGTATTTTGGTGAAAATTATTGGTGAAATATGGGGACACGTGCAATTTTGATGGGATTATGTTTGGTTATGTTTTGAGAGTTGTTTTTTGAGTGATTTTTTGGTGAGATAGTGTTTGGTTTTGTTTTCAGAGGGAACATAAATTACTGTAGCTGTCAAATCATGTAAGTTTTTGTCTGTCAATAATTAAAAGTTATAATATAATATTGAGATTGTAATAATTATTATATAGATAAATATATATGTATATATGTAGGTAATAGTAGTATATATAATATTGAGATTGTAATAATTATTATATAGATAAATATATATATGTATATATGTAAGTAATAGTACTGTGTGTGTGTATATATATATATATATATAAGTAATAGTAGTTGATATATATACTTAAAAGAAAAGTTTATATATATATACATATATATATATATATATTTAATTACAAAATTATACTTAATTACGAAAATTAAAAAAAAATTGAAGACAACATTTCAAATGTCGTCTTCAATTTTTTCATTTTTATTTTTTTTATTTATGATATGTCGTCTTCTAATTATATAAAAAATAAATAAATATATATATATATATAGAAAAAATTATATTTAATTACAAAATTATATTTAATTTACGAAAATTATAAAAAAGAAAAGAAAATTGAAGACGTTCAATTTTCTTTTTTTTTAATTTATGAACAGTGAAGACGACATGGCACATGTCGTCTTCACTGTTCATATTTATTTATTTTTTTAATTATGAATAAGACATTTTATATGTCGTCTTCTAATTATATATATAACAAATAATTTATATATATATAGAAAAAATTATCAAATGTCGTCTTCAATTTTCTTTTTTTTTATTTATGCACAGTGAAGACGACATTTTATATTTATGTTAAAATTTATATATATATATATATATATAGTGTGTGAGAGAGAGAGAGTGAGAGAAAGAGAGGAGAGAGAATGTGTCAGATAGAGTGAGAGAGTGAGAGAAAAAGAAGAGAGAGTGTGTGTCAGAGAAATAGAGAGCACAATCATTATTATTTTTTTGGACAAAAAATTGCAACTTTCTTGGTGAAATATTGTGTGATCCAAACATAACTTGGCCAAATATTAGGATGAAAATGGGCTTGAAAACATAACCAAACATAGCCATTGTTTTTCTATTCAGTTTTGGCTTGAGATTTGACAGTTAACTTATATTAGGATTGTTTTCCTCATTGCATACCCGTGGATGTAGACAGTTTGTCGAACCATGTTACAACCCTTGTGTCATCGTTTATACTTCTTTGATTCTTATTGCTTTCCGACAGTTTGCAAATCATCTCTTGATGCCACGTTCCTAACAACTCGTATTAGAGCCATAGGTTTTTTAGATTTAGAAGACGTCTTAGATCTAGATCTAAAGAGAGCGTTTTGTGTTAGCGCACGTTTTGTCATAGGAGTGATTGTAGGAAATGAAGGAAAGGTTAAGATCAATAGGTTTGTTGGCAGATAGCACCAACAAAGTTGAGGTGAAGCCGGAGAAAATGACAAAGGAGTTATGGGATCAATTAGATCACCATGCCAGGAGGAGTAACCTCATTAAATACTAACTAGAAAACGTGGCAAAAATCGTGGTATCAGATGCGCAACTGCAGAGGCACACCATGTTTCCAAGTGGGCAGAACATGAAACCAGTGGGAGTAGTTCCAATGCCAGGTGGCTGACCTGTAGACTAGAGGTTAAAGGGCAGACCTGCGTTCCTAAGAAGGCATAATCATGATCTTAAATTTCGGTCGAAACACCGAAATTTCGACTGAAATTTCGGATTTCGAGGGGTTCCAAAGCGAAATCGAGCCTTTGATCCAATTTTGCAGAATATCTTCCGAAATTTCGACCGAAACGGAAATACCTAGCGCCCCGGTCCCTCCATTGACTGACTGGCTTATCAAATATCCATCGAAATTTTGGCCGAAACTCGAAATTTTCCCAAATTTTGACCGAAACACGAAATTTCTCGATATTTAAAATAATATTTATTTTTTTATTTTTTTAAATATTATAGTTAAAAATTAGGTTAAATGATCATTCATATAAAAAGAAAAGATAATAAATGACCAACTATGTAAACCAATAAGCAATAAATTTAAATATGAATCTGAAAGTGATATTAAGCAATAAGTTAATAAAAATCTGGGTCTGAACACAAAAATTATTTAAATAAGATCTCAAAAAAATCCTCTTACAAGCTTGATGTGGTTTTGAATAATGATTTTTACTAAAATGGCGGTACACTTTATTTTAATGAAGTTCTGATGATATGATTATTATTTTACTACCATTATTTCATATTTTTCACAGCAGGTTTTAGTCATTCTATTTAACAAGATTCGTTATTCATCTATTACACATGGAATGTTATTAATATAAAAAATGCATAATTATGATATTTAAAGTTACACAAAGTTTTATTGTAAATTTTTAAATATTTCTATAAATTTTCATGATTTCTTTAAAATCAAAACAGAAATTTCGAATATTTCCTAAATTTCCATTGAAATTTCCGTAAATTTACTACCCCGATATCGACATCGATACCGAGATTTAATAGCTGGGCATAATGCGTAGCCAAATACAAAAGTGGCATGTTATGGTGACGAGAAGGCAGTTCCACATAGCCAGATGCCAAAGGGCAGAAAACGCGTGGATAAAGGGCAAAGAGCAGGGTTGTGGAGGTAGATTTTTGTAGCGAGGAACCATGAAAGCAGGGGCATGACACCGAGAGGATAGTCCGTGGAGCCAACAATTATAGAGGCATGATGTAAAGTTAGTTGGGCAGATTCGCGGTGTCAGAATTTGTTGATGGATTGATCAGACATAACTTGTGCAGTGCGAGCATTAAGCATATATATGAGAATTTCAAGGTTGCCATTCAAAAACCGAAATTGTTGGTGGAGGGATCAACATAGCTCACATGTGAGAGATCTTAGATTGCCATTAAAAATGTCATTGTGTAAAGATATTAGTAAGACAGGTTGACTAATGGGGTTGCTCTCCAGCGAGGAGAAGGGTGCCACACGAGATTAGTAGAGGAGAGATAGCAGTGCAAAAAATAGCCTCATCGGACAATGTAGCTAATCCGTTCACTAAACCACTACCATAAGCAATTTTGGACCAATACCTAGAAAGAATGGGTATTAGATACCACAGGGAGTGGCATTGAGTGCAAGTGGGAGATTGTCAGGATTATGCCCTCACATGCCATAAATGATAGATTGTATAGGGCATTCCACTTGTAACTGGCTTATTTTATTTATAATTGTTGGTCCGAAGTGGCATACGAAAGGGTTTAGAAGGGGGGGGGGGGTTGAATAGACCCTGAAGTCTTTTTTGACTTCAAAAAGGATTTCGTATTAAAATGATGTTGGACGCTTGAAAATATAGACGCCTGACTGAGCGTTTACTTGAAATATAGACAGTTTGGCTAAGCGTCTAATGAAGACTGTTTTTTGAAAGTTAACTTAGATTTCAAGATTTGAATACTTTAACCAAATAGGTTTAAGCGTTCAGTTCTTTGATCAGTGTTAGCACAACAGAATGATTTTAGAGTCTTCTCTTTTGAAAGCTTTAGCGTCACACTTTGTTTCTTAGTTGCTTAGCGCTCACTTGAGTTTTACTTAATAGATTTATGCAAAGATATAACAATATGAAAAGTAACTATAAAGTAAAGAACACGAGATTTGTAAGGTTCGTTGGGTGGTGTAATCCCAACTACGTCCTTCTTCTCCTTTGAACACTTGGAGGCAATCCACTAAAATAATTCTCAAAGAATCACACAGAATCTTCTACAAATTAGGGAGAGATGGATGTCGATGACTTGAGCTCCTTGATCACACAGATTTCTGCTCCAAATCACTTCAATCCCCTTGCTTCTTTCACCCAAAAATATTGCAAGTATCCAACTTCGACTTCACACAGATTGCGAGGCTTGGATGGGGTTTTTCTAAACGGTTTGTTTGATTTTGATAAAGTTCAAACAACTGGGAATGTCTCAATAGTAATGTGGGTTTCTTCGAAAAGAATGTTTGAGATATTGGTTGAGTGTCTCAGGAATTGAAGAAAAGCAAAGAGAATGTTTGTTTGAATATTCTGGCTTTTCTGAGAGTTTAAGGAATGAGACTTCAATGCAACAACAATTTGGCTTTGAGTTGATCGTTCTTATTTGGCTTGTTGTTGAAGTCCTATTTATAGGCATTTTTGGAAAAAGTGTCCGTTTGACACATGCACAGGCGCGTGTCTCTCACTTCTGCGAGTAACCAACTTTTGTCCTTTTTCCTGAAAATTTGCTACACAAAAGTTGGTGCTGCAGTCTGTGAATAGTTGACAGTCCAATAGGGTGGCTTCTCCGTACGTCTAAAAATGCTTATTACATTTAATGCTCTTATCAGCATTTAATGCATTTGAATTAAATGCCCGTTGGCACTTAATGCACTGAGAATATTTGCATTAAACTCCTTCTGGACTTAGAAATAAATTCAGGTGAAATCAGTCATTGATAAACACTCTCATTCATCTTTGAATTACTTCTGTCCTATAAGTGACGCTTGATATAGCTGGTTCAATTTAGACGCTTAGATTCTTCATCTTCATTCAGACTTCAGGCGCTTGAGTCTTCAAACTAAACTACTGATAAACTCACTCAGAAATCATCAGACGCTCAGTCTAAGAATACTTAGCCTAACAATCTAGAATAAAAATAAAACAAAGCCTGCAAAGCCTATTACAATTCTAACGCTCAAAGCTTATATACGATTTTTAATATAATCAAACTTACATATTTTTGGGGTTTAACAAAAATCCTAATTGTCATCATCAAAACATCTAACATGAAATTCCTAACAATTTTCCCCTTTTTGATGATGGCAATACTCACTCTTTTATAGTTCAAGAGTTAGACAGCCAAAAAGAAAGTTAGCTTTGGTTAGAAAAAGTTAATTGATGTTAGTTAAGGCTTAACGAGATGTTTCAGCTGAGAAATGCATTTTATAAATATCAATGATTACAAGCATTTTTACAACTGAACAAAAAAATTTACAAAATACAAAAGAGACAAGAATATAGATAAAGCAAAGTAAACAATAGCTCTTAATTTTCTTCTTCTTCTTGAGCGTTGAGTCTTATGTTTACTTCTGTTCTGATTGCTTCAGAAATCCTTTCTTCAAGCTTAATCATGGCAGCATGCTCTTTATTTATTACTGTTTTCTGTTCTTCTTGTTGTCTCTTTTTATAAGCAACAAATTGCTTATCCCATTCAACTGGATCAATACCCATCATCCTTAGGCATACTCTGAACGCTCTGACGAATTCTGACTTCTTTTGCTCTTTAGCAATGATCTTCGGGTCAGAAGGCTCTGGAATAGGAGGTCTAGAGAATGGAACATCAAACTGTTCAAGCAATGCCCTTGAAGGTACTGGTAAAGAATGAAGGAAAGTTTGACGCTTGAGTGGAGGACTGGAAGCTCTTGAACTAGAAGCTTTCCGCTTCTCCCCTTTTTTCTGTCCTTCCCCCTTATTGCCATCATCAGACTTCAGAAAATGCTCTGTGAGTAGGCTGACCTGATGAGCAATCTGAGATATGGAAGCTGTAAGATCATCTTGACGCTTGTCGAAACGTTCCTGCACAGCGAGGATCTTAGCGCTAATAGCATCACTCAGGAAAGTCTCTAAGTTGTCAAGACGCTTTTTAAGTCATTCTTCCATAGCGAGTAGCGTGGCGTTGGTAGCATCATTCATATTTTGAAAATCTTTGCGACACTCATCAATAGCTGCTTGAGCAGAACCACGCATATGAGCAATCTGGGCGCTCATAGTCTGAGATTCAATCTTCCCCAAATCCGTCTTAATCCAGTGAAGAGATTCTTCATTTTGAGTAGCTTGATTGCTCATCTCCTCTAAGACAAATTTTAGCAAAGGTCCAAAAACTTGACTCACATCCGATGGAACCGCTTGAGGAGCTGGTCGCTCAAATCTGGATGTATGCTTGAGTGAGTCAAGGGGAGCTTGATATGCAGGATCAAAAATTATACCTCGTACATCAATTTGAAGATCCTCAGCAGTATCAGCAGCAACGGAATCAACGATTCAGGAGCGTCAGGAATATCCTTTGGTGGAGACGCTTGAATTGGTTCTTCAGCAGACGCTGGAAGACTAACAAATTCTGTCGTGGACGCTAGTGTAGATACTTCAAGCAGTTTTATTGGCGTTTCCTCAAGTGCTGACTCCGTTTGGCGAAAGTCATCGAATTGGAAGTTCCAATTGCCTATATGTGCATAGGAATCTGAAGCAGCTTCTAGAAGTTCAGTCAGTTTGGAGCAAGAAATGCAGGACCCTTGAATGAAAGTACGAAGAGGACTATCTCTGGCTCGAACATACATTGGACCCATGATGTCCAATACATGATTTGGGAAGATCCTTGACTGCGGCTTTGGAATGAGAAATAAGGTATCTGGGCAGTAGTGCAAGGAAAATCCAATAATTCTATCCGTGGGAAGACGCTGTGACTTGTGAGCTTCTGGCACATACATGCGGTAATAGTCTTCCAAATACGGATACACCGCTCGAGCTATGCCTTGATTGCGTTCAAGTAGAGAGAGAATGTAGGCATAATGATCACTTACTTCCTGTCTGATAGAAGGTAGAAGTGGATAACCTTGGAAGTTTCGAATCCTCGAGCTATTTGGTTTCTGTATATTTTCAGTGAAGATCTTATCGAAGTGAGGAACAGGAGCCATGATCTTCATCATCAATCTAAAGTTTTCATCGCAGTGGCTTGGTGAGAATTTCAAATAGGATGGTGATGAACTACCACTGGTGGATGCTTGAGCGTTGAATTGGAGAAGAGTAATGGATAGTCTATGCAACGCTTGACGCAGATACTGCTCTATCTGTTGACGAACTGTAGGTAGCTTGGCAACAAGTCTGACTCGCTCTTGACGCTTCATAAGGCAATACTTGGCAAACTGACGCTTCTTGTCATGCATGCCTATGCTAAAAAGATGGGGAGCTTGAACTAACTCCGAAAAAGTATATTTATGGCCCACATACGCTTCAGCCCAATTTACTTCGGCCATACAGTAGTCTGTTCCAGCATTGATCATAGCTCAAACGCCTTCATAGTGGATATCTCTGATAGATTCAAAGCGGTATCTATCAGTCTGATAGTTGGCATTGCAGACGCTATCAAAGTATGCATTAGCTTCGGTCTGGATCACATCTGTGAGAGATGCTAAATGCTCACCGGCATGAATGCCTTTATTTTTCCATAGTAGAAGTGGATTGGCAGAATTGACATTTTTAGGACTATTTGCAATATGAGAAAAATGTGTGTAGCCTTCTCTGTTTAAAACTGCCTCTGACTGATTGAGAAAGATAGGGCGAAAAGGATCATACACATGGATGTTGTAATCTCTGAGAGCGAAACCGGTTGACTTGATGTGCCCATAGTCTAGGTAATACCCCAGATCCACATCACACCTAGGAGTTCGGCCTCCGTGTCTCTCTTGTTGAAGAATAAGAGAAGACGGTATCTGACCAGGAGTCTTACCCAGTTGAATGGCCAAATAGTATTTCCTCTTGATTTCTGTCAGCTCAGTGTTGAACACTATATCCCTGATCTAATTGTCAAAGTCAATCAGTGTGGCTACCTCATTTTCAGCATTGATGTATCTTTCTTCATTAGATCCTGCTGGAATGAAGTCTTCTTCGAGCGCTGGGGGTATGTAATTAATTGAATGATCAATCGTCTTTAGTGGGTCCAGCTTGAATAAGGGCCTTGGCTTTGTAACGTCCTCAGTAACGCTCTGACCTTCTGAGCATGCCTCTGTTATATCCGGGACAAGAGTTGATGCTTGAACCTCTTTGGGAGCAGGTTCCTCGACTTCAATTGCAACAGCTTCTGTGGCAACATCTTTGGCAATAGCCACAATCTCCGTCATCTCAACATCCAGGTGGACGTCAGTTGATGCTTCAGTAGCAGCTAGAACTAATGCCGTAGCAAGAGAATTATCCTCTATAAGAGCAAGATCTTCTACAAATATAGGAGAGGGAATGTTGCGGGAAGAAATAAACTTACCCTGAGAGCTTGGCTCAACAGCAACTTGAGCGCTTGGCTTAACCATCTCAGGCTCTTCAGGAATAGGAGTAGCTTGACGCTTGCTTATCCTGGAACGCTTAAAGATCTTCTTCACGTTGACTCTTTCAATGAGTTTCAGCGTTTGATCAGAAGGAGCGGTAGCTAGTTCCTCAAAGTCAATTTGTTTAATAATGCCTTCCAGCTTCCTCCGCTTGATCAGAGGGATCTTGTCCTCTGCATCCTCATCAGTTTCCTCATAATCCTTTTGAGGAGAAGGAATGACTTGAGCCTTGGGCTTTCTGGGAGCCCTCTTCTTAGTAGCAGCCGTATGCTTCACGGCTTCCTCTTGAGCAGGACGCTCAGCCTCTTCGTCAGACGCTTCGCGTACAATCTGACACTCAGATATTGGTCTAGCAGCACCACCAACCTTGGGAGGATTGAAGAGATTTGTCAAAATCCTTTTTCCCAGAAGCTTGGCCTTATTCAAAGGTAGACCAGACGAGTAGACACAATCTGATTGATACATCAAGTCACTCAAAATAAGCCCATAAGGTTTATTTGGGGCACTTAGACAGTCCTGAAACCTTCCAAAAACGTACTCACTCCAATTGATCTTGATGTTGAGGAGTATCGCTGTCATCATTTGAAATTGCAATGGGTTGACTTTATCAAAGGTACCCACTTTGCTTTCTATGATCTTACTGCAGAAATCAGCCATTAGTCGGTATTTGGACACTAAATCTTTCTTCTCAAAGTGCTGTTTGTAGGGTACACCATCATAAACACTCATAGTGTTCCATGCTTCCTTGATTTGTTCCAAAGTAACACTGTCCAATGCCTCACCCTCATTTGGGAGATTGAAGTTCTTGGAAATGGAAGCAGCAGACAAGATGAATTCCTTGGGAGGCTATTTCTTGGATAGAAGAATTAGACAAGAGATAGACTTCTTGTCAGCAGAGAGTTTAGCAGTCTTCCAGAAGGTGTCAACTTCTGATGGAAACAAATAGGAGTATTGTGTCAAGAAAGTTTTGAGCCCAGCTTTAGTTACCAGGTCCATCATATCAGTTAGGTTGATCTGGGGTTGCTCATAAAGAAATTTCCAGTTGACAATAAGGCCTTCAGTAACCTTGATCTCGGCTGAAGTAGAAGTAGATTTCTTTAGTGCCATTTTAGTAAAAAGAGATGAACTGAGATTTTCTTTTGTTTTGAGAGAGAGTAAAATTTGCAGAAAGCTTTGAGTAAATGTGAATAATTTTGCAGCAAAAATTGTGTTTTAAATGACACAGTAAAGAATTTTGAAACTTGTGTTCTCTCGTCTTAATAAGATGTAGACACGTGTAAAGCTATTTAATCTCAGCGATGGATAGTTTTAACTGCGGACGCGAGTTTTGTGTAAGAGAGAGAAATTACATTTGGGAACTCCCATATATAAAATTGACATCCGAGTTAAAGTTTTAAAAATGTTTGGGATTTTCAGAATGTGATACATGCGTCTGATGGTACACTGACACGTGCACAGACACATGCTATCTCTGAACCGCCATTTTGAAAAGTTTTTGAGTACCCTCCAGTTTGATGTGATGGAAGTGTGTATATAGAGTACAACATAGACTATTGAGTCTATCCACTACTTCAAGAAGCGTGTAAAATTTATGCATGACTTTTATAAATAATTTTATATTAAGTGTTGAATGGAATAAGTTCAACGCTTAACATTCCACTTGTTGTTGTAACTGTTGTAATATTGACGCTTGAGATCAAAAACCTTTTTATGTTTAAGCGTCTAATAAATTATGCATAAGTAATATTGAGCGTTGATGATCATGCATATGAAAGTTTTTTATCATTGACGCTTATAGTTATGTTCAAGTACAATGTTAAGGTTCCCCCTAAATTTGATAACTTGTAACAACTTTTCAAACAAAATTATTTTGGACATAAATAAAGTGGATTCCCCCTAAATTATATGTCTAATAAAGTATGATGCTTAATGATTAAGCGTTTAAATCAATCATACCTAATTCATTTCTCAAAGTGAGAAAACGTAGTTCATTGAGTGCTTTGGTGAAGATATCTGCCAATTGTTTGTTAGTTCCAATAAAGTGCATGGAGATATCTTTCTTTTGAACATGGTCACGAAGAAAGTGGTATCTAACGTCAATATGTTTGGTTCTGGAATGAAGAACAGGGTTTTGAGTCATGGCTAGAGCGCTTTGGTTATCACAATGAATGGGGGTTGGACCTAGGATTATACCATAATCTCTAAGTTGTTGCCTCATCCATAACACTTGTGCACAACAACTTCCTATAGCTACATACTCGGCTTCAGCTGTAGAGGTAGCTATCAATTGTTGTTTCTTACTATGCCATGAAACTAACCTATCACCTAGAAATTGACATGTACCACTAGTACTCTTACGATCTATTTTGCAACCTGCAAAATCTGCATCTGAGTAGCCAATTAGTTCAAAAGGAGAGTCCCTTGGATACCATAAGCCCACATTCTATGTGCCTTTTAGGTATTTAAGGATCTTCTTGGTAGCAATAAAGTGTGACTCTTTAGGATCAGCTTGAAAACGTGAACACATGCATATCAAAAACATAATATCAAGTCTACTGGCAGTAAGATAAAAAAGTGATCCAATGATACCTCTATAATTAGTGATATCAACTTTCTTCCCACTTTCATCTTTATCTAATTTAAGCATTTGACTCATTGGAATTTTTGAATATGATGCATTTTCCAGGCCAAATATCTTAATCATATCACGTGTGTATTTAGCTTGGTTAATAAATATGCCATTAAGGAGTTGTTTAACTTGTAACCCTAAGAAGAAAGTTAATTCATCCATCATGCTCATTTCAAATTGTCCTTGCATCATTTTCGAAAATTTCTCACACAAACGCTTGTTAGTAGATCCAAATAAAATATCATCAACATAAATTTGGACTAAGAGAATATCTTCGTCATTGGTAATTTTAAATAACGTTGTATCAACGCTTCCTTTTGAAAAGCATTTACCAATAAGGAAAATAGAGAGAGTGTCATACCATGCTCGGGGTGCTTACTTAAGCCCATAAAGTGCTTTGTCTAGCTTGTAAACCATACCCTTACCATGGTTGTTGATGAATCCTGGTGGTTGCTCCACATATACCTCTTCTTGGAGTTTACCATTCAGGAAGGCACTCTTCACCTCCATCTAATACATTGTAAACTTGTTGAACGCTGCATACGCTAGAAACATGCGAATTGCTTCAAGACGGGCTACAGGAGCATATGTTTCATCAAAGTCAATACCCTCTTCTTGGTAATAACCTTGAGCTACGAGTCTGGCCATGTTCCTTATTATAATGCCATTCTCATCCATCTTGTTTCTATAGACCCATCTAGCCAATGACCCCTTGATGAGTTGGCCTTGGTACTAGCGTCCAAACCTTACTACGCTCAAACTGATTAAGCTCTTCTTGCATGGCTTCATTCCAACTTGGATCGCTTAGCGCTTCATCCACTTTCTTAGGTTCCATTTGAGATAGGAAGCTTGCGAACATAGCCTCATTGAATGTAGCAGCTCTAGTCCTAATAGGCATTTCAATATCTCCAATAATCTGCTCAGGTGGATGATCACGCAGCCATAGTCTATCTGGTTTGAAAGGGTTAAGAGGTTGATCAGACGCTTGACGATCAGACGCTTGACTACGCTCTTGCGTAGGCGCTTCAAGTTCACTGATTCTTGTTTGCTCTTGATGATTACTCTCTTCACGATTATTTGCAATTCTTACATTGTTATCCAAAGTAACCTCATGAGTAATCTTAGGAGGTAGCACTGAGATCTCATCATCGTCGTCACTTTCTTCATTAATGGTAATCTTAGACGCTTGATGACATAGATCTTCAACTCCTACATCATTCTCATTAACCTTACTCGATTCTTGGTTAGCATCATCAAAAACAACATGAATAGATTCCTCAACCTTCGATTTGATCTTGTTTAGGATGCGAAAATTCTTTCCATTCTAGCATAGCCTAGAAAGATTCCCTCATCCATTTTAGGATCAAATGTCTTTAGGCTTTGGGATCCATTATTGTGGATAAAACATTTAGAACCAAAGACATGAAAATATGAAACATTTGGCTTACGTCCCTTCCATAGTTCATATGAAGTTTTCCCATGCTGTTTGTTGATCATGCAACGGTTTTGAGTGTAACAAGCAGTGTTAATCGCTTCGGCCCAAAACCTAGGAGTATGCTTGGACTCTGCTAACATTATCCTAGCAACTTTTCTTGAGCGTTCTGTTCCGGCGCTCAGCAACACCATTTTGTTGGGGAGTTCTGGGAGCTGAATACTCATGATGTATTTCGTTCTCTGTACAAAACTTCTCAACAACTTTGTTAGTAAACTCAGTACCATGATTGCTTCTTATTCTTGCAACCTTAAGATTTTTTAATGTTTGAAGTTGTTGAATAAGCGTTGTTAACTTGTCACATATCTCATCTTTGGATGAAAGAAATTCAACCAAAGTAAATGGAGAGAAATCATCTACTATCACCAAAGTATACTTTTTACCGTTTACACTAATTTTTTGAACAGGCCCAAATAGATCCATGTGAAGTAGTTCAAGTATTTTAGAGGTAGATAGATGAGATTTTCTCTTAAAAGATGATTTGACTTGTTTACCCATTTGATAAGTGTCACAAAGGCGATCCTTATGAAATGGTCCTTTTGGTAATCCCTCTACAAGATTTAGATTTATAAGCTGAGAGATTGTTTTAAAGTTGAGGTGATTCATTTTTCTATGCCATAACCAACCCGTTTTAGATTCATTTTTAGCAATAAAACATGTTGGGTTGTTATCAAGTGTTGAACCCCAATCTATCAAATATACATTGTTTGTTCTTTTACCTTTCAATTTAGTAGACTTAGTTTTAACGTCATTTATATAGCATCAGTCGCTCGAGAATATGACTTCAAAGCCTTTATCACAAAATTGACTTATGCTTAATAAATTGTGCTTTAGACCCTCAACATAATAAACATCACTTATCATGATGTTCCCCCTATGCACAGTACCTTTACCTTTGGTTTTACCTTTGGAGTTGTCACCAAATACAACCTCAGGACCATTGGCAGCTCGATAGTTGATCAGAAGATCCTTGGAACTAGTCATGTGCCTTGACGATCCACTATCAAGTACTAAACAGATGTATCGGCTCTAGCTCTAGGTACCTGCAATCAAAAGGGAAGTTCTATTTCTGTTTAGGTACCCATTGTTGCTTGGGTCCTTTAACATTAGTAACATTGTTAGTTTGAATTAGAACTTTAAGAACCCTTTTTTGCCTAGTCTTCATTGTAGGAATACTGGCCTTCTTGGGTTTCACATTGTGTTGTGTGTACTTTTTGTTCATCTTGTGTTGTGTGTGTTGTTTGGGGGTATCATAATATCCTCGATTATAATAGTAATCATAATCATAGTCATAATCATATTCATCATAGTAGCAATAATATGATCTAGACCGTTGTGGATATTGACGCTGATATTTCCTGGGAGTTGGCTTGGGTTGCACTTTTGGTGCTAGACGCGTAGCGCTTGATTCACAGTGGTTAGGTTTATCCTTAGTCTTTTGAGTGTTTGGATGAAACTTTCTTTGTGAATCATTTGCCTTCGCCTTACTCTTGCCTGAGTCAGCTTTGGCTTTCTCATTTGGCCTTGTACCATTGTCGCTCGGTTCATTTTGTGTTTGACCTTGCGAACCTTTCTTAACAAAGAAGACACCCTTTCTATTGTTGTTTGCCGTAACATTAGGTTTGTTTGGTTGTTTACCGAATTTATTGAATCCTAAACCCGTCTTTTCTCCAAATAACCTTGTTACCTCAGTCACATTGTCCAGCTTTCTTGACACTTTAGACAATGATGAGATGAGCTGTTCTGATTTAGCAAGTCTAGCGATCAGCTCAACTTCTCTCTTGACTATTATATCAAGATCACCTTTTAGATTAATTATATCACTCTCAAGTGATTTTTTCTTCTCAATGCATTGATACTGAACTTGCAACTATGCTTTTAGCGTCACATTATCACTTTTGAGCGATGAAATGATATCAAAGTGATTTTGATATATTTTGGCGGCAACTTAACAATCATTATAATATTCTTTGACTTTGCCTAGCAATTCTTCATAAGAGAGAGGGAGAGATAATTCAGTGTTTACCTCAGGGGATGCTTCATCATCTCTGTCCACATGACAGATAAGCGTTGAGTCATCCACTGACTCATCTTCATCACTACTCTCCTCTAAAGACTCCAAATCTTCAGGTGCGGACACTGGTTCTGATTCCGCTAGCAAACCTTATTGACGAAGGCTGCTCCTGAATTGATTTCTATCCAAGTAATCCTGCCTTGAGGGCTTGGATACATTTGGATAAGGGCAATTTACCTGGTAGTGCCCTGGTTTCCTGCAATTATAACAAAGATTAGTTTTCATCTTTTGTTCATTTGTTAATCTTGCAGTGTGTGGTTTTGAGACCACGGGCACTGATAGATTCTGTTGATTAGACGCTTGATACTGAATCGGTGCTGAAGGAAAAGGTGTAGAATATTGAGGCGCTTGATACTGTTGTTGTACTGGAGCAGGCGCTTGATATGAACTTTGTCCTTGATGCTTAGGACTATTTCCTTTCTTTTCATATCTTAGGAACTTTCTGAATCTATTTAGAAGCGCTAGTTCCTCGTCCTCACTGATATCTGATACTTTTCCCTTGTTACTCGATTTACCCTTGATTGATGCTATAAGGGCTCCTGACTCAATCACCGGACTGCTCACTGCATCACTAGCCGAATTCAACTCAAACTCAAATGCTTTGAGTTCCGAAAAAGCATCTTCTGAAGTTAAACTATCCAACTTGTTCGACTCTCTCATAGCTGTTGTCTTCATCAAAAATCTACTAGGTAGACTTCTAAAGATTTTCACCACCGTTTCCCAATTTTGTAAATTCATACCCAAGGATGTTAATTCTGCAGAAAGAACTGTGAATCTTATATCCAATTGTTCTAAAGTCTCATTAGACAACATCTTGAAACTGTTAAACTTTTCCTTGGCAATGGAAAACTTGTTCTCTTTAATCTGAGCTGAACCACCATAGATTATGGCTAACTTATCCCAGATTTCCTTAGTAATGTTGAATGACTTAATCTTGTTGAATAAGTTATCATTATCACCGATAGCTGTATATAGAGCATTTCAACCAACGTTGTCCAGATTTGCTCTTTGACGCTCATCTGAAGACCATTCTTATTCTGGTTTTTCCAGGTAGCCATCCAGAGTGTCTGCCGTGGCTCCAGGTGCTCTGGTGATAACCTTGTATATTTTGATTGGCCCATCTGAAATAATATCGCACATTTCGTCATCACATGAGCGTTCACTTGAGTTTTACTTAACAGATTTATGCAAAGATATAACAATATGAAAAGTAACTGTAAAGTATAGAACATGATATTTATAAGGTTCGTTGGGTGGTGTAATCACAACTACGTCCTTCTTCTCTTTTGAACACTTGGAGGCAATCCACTAAAATGATTCTCAAAGAATCACACAGAATCTTCTACAAATTACAGAGAGATGGATGTCGATGACTTGAGCTCCTTGATCACACAGATTTCTGCTCCAAATCACTTCAATCCCCTTACTTCTTTCATCCAGAAATAATGCAACAGTAATGGGGGTTTCTTCGAAAAGAATGTTTGAGATATTGGTTGACTGTCTCAGGAATTGATGAAAAGCAAAGAGAATGTTTGCTTGAATATTCTGGCTTTTCTGAGAGTTTAAGGAATGAAACTTCAATGCAACAACAATTTGGCTTTGAGTTGATCGTTCTTATTTGTCTTGTTGTTGAAGTCCTATTTATAGGCATTCTTGGAAAAAATGTCCGTTTGACACATGCATAGGCGCGTGTCTCTCACTTTCGCGAGTGAACAACTTTTGTCCCTTTTCCTGAAAATCTGCTGCACAAAAATTGGTGCTGCAGTCTGTGAATAGTTGACAGTCCAATAGGGTGGCTTCTCCGTACATCTGAAAGTGCTTATCACATTTAATGCTCTTATCAGCATTTAATGCATTTGAATTAAATGCCCGTTGGCACTTAATGCATTGAGAATATTTGCATTAAACTCCTTCTGGACTAAGAAATAAAATTCAGGTGAAATCAGTCATTTATAGACGCTCATTCATCTTTGAATTACTTCTGTCTTATAAGTGACACTTGATATAGCTGGTTCAATTTAGACGCTTGGAGTCTTCATCTTCATTCAGACTTCAGGCGCTTGAGTATTCAAACTAAACTACTGATAAACTCACTCAGAAATCATTAGACGCTCAATCTAAGAATACTTAGCCTAACAATCTAGAATAAAAATAAAACAATGCCAGCAAAGCCTATTACAATTCTAACGCTCAAAGCTTATATATGATTTCTAATAAAATCAAACTTACATATTTTTGGGGCCTAACAAAAATCCTAATTGTCATCATCAAAACATCTAACATAAAATTCCTAACAATAATTGTTGGTCCTAAGCTGCATACGAAAGGGTCTAGAAGGGTTGGTTAAATAAACCCTGAAGCCTTTTTTAACTTCAAAAAAATTCGTATTAAATTGTGGTTGGACGCTTGAAAAATGTAAACGCTTGGCTGAGCGTTTACTCGAAGACTATTTTATAAAGTTAACTTAGACTTCAAGATTTGAATACTATAACTAATTAAGTTTAAGCGTTCAGTTCTTTAATCAGGGCCACCAAGATCTGGGAGCTGGTAAAAAAGGATGACGTGGATACTGATTATGAAGCAAACTTCAAGAAGAATGACATGAAAGGAGAATATGTCATTCTGGCCGATATCTGCTCCAAGATGATCGAGTGCAGGAAAGGAAGCTTCGATAAAATCTCCAGCATCTAGTACAAGATGATGACTGCCATTTTGACCAAGTTGAAGATAAACTGGTTTCAATATGTTTTTAATCGCTTTAAGGCAGCGATGGAAAAATCTGTGAATCCCAATCCTTATGGGATTATTTTAAGTCCACTATTATGCGCTAGCGATTTCTTCAACACCGCTGGTAAGAAGGTCCCAGCGCTTAAATTTTATGGGAAGAAAATGATTGGCTAACTGCTGAAACCTAAGAGATGGGGCGGAGCATCTGTTCCCAAGGAGGAACGTGAGCGACTTCTTGCTAAAAGAGTTGTTCGGAGTGATGATGAAGACCAAGTGTCATCATCTTCATCGGAAGAGGAAGTAGTGGTTAAGCGACCCAAACAAAAAATCGCTGTCAAAGTCGCTGAGCCAGCCAAGCCTACCAAGAAGCAGAAGAAGGAGACCAAAAAGAAGAAATCTCCCTCTCCTCCTCCTAAATCACCCTCTCCCCCTCTCGCTTTTGTCATAGTTCCAGAAGAAGAAGAAACATAAGAGGAAGAAGTACTGCTAGCACGCAAGTGTACTCCTCAGCCCACTCCAAGTGGTTCAACCAGTGCTCCAGCCGAGCCAGTGATTGAGGAACCAGTGAGTGCTCCTCCTCCTCCTCCTTCTAAAACCATTCCTGAATCCATTTCAGAGCCTAAAGCCGCTACTCCATCTGAGAGGCTTGCTCGCTTTCAGGGTAAGTACTTGTGATAAGCAATGCACTCTATCCTTTCCTCGTTAGGTTTTCTTTTTTAACGCTAGGATAAAAAATTTCAGCCAAATGTGACGCGGATATCCAGAATGTTCTTAACACTCTTGAGAAATTGAATATTCTCATTCGTGTTGATCCCCTCACTTCTTTCCTCGATTAAGATCCTGTTGAAGAAGTCCCGGAGCCTGAGGCTATGGAAACTGAAGTTCCTATAGATCAAGTGACTGAACCAGTTGAAGAGAGTCGTCAGGGTAAGCGTTGTAGTCTTTTTAATCGTCTATTTGTACTATGTGGAAATTTTGCTTGTTTTTCTCAAACGCTTACATTTGTCAGCTTCGAGTGCACAAGAAGCTGATGCACCTCCACCCTCTGAGGTTCCTATTGAAGTGGATCGATATGACAACAGTTGTGGATATCGCTAAAGCAGTTGCTCAAGTCCTTCCTGACGCTGAAACATCTCCAGTCAGTGAAGCGACTGTTCAAGCTGAGCGGTCGATAGAAGTAGCCCTTATCCCAACTAAAGAAATTGCCTTTGTCCCCACTCCAACTGGTCCTCCTTCTCCTCAAGCGATCAACTTCTTTCCAAGAGGCTATAATTCAGACTTAGAATATTATTATGCCTGGAGAGAGAAGACGCTTCGTCAGATGATTGATATGGAGATCAATTTCCAGACTACCCTCCACAATCCAAATCTCTCAGATGCTCAGAAATCCACAGTCTTTGAAACACTTGCCACCAGTGAACTGATAAAAAGGAAAGATATCATTGCCCGCCTAGGATATCTGGAGCCAACAACGATGACACTAGCTAAGTTCAAGAACAAATACTTTCAAAAATACGGCAAAAGTATGGAACGCTATTATCCATTTCGCCGAACTCATGTCCAGATACGAAATCCACACATAGGCAATTGGGGAAATAATCTTGATGAAGAACAGCTGAAGAAAATAGGATACTCAGCTCTCCCCAAAACCGTTCACTTAGAAGCTAACAAATCCGCTGAGAAGCCGCTGAAATTGTGGAAAAGCAAGGGTGATATGCTTTAAGATCACCTTAACCCCATAAATTTCTAGGTTGAAGATGAGGCAAGGGAGTTTCTTGCCAGGCTGTGGGCAGATAATTTCAACTTTGAGAATGAGCGATTTAAGAAGTTGTTTGCCACAAGGATAGATTTGGAACTCGCTGAGCAACTAGGCAAACGCTGGATAGCAGAGACATCCAGATGGGCAGAAAACTTTGTATTGAAGTGTCATATCGCTGATGAAATGATGAGGTATCCCTTCCTATTTAACATTGGAATAAAATATCGGCATAGGGGATATGCTCTATTTCTGTTACAACAGTGTGAGTCGCTTGTGGGTCCTATCAGTGATTTACCGTACTATAGAAAAAGTATGGAAAGTTATATCCGAGAGCAACTCACTCAAATCAGTCAAGGGGGCTATGTATTTCACCTGAGAGAAAATTTTGCCCAGCGACTGCACTTTGATCTGAATGAAGATGCTTCTACAAGTAACCGTAATGCTCCTCCCGGACCAAGTGAAGCTCACATGATGGATTTTACTAATGACCTTGCTGAATTTCATAGAGAACGCCAAGCGATAGTTGAAAATGCCCACTCGCTGGATATCACCATTACTTCACATTTTGGTTATGGTCTTAGTGACTTTAGAGGGTAAAACTTGCTTCCCGTTTTATTCTGCGAGCAAAATATTCAAGTGGCCAAGATTTTGTCGCTCATTCGGCCAGTGGATCAAGAAGCTGCTCAAGCGCTGATGCCATTTATATTGGACTTCTACAATTCTTATACTTCCGGAGTTGATCTGCCAGAGGATGTGCAATTTGCACTTAGCACTGAAGAGCGCGAAGATGCTATATTCTTCATTCTGCAGACCAATATCTTAAGTCCAAGGCACATCATGGAAGCGATTGGCCCACTCTGGGTGATTGTTATTGAGAAACCTTCCACTCCAGTGGAGATTATTGAGATGGAAGAGGAACAAGCTCCTGCTGTGGAAGTCGCTCAAACCACGAACGCTGATATGCAAGATGTTGCTCCTAGGGCTCCAGCAGTCGAGGTTCCGATTGTTGCTCAAGTTATAGAAATTGATGTTGCGGCTCAATCTGTTGAGCAAGCGATTGAAGCGGTACAAGCTGAGTTGGATAAAGTTGCTGAGGAAAAATGCCTTATCCGAGATCAGGCTAAAGGCAAGGCTCCTGTAGTGATGCCCTCTCAAGCACTATCATCTTCCAGTGATTCATCAGACTCTGAGAATGATCCTGAAGCCCGAGACTTTAGAAAAGTGGTTCGGAATTCTCTAAGTGATATCAAGGGATCATGTTCTCGAATGGAGCAACAGAACAGTTCAACGCTTACTCAATTAGACAGAGTTATCCTCGCTGACATGAAAAATGCTAACAAGCTTACAATCTCTATCATGAATAGTATAGCTCCGCTAGTCCAAGGACTCTCAGATGAATTTGACCGGACGCTTGTTCAGAATGCATCCACTGACACTGAGCAACATAATTCTTCTAACTCCATGATTCAGAGTGTCGCTGAACAAGTTGCCTTGCTTGTAGATGAAATTAGACTTCTTCACCGTGACATCATTAAACTCAGCGCCTAACTTGATGATGTCAAGAAGGGGGAAGAAGAGTCCCAAGCCAAAGGAAAAGTCTAGAAGGAGCCAATTTCTAAAACAGACAATAAACATGGGCGCTCCATGTTTGAAGAAATAGTGAGCATATAGAAGATGCTTACTAAATAGAGAAAGCCAAGATATTACCAAGGTAGGCACAGGCTTCCGGACTTGGATATAGAACTTTTAGAGGGTATGGTTTTCATCCATACGCTGAGCCTCTTAGAAGACCTATCAATTGGAAATCCACCAATGTTCGAAGACAAGACATTTATCATGACTTGATTCAAGAACTTGGAATCCCTCCAAGGAATTGGGTGGAAAGATTACTAGAGCTATATCACAGCGCTAGACAGAGAAGGCATGACTATAATGAAGTCCATCATACCACAATGATAGACATTGATAGACTTCTTCTGGACTTAGCGAGTGAAATTCTAGCTGAAGAGGCAAACGCAAAACGATAGAAAAGATGAATGCTTATATTTTCTTGTTTCTTATATTCTGTTGTCGCTTTATTTTCTTTTACTTTCAGCAAATCATTTGTATGCATCTTTGAAATCATATAATATGAATGAATGATTTATCGCTGAAACAACTTGTTAAGGCTAATCTAACATTAGTTAACTCCTTTCTAAATGCTAACTTATGATTATTTTGGGCTTTTCTTTGAACTCTTAATCTATAAAAGGGTTATAAGAGTTAAGGTCTTGACATCATCTAAAAGGGGGAAATTGTTAGGAAATTTCATGTTAGATGTTTTGATGATGACAAAATAGGATTTTATGTTAGACCCCAAAATATAATGTAAGTTTATGTTTTCATAGAACAAATGTATAAGTGTTTGAAAGTTTGTAAGTTTGTTATGCTTGTAATTTTTATCTTTGTAGATTTTAGACTAAGTATTGGATACCAAGTCGCTAGTAAAATTCTAGGTGAGTTTATTAGAGATGAAGTTGAAGATTAGTGTCTGAAGTCAAGCGAAGATGAAGATTTTGTCTTAAGCGACTGCCAATCGCTATGGACTATTTCAGGATATATGAATCAAGTGCTCAAAGCACTCAAGCGATCAAGAAGATCAGATTCACCTGAAATAAATTCCGAAGTCATTAAGGACTTAAATGCAATCATTTAACGGGCATTTATTTCCAACGGGAAATAAATTCAAATGCATTAAATGCTTGATAAGAGCATTAAATGTGATAAGGACAGATTATATAAGGAGCAAGCTACCATTGGCTAAGACTGTCAGAATTTCAGAGTTCAAACCTGCCACATCAAATCAAGTGCAACAGGATTTCAGGAATGTCAGAATGAGACTATTTAACGCGCTGTGTGAGGTACACTCACACATGTGTCCAACGGACAAATCCCAAGAAACCCTATAAATAGTACCCTTCCAGCAAACCCTAACAAGATACGTATATACACAAGATGGTTAAAACTTTGCTGAAATATTTTCTCAAGAAAAAGCTTAGAAACTCCATAGCAAAAATCCTTCCAAGCTTTTTACATACATTCCAGACAGTCATAGATATCTCAAACATCTTCAAACAAGAACCATACACTATTATTGAGATATCCTAAGTTGTTTGAACTTCCTAAAATCAAACAAACCCGTGATCGAAGCCCTCAACATCCTCTGTCTGTGTGAAGAAGTTGTTGACTCTACAAGCAATATTTCTGAGTGAGAGAAGCTTGTTGGTGAAGATCTTCATTGGTGCTGAAGTCTGTGTGATCAAGGAGACCATGATCATCATCCCATCCTCTATTTTGTAGAAGCCTCTGTGTGATCCTTCGATAATCAATTTAGTGGAATTCCTCCAAGTGTTCAAGGAGAAGAAGGACGTAGCGGGGATTACACCACTTAGTAAACCTTAAAAATTCTTGTGTTATTTACTGTCTTATTGTCTTACTTTATATTATATCATTAATTTTGAAAAAGACAAGTAAAACGGTTAAACGACTATTTGACCAAAATGAACGCTAAAACTTTAAAATCATTTTCGTTGTGCTAACCCTGATTATGCGATCTAAGTTTTACCCTACTTTGGTAAATTGCTAAAATCACTAAATTTAAGTTATCTTTACTGTAGCGCCTGACCTAGCGCACAACTATCAAAGCGTTTAAATCTTTAGAAAGTGATACGAAATTTTTGAAGTCAAAAGACTTCAGGGTCTATTCAACCTTAGATAGCTAATCATTAGATGCTTCTTCATCTCTCACCATTAGACAAATTAACGCTGAGTCACTTGTAGGCTCATCATCACTGTTTTCATCTGATGATTCCAAATCCTCTTCAAGTGCGGAGAATGGTTCAGATTCCGCTAGCAAACCTTGTTGGTGAAGATTGCTCCTGAATTGGTTTCTATCCGCATGATCTTGCCTTGTGGGCTTAGATACATTTAGATAAGGGCAATTTACCTGGTAGTGCCCCGGTTTCCTGCAATTGTAGCATAAATTAGTTTTCATTTTCTGTTCAGTGGTTAATCGCTTGGAGACGGAGGAGCTTGGTATTGAACTATCGCTGGAGGCTGAGGAGCAAAATACACTAGCCCTTGATACTGCGGGGCTGGTGTAGGGGGAGGAGTTTGAAATGTTGTTTATCCACTAGGGTTTCTCTTTTTGTATCTTAGAAGTTTTTTGAATTTCTTAAATAACAATGCCATTTCCTTCTCCACATTAGATTATGTTGCTTTCACCTCACTGACTGACTTTCCCTTGTTCTTAGTAGTAGCTATTAGGGCTCCTGATTCAATCGCTGATGTAGAAGTCGTTGTGTCCCTGACTTCTCCTAATTCAAATTCAAATGCCTTTAATTCTGAAAACACATGTTTCAGAGTTAGAGTTTCCAAAATTTGTGATTCTCTCATGGCTACCGTCTTAATCAAATATTTGCTTGGAAGACTTCTGAATATCTTGTTGACCATTTCCTTGTTAGTTAACTCCTTGTCTAGTGATGCTAACTCTGTGATGAGCAAAGTGAACCTTGCGTCCAATTGTTCTAGCGTTTCATTGGGCTACATTTTGAAATGATCAAATTTTTGCATGGCTATTGAAAGCTTGTTCTCCTTCATTTGTGCTGAACCTTCACATACTATAGCCAACTTATCACATATCTCTTTTGACGTCTTACATTACTTGATCTTGTTGAACAATGCATCACTGTCTTCTAACGTTGAATAGAGAGCGCTTCGTCCAACATTATCTAGATTTGCTCTTTTCCAATCGTCTGGCGTCCATTCTACCTTAGGTTTCTCGACATAACCATCTGGAGTAGCCTCAGTCGCTCCAGGGGCTCAAGTTACAACTTTCTTGATCTGAATGGGGCGATCTGTAATTACATCACACATCTCATTATCATAGGAACATAAATATGCAAATGCTCTAAGTCTCCATGAGTCATAATTTGATTCAACCAATTTAGGAATCTTGTTAAAAGCTATGATACAAGATTAAAATAAATAAAGCGACTAAGTTTTGAAAAATGGATCTAAACAAGCAGTTACGCTCGGAAATGCTTAGGTTTCTACTTCAACCACTTTGATACCACTTGGTGGTCTCAAGTGGCATACGAAAGGGTCTAGAAGGGGAAGGGGGGTGGGGTTGAATAGACCCTGAAGTCTTTTTCGACTTCAAAAATTTTGTATCAATTTTTAAAGATTTGAATGCTTTGATAGCTGAGCGCTAGGTCAGGCGCTACAGTAAAGATAACTTAGACTTAGTGATTTTCACAATTTACCAAAGTAGGGTAAATCTTAGATCGCTTAATCAGGGTTAGCACAACAAAAATGATTTTAAAGTTTTAGCGTTTGTTTTGGTCAAATAGTCGCTTAACCGTTTTACTTGTCTTTTTCAAAATAAATGATATAATATAAAGTAAGACAATAAGATAGTAAATAACACAAGAATTTGTAAGGTTAACTGAGTGGTGTAATCCCAGCTACGTCTTTCTTCTCTTTGAACACTTGGAAGAATTCCACTAAATTGATTATTGAAGGATCACACATAGGCTTCAACAAAATAGAGGATGGGATGATGATCTTGGGCTCCTTGATCACACAGACTTCAGCACCAATGAAGATCTTCATCAACAAGCTTCTCTCACTCAGAAATATTGCTTGTAGAGTCAACAACTTCTTCACACAGACAGAGGATGTTGAGGGTTTCGATCACGGGTTTGTTTGATTTTAGGAAGTTCAAACAACTTAGGATATCTCAATAATAGTGTATGGTTCTTCTTTGAAGATGTTTGAGATATCTATGATTGTCTCGAATGTATGTAAAAGGCTTCGAATGATTTTGGCTATGGAGTTTCTAAGCTTTTTCTTGAGAAAATATTTCAGCAAAGTTTTGACCTTTTTGTGTATGTACGTATCTTGTTAGGGTTTGCTGGAAGGGTACTATTTATAGGGTTTCTTAGGGTTTGCTGGAAGGGTACTATTTAATGAGTTAATTAATTTCCTAGTGAAATTAATTATGGAATTAACATGTGTAAGTTAGTTATTTAATTGATATACTTATTGGATAAATTATATTAATTAAATAATTAATTAAATAAATACACAAATTGGACTAAGACCGGAGGGCATTAAAAACACCCAAGTTGGGCGTCCATACTAGGTTAATTATTCTAGTTGTAGTATAAATATACTACTTAGTGAATAATTAAAATAGAGCCTCACATATATCTTTCTCTCCAAGTAAAACTCTCCACCTCTCTGTCATCTCTCTAGCCGTCCAAGAGGAGAGGAAAAGAAGGGATTTTTGCTTTCGGTTCCGGTGTGGTGATTTAGAGACAGTGACGTTATTGCTGCTCCAAAAAGAATCAAGAAGCTGGTTCAGAATTTTTAATTACACGAAAAAGGTACATATTTCTCAACATGATTTAAATATGTGAAATCAAAGATGAATCCACCGTGGGTATTTTATTGTCGCTGTGTTTTTATGTTCATAACCCAAAAGTGGTATCAAAGTCAATCTCTGATTTTCGTATTTAATCAAATACGTGATTTTATGTGTTTTTTCGTGTTTTTGAAGCATGATGAATATGATGAGTTTTATGATATTTAAACCATGATTTTTCTGCATTTTTCTTGGATATTATTGCATGATGATATAGTAGAATTGAAAAATAGAATTGTGTGAGAAAACAGGATCAAAAACCACGAGGAATTGCGCATTGCACACGACGTGCGCACAATCGGGTGGCTTTGAGCCACCCGACGCCCGAACAGGGGCCTGGCCGCGACCAGGCCCCCTGGTGTTGTCGTTTGTGCGATGGGCACACAGCAATTCCAGTGCACGACCAGGCTCATGTGGGCTCAGGTTTGAAACTCGGGTCGAGTCGACTTTATTTCGGGTCTAATTTTTAATAAACGAGCTTCGAGTGGATCAAAAGGATGATGACCCGGATTTTAATTAAATAAGTCCAAATTGGTTTAATTAAATTATTAGACATTCAATAAATTGGTTTTGGCCCAAACTCGTTAAATTTAAATGGGCCAATGGATGGTGACTTAAGTTTGATGAAATCGAACCCAATTAGTTTTTATTGAATATTATTTATTTGAATAAAATAATTAATTTATTATTCTTGGACAATTATAATTAATTAATTTATTTAAATAATAAATTCTCATTAGATGGTTTATTATTATAAAATTGAATAAAATATGGAATTTTATTGGAAGAATTAATTAGTTGGACTAATTAATTATTATCTTAATCACCAACATAATTGCTTTATTTATCGGGAGCATGTATTATGTGATAGTGACATTATTCATGGGCTTAGGTTTTCTTTTTGGATGTATTTTCTTTTATGGGTTGTAAGGGCTGGATTTGAGCCCAATATTTTTATTCTTAGAATTATGTATGGGATGTTCATATTCTTATGTAATAGATAGAATTAGAATAGGCCTTGAAGAAAAAGACGATCCAAAAAGGAAAGGTGCTTGGAGCCCAACAAGAAGAATAGTGTAGGTTTTCTCTTTTTTCCTTTTGATGACCCATTGGCTTGGGCCCTCTAGAAAAGCCCATGAATACATGATGATTTAATTGCTTACAATGCATGTTTCATTAGATGTAAGAATGCATGTACAATCCAATCCTGCGCTATAAAAATGATAATGTGCAAAGTGAGCCATAATTAAATGTTTAGAACATTAATTCTCACAAACGAAATAATACTAAATTTTAAAAGGGGCGTTAGGCGTCCAATCCCTCCACTAAGCTTGATGAAATCAAGAATTGAATCTGATATATGGCATCTTCCCAGTAAGTGGGGGTCATTTAATAAGACGCAATTCTGAGATTTCATAAAGTGCATTAGATGCCTTAATCGAGACATACTTCACCCCAAATATCGTTAAAGGGTTTCAGGTGAAATTCAAATGTTAGATTAATAGGTGTTAGTGGGAATTAACTTAGATAGTCCACAAACCTATATATCGTTAAAGGGTTGCGGTCTTGATGGATTATGGGAAAAGAAGATTGGACCGTCTATTGGATGGATTGATGTTAGACATCACTTTAATTAAGTAATGGACCAAATATCGTTAAAGGGTTGTCATCCATTACATTGATTAAAGAAATCAATCTCCACTACAAAGTAACAAACAACGATCACTTTCGATTTTCACAGTGAGAGTGTGAATCTCAAAAAATGTAGTGGGAGCCAAGTCATAAATCAAAGTCCTTGATTTTAACTTGGTTATAGTTTAGTTACAATCATCTAATCAAGTCTAGTTTATTTTCTGCAGTTATAAATTGTTTTATCTCTCTCAAAACCAAAAATGTCTCCCAAACCACTATCAAAATTGATGGAGAATACTATTTTTACTGGACCAAACTACATAGAATGGCTCACAAAGTTAAGGATGATCCTTGGAAATGAATCCATAGACTATGTGTTGGAAGTTGGCCGTCCTCCCATCCCTGGAAGAGATGAAGGTGATGAAATTCGCCTCGCTCGTTGAGACTGGTGCTATGGAAACCATAGATCAACAGTGTACATTTTAAGCTCCATGTGCATTGAGTTACAAAGATCCCATGATAAGATGGATGATGCGAGGGATATAATCCTTCACTTGGATGAGTTGTTTGGAGAACTCGGTAAGACCGCCAGATATTTTGTATCAAGAGATCTCTTTGGAACAAAGATGACTGAAGGTGAGGATGTTGGAGAGCATGTTTTCAAAACGATCACCATGATAGAAAAGCTAAAATCTTTAGATTTCTATATGGACCTACATCTCCAAGTTGACCTCATCTTGCAGTCACTCCCTGATTTATTCTAGTACTTCGTCATAAATTTCGACATGAATGACATTGAGGGTTCATTAGCTAGGCTACTGGAAAAACTCAAAGTTGCTCAAAAACAGATAAGGGCGGATAAGTGGAACAATCCCATTGTTGTCACTGTTCCTAATTCATTGGATGGACAAAGGAACAATAACAACAATTTGAAAGTGGGAGCTTCCAAGGGGTCTCGCAACAAGGTGAACAGAAGGAGGAATAAGAGGGCAAAATATGAGGACAAGTGCTTATGTTGTGGTGAAATAGGCCACTGGAGGAGAGACTGTCCAAATATGAACAAAGGAGCGAAAGGTAAGGAACTTTACGTTTTTGAAACTAATTTTTTGTTACCATTTTTTCCACTTCTTGGATTCTTGATTCAGGAGCTAATACTCATGTATGTTGTGTGAATTAGAATCTGGAACGAAGTAGGAAGCTGAGCCCTGATGAGGTGAAGATAAGAGTAGGCAGTGGGCAGAGCGTCGCAACTACTGGAATTGGATTACCTCATTACTTTTAAATTCTGGACATTTACTATTTTTGGATAATGTTTTGGTTTTGCCTAATGGGCTTAAAAACATTGTTTCTATTAGGAAATTTCATGTTAGATGTTTTGATGATGACAAGATAGGATTCAATGTTAGACCCCAAATAAAATGTAAGTTTATGCTTTCATAGATCTCTGTATAAAGCGTTTAAAGAGTTTGTAATTTTGTTTAGGCTTGTAATTTTTATCCTCATAGATTTTAGACTAAGTCTTAGCGACTGAATCAATAATAGAATTCTAGGTGAGTCTATTTGAGAAGAAGTTGAAGACCAGCGTCTGAAGTCAACCGAAGATGAAGATTCCTTCTTAGCGCCTGTCAAACGCTAAGAGACCGCAGTTCAGGATTCATGAATCAAGCGTTCAAATACTCAAGCGACTTATAGAAGATTCACCTGAAATAAATCCTCAAGTCATAAAGGACTTAAATGCAATCATTCAACGGGCATTTATTTCCAACGGGAAATAAATTCAAATTGCGTTAAATGCCTGATAAAAGCATTAAATGTGATAAGCTACTGTGACTTTTGGACAAGCCTTCCTTTGACCAGACTGTCAGAACTTTCAAAGTATTAGCTGCTCCCGTCCAATCGGTTCCAGCGAATTTTCAGGAATGTCAGATTTTAGGTACAAACACGCGCTACGTGAAAGGCACGCTCCTACATGTGTCCAACGGACAGATCCCAAGAAATTGCCTATAAATACCTTACTCCAGAAAATCAAACAAAAAGAACAACATCAAGAATATACGAGAAATTATTGCCAAAAATCCTACGTACATTCTTTCTGAAAAAGCTTAGAAATTTCATAGCCAAAACCTTTCAAGCTTTCCATCTACATTCCAAACAGTCACAAATATCTCAAACATCTTCCAAAGAAGAAATCCAAACTTCAACTGAGATATTCCAAGTTGTTTGATCTTCTTTAAAACAAACAAAACCCTAGTGATAAACCTCAACATTTCATCTGAGTGAGAAAAGTTGTTGAAAACTTTCAGGCAGCATTTCTGAGTGAGAGAAGCTTGAAGAAGACGATCTTCATTGGTGCTGAAGTCTGTGTGATCAAGGAGCCCAAGATCATTTTCATCCATTACTATTTTGTAGAAGTTTCTGTGTGATCCTTTGATAATCATCATAGTAATTTCCTCCAAGTGAAAAAGGAGAAGAAAGACGTAGCTGGGATTACATCACCCAGTGAACCTTACAAATTATTGTGTCATTTATTTTATTGTCTTATATTATTCACTTCATATTATTCTGAAAAAGACAAGTAAAATTGCAAAGCGATTAATTCAACTAAAAGAACGCTAAACATTATTTCCGCTGTGCTAACCCTGATTAAGCGATCTAAGCGTTGCCCTACTTTGGTAAACTGCTGAAATCACTAAGTCTAAGTTAACTATTCTGAAGCGTCTGACCCAAGCGCTCAGTTTTTCCAAGCGTTCAAATTTCTAAAGTGATACGAAAATTTTTGTGAAGTCAAAAAAAAAAAGACTTCAGGGTCTATTCAACCCCCCCCCCCCTTCTAGACCCTTTCGTATGCCACTTGGGACCACCAAGTGGTATCAGAGCGGTTAAAGTAGAAACCTAAGCGTTTCCGAGCGTAACTGCTTGTTTAGATCCACCTTTCTAAACTTAATCGCTTTAAATCTTTTTATCAAAACATATCATTATGGCTTTTAACAAAATGCCTAAGTTGGTAGAATCAAATTATGATTCGTGGAAACTTAGAGCTTTCGCATACTTATGCTCATGTGATAATGAAATGTGTGATGTTATTACAGATGGCCCCATCAAAATCATGCAAGTGAGAACTCGAGCACCTGGAGCCGATGAAGCCACTCCAGATGGATATGTCGAGAAAAATAAACTAGATTGGACGCCAGATGATCGAAAAAGAGCGAATCTAGATAATGTTGGACGAAGTGCACTTTACTCAGCGTTAGGAGATAACGATGCATTGTTCAACAAGATAAAGCAATGTAAGACATCCAAAGAAATATGGGATAAATTGGCTATTGTGTGTGAAGGTTCAGCACAAATGAAGGAGAACAAGCTCTCCATAGCCATGCAAAGATTCGAGCATTTCAAAATGCAGCCCAATGAGACGCTAGAACAACTAGACGCAAGGTTTACTTTGCTTGTTACCGAGTTAGCGTCATTAGACAAGGAATTGACCAACAAGGAAATGGTCAACAAGATTTTCAGAAGTCTTCCAAGCAAGTATTTAATTAAGACTGTTGCTATGAGAGAATCACAAACATTGGAGACACTTACCTCAGAGCATGTCTTTTCAGAGTTAAAGGCATTTGAGTTCGAATTAGGTGAAGTCAGCGACACATCGACTTCAGCGATTGAATCAGGAGCTTTAATCGCTACCACCAAAAATAAGGGAAAAGCGGTTATCGAGGTCAAACCGGTTGAGTCAAATGAAGAAAAGGAAATGGCCTTTTTGGTAAAGAAGTTCAAGAAATTTCTACGATACGAGAAGAGAACTCCTATTGGACAGAATTCATTTCAAACTCCCCCTCCAGCACCAGCGCCTCAGTATCAAGCGCCAGTGTACTCTGCACCTCAACCAGTAGCGCCAGTTCCATACCAAGCGCCTCCATCCCCTACTCAGAATCTCTCAATACCAGTAGTCTCAAAGCGATTGACTGCTGAACAAAAGATGAAAACTAATTTGTGTTATAATTGCAGGAAACCAGGGCACTACCAGGTAAATTGCCCTTATCCAAATGTGTCAAAGCCCTCAAGGCAAGACTATGCGGATAGAAACCAATTCAGGAGCAACCTTCGCCAACAAGGTCTGCTAGCGGAATCTGAACCACTCTCCGCACCTGAAGAGGATTTGGAATCATCAGACGAAAGTAGTGATGATGAGCCTACAAGCGACTCAGCACTGATTTGTCTCATGGCAAGAGATGATGAAGCGTCTGACGACTCGCTACCAGAGGTAACCAATGAATTATATCATCCTCTCTCTTATGATGAATTACTTGACAAAGTTAAAGAATATTATAAAGATTGTCAAGAGGCCGCCAAAATATATCAAAACGATCTCGCTATTATTTTGTCGCTCAAAAGTGATAAAGTAATACTCAAAGCCGAGTTGCAAGTTCAGAAACGGTGCATTGAGAAGAACAAATCACTTGAGAGTGAAGTTATTCAGTTAAAAAGCGATCTTGATATAATAATCAAAAGAGAAGCTGATTTGATCGCTAAACTTGCTAAATCAGAGCAGCTTATCTCATCATTATCAAAAGCTTCTAGAAAGTTGGATAATGTGTCTAAGGTAACTAGATTATTTGGTGAAAAGTCCGGTTTAGGATTCAATAAATTCGGTAAACAACCAAATAAATCCAATGGTATGGCAAACAACAAAGGAAAGGGTGTTATCTTTGTTGAGAAAAGTTCACAGAGTCAAACGCTAAGTGAACCTAGCAACGATGGTACGAGGCCAAATGAGAAAGCCAAAGCTGACTCAGGCAAGGGTAAGGCTAAGGCAAATGATTCACAAAGACAAACTCATCCAAACGCTCAAAAAGTCAAGGACAAGTCTAATCACTGTGAATCAAGCGCTAAGCGTCAAGCACCAAAAGTAAAACCCAAGCCAGCGCCAAGGACTTACCAGCGTCAATATCCAAGACAGTCAAAATCATATCATCAATACTATGATTATGACTATGACTATGATTATGACTATTATTATAATCGAGGATATTATTACACACCCAAAAAGCACACACAGCACAAGGTGAACAAAAAGCACACTCAACACAATGTGAAACCCAAGAAGGCCAGTATTCCTACAATGAAGACCAGGCAAATATGGGTTCCTAAAGTTCTAATTCAAACCAAGGTTACTAACACTGAAGGACCCAAAACAACATGGGTACCTAAGAAGAATTAGAATTGTCCTTTAAATGCTGGTACCTAGAGCCAGCACCGATACTTCAGTTTGGTACTTCGATAGTGGATCGTCAAGACACATGACTGGTTCCAAGAATCTTCTAGTCTACTATCAAGCTACCAACGGTCCTCAAGTTATATTCGGTGATAACTCAAAAGGTAAAACAAAAGGTATAGGTATCATGCATAGGGGGAACATCATGATTAGTGATGTTTATTATGTTGAGGGTCTTAAGCATAACCTGTTAAGCATTAGTCAATTTTGTGATAAAGGCTTTGAAGTAAAATTTTCAAGCGACTTCTGCTATGTTAACGACGCTAAGACTAAGTCTACTAAATTAAGAGGAAAAAGAACAAACAATGTGTATTTAGTAGATTGGGATTCTACAGTTGATAACAACCCCACATGCTTTGTTGCTAAAAGTCAAAATGAATTAGGTTGGTTATGGCATAGAAAAATGAATCACCTCAATTTCAAGGCAATCTCTCAGTTAATATCGCTAAATCTTGTAGAGGGATTACCTAAAGGTTCCTTTCAAAAGAATCGCTTATGTGATGCATGTCAAATGGGTAAACAAGTTAAGTCATCTTTCAAAAAGAAACCATGTCTATCTACTTCTAGAGTTCTTGAACTATTGCATTTAGATTTGTTTGGACCTATTCAAATCATGAGTGTTAGTGGCAAAAAGTACTCGCTAGTAATAGTTGATGATTTCTCTCGCTATACATGGGTAGAATTTCTAGCAACCAAAGATGAAACCAGTGTCAAGCTCACAGCGCTAATTCGTCAATTGCAAAATTCAAAAGATCTAAAAGTGACAAGAATTAGAAGCGATAGAGGAACTGAATTTACTAACCAAGTTGTTGAGAAGTTTTGTATAGATTTAGGAATACTTCATGAGTATTCTGCTCCTAGAACACCTCAACAGAATGGAGTTGCTGAGCGACGGAACAGAACGCTTAAAGAAGCCGCAAGGACGATGTTAGCAGAGTCCAAGCTGCCTCAAAGGTTTTGGGCAGAAGCCATCAACACCGCTTGCTACACTCAGAACCGGTGTATGATTAACAAGCAACATGAGAAGACTCCATATGAGTTGTGGAAGGGACGTAAGCCTAACGTTTCATACTTTCATGTATTTGGTTCAAAATGTTTCATTCATAACAATGGATCTCACAGCCTAAAGACATTTGATCCTAAAGCAGATGAGGGAATCTTTCTAGGCTATGCCAAGAATGGAAAGAGTTTTCGCATCTTAAATAAGATCAAATCGAAGGTTGAAGAATCCATTCATGTTGTGTTTGATGATGCTAACCAAGAACCGAGTAAGGTTAATCCTGATGATGTAGGAATTAAAGATCTCTCCCAACAAGAGTCGCAAATCAACCTTAGTGATGATAGTGATGACGAGGATGATGGGATTCATGTACTTCCTCCTAAGGATGCTCGTGAGGTTAACAAAAATGATAATGTCAGAATCGCTGATGATCATGAAGAGAATGATCATCAAGAGCAGATTAGAACTGTGAATGATGCAGCGTCTACGCAAGAGACAAATGAGAATCAAGCGATTAACAACCAAGAGTCTCTTAACCCGTTCCAACCAGACCGTAAATGGCTTAGAGATCATCCACCAGAGCTAGTAATTGGAGATATTGAAGCACCTGTTAGAACTAGGTCCGCTACATTTAATGAGGCCATGTTCGCAAGTTTCCTATCTCAAATGGAACCAAAGAAAGTGGATGAAGAGCTTAATGATTCAAGTTGGGTAGAAGCAATGCAAGAAGAGCTTAACCAATTTGAAAGAAGTAAGGTTTGGACGCTAGTACCAAGACCAACTCACCAAGGAATTATTGGAACGAGATGGGTTTTTAGGAACAAAATGGATGAAGATGGCATTGTTATAAGAAACAAAGCTAGATTAGTCGCTCAGGGTTATTGTCAAGAAGAGGGTATTGACTTTGATGAAACGTATGCCCCAGTAGCCCGTCTTGAAGCAATTAGGATGTTCCTAGCGTTTGCCGCATTCAACAAGTTCACAGTATACCAAATGGACGTGAAGAGTGCATTCTTGAATGGTAAACTCCAAGAAGAAGTCTATGTGGAGCAACCACCAGGATTCATCAACAACCATGGCAAAAGTATGGTCTACAAACTGGATAAGGCACTCTATGGCCTTAAACAAGCACCAAGAGCATGGTATGACACTCTCTCTATCTTCCTTATAGGTAAAGGCTTTTCAAAAGGCAGCGTTGACACAACGTTATTTAAAATTACCCATAATAAAGATATTCTCTTAGTCCAAATCTATGTTGATGATATTATATTTGGTTCTACTAATAAGCGACTGTGTGAGAAATTTTCGAAAATGATGCAAGATCAATTTGAAATGAGCATGATGGGTGAATTAACTTTCTTCTTAGGATTACAAGTTAAGCAACTCCCTAATGGAATATTTATAAACCAAGCTAAATATACTAGAGATATGATTAAGAAATTTGGTATGGAAAATGCATCATCTTCAAAAATTCCAATGAGCCAGACGCTTAAGTTAGATAAAGATGAAAGTGGGAAGAAAATTGATATCACTAACTATAGGGGTATTATTGGATCACTTCTTTATCTTACCGCTAGTAGACCTGATATTATGTTTTCAGTATGCATGTGTGCACGTTTTCAATCTGATCCTAGAGAATCACACTTAATTGCTACCAAGAAGATCCTTAAGTACCTAAAAGGCACACAAAATGTGGGCTTATGGTATTCACAGGATTCTTCTTTTGAACTAATTGGTTATTCAGATGCAGATTTTGCAGGATGCAAAATAGATAGAAAAAGTACTAGTGGTACATGTCAATTTCTAGGTGATCGACTAGTTTCATGGCATAGTAAGAAACAACAATCCATAGCGACTTCTACCGCTGAGGCAGAATATGTAGCCGCTGGAAGCTGTTGTGCACAAATCCTTTGGATGAGGCAACAACTTAGAGACTATGGAATAATCCTAGGTCCTACCCCAATCCATTGTGATAACCAAAGTGCTTTAGCTATGACCCAAAATCCTGTTCTTCATTCTCGAACCAAACACATTGACATTAGATACCATTTCTTGCGTGACCATGTTCAAAAGAAAGATATCTCCATGCACTTCATTAGAACTGACAAACAACTGGCAGATATCTTCACAAAAGCGCTCAACGAACAACGCTTTCTCACTTTGAGAAATGAATTAGGTATGATTGATTTAAACGCTTAAATCATAAAGCATCATATTTAATAGGCATATAATTTAAGGGGAATCCACTTTTTTTTTTATGTCTAAAGCGTTTATCAAAATTTGAAATGAGTCATCAACTTTAGGGGGAACTCTAAAATTGTACTTACTTCAATGTATCAAGCGACTGTGATCAAAAATGACTTTCAAAATCTTAAAGCATTGATCACTAGCTCTTATCTATTATGCATGACAAAATCATTCTCTAATAATGTTGTCTCTCATAAATCCAAGCGATTGATTCACTTATTGAAATATTTTATGAAAAGACTTCAGCGTTGAAAGGATTCCCACTTTAATGCTAAGTAACTCAATTTCAAAAATTCATGCATAGTTTTCAATGCTAAAGATAACGTGTGGATAAGACCAAAAGATCAGATTTGACAACTACCCACACGTGCCTATCTAATCGAACTGACGGTTATGATTCCTATCTAAACCGAGGCGGTTCAGTGATTGCATGAGTCTGAGTAAGTGTCAGTACACTATCAGGCGCGTGTACATCACGCTGAAAATTTCAAATTTTTTCAAACCGTTTCAAATTAACTGCGGATCCGAAAAATGTTATAGTACCCTACTTTACCACACTTTTTGACATCCGAAATTAAATGTACACGGTTCAGATTCCTTTTGTCATTAACCTCTGAACACGTGTCATTCATCTGTCAATTGAGGAGTTACTTTCACCTTCTATTTAAACTCCCCAAGACTTTTACAGAAAACCTTTATCACTTCCAATCTTTCCTACTGTTAAAGCTTTTTCTCTCCAAAGGCAAAAATCCCTCAATTTTCTCCAAAAGCTTCAACTTTCAGCAATGGCACCCAAAGTTTCAAAATCTTCCAAGACAGCAACAAAACCAGTTACAGTTAACGCCGGATTTTTGGTTAACTGGGACTATCTTTTTGATAACCAGAACTTCCCTCTTCGAACAATTCTTCCACTCGTTCAAGAATCTGGTTTGAAAGACATGCTTACTACTACTTTCAACTATTTTGAAGAAGAATCTCTCCACTTTTTCTGCAATGGTCAAATTTCTGCAGACGGAAACTCCATATCCTGCGTCTTCCCTTCTGCAAAAGAGACCTTTGTCCTCACTCCTTCTCTAATTTCTTCATTACTTGTTCTGCCTAATACTGGCATTGAGGTAGAACGTGTAAATCTCGGCGATGCTACCAAAGTATGGGACGTGATAAAGAAAGAAGATGTTCACAACGCCTATGAGCCCAACTTCAAGAAGAACGATATGAAAGGCGAATATGTCATCCTCGCTGACATATGTTCAAAGATTATTGAATGCAGAAAAGGGACGTTCGATAAAGTAACTAACATTCAATACAAGATGATGGTTGCCATCCTGACCAAGTTAAAAGTTAACTGGTCTCTTTACGTGTTCAATCGCTTCAAAGCAGCGATGGCTAAGTCCGTTAATCCCAAGCCTTACGGGATTTTGCTAAGTCGTATTCTCTGCTCTAGCGGATATACGCAAGCGTCTGGGAAAAAGATCCCAGCGACCAAGTTTTATGGCAAGAAAATGATAAGCGAGCTTCTTAACCCGCGGAAACCTGGCGGAGCAGCGGTTCCAAAAGATCAGCGTGTTGTTCGCAGTGATGATGAAGATCAAGCGTCCTCGTCATCATCATCATCAGAAGAAGAAGTGGTGGTCAAGCGACCTAAGAGAAAGATCATTCTCAAAGTCGCTGAGCCATCCAAGCCCGCAAAGAAGCAAAAGCCTGAACTAAAGAAGAAGAAGCCGGAACCCAAAAAGAAACAAAATATCCCTTCTCCTTCTCCCTCGCCTAAGTCTCCTTCTCCTCCTCCAGCGTTTTTCTTTTCCGTTCCTGAGGAAGAAGAGACAGCAGTGGAAGAAGAAGTACCGCTTGCACGAAGGCGTACTCTTACTCCCACTCCCGCAGTATCTTCTAGCGCTCCCACAAATCCAGCGCTTAGAGAGTCAGCGAGTGCTTCCGTCTCTGACGCTGTTCCCGAAATCAGCTCAGATCCTCAAGCCGTTTCTCCATCTGAAAGGCTTCCCAATGTTCAGGGTAAGTATTTGCTAAGCAAATTAGTCTATCCTTTCCTCGTTAGTTTCCTAAGTCTCTAACGCTAGGATAAAAAAAAAAAAAATTCTTTCAGCGCCAAGTGAAGCAGATATTCATTATGTTCTCAACACGCTTGAAGAACTAAATATCCCTATTCGTGCTGATCCAATAACTTCTTTTATCGATTTAGAACCCGAAGAAGAAGTTCAGGAGCCTGAGGAACTTGTCCAAGAAACAAATCAAGCGACTAAGACAGTCGATGATAGTCCTCAGGGTAAGCGATGTAGTATTTTCTTTGTAAATTTCTACTCAGTAGGAATTTTTGCTTGCTTTTCTCAATCGCTTACATGTTTCAGCTCATGACGGAGTTCATGATGAACCAATCGCTGAAGCCCCTCCTCTCTCGGAGATTCCAGTTGAACTAGACGTGGACATGGCAACTGTTGTGCATATTGCTAAAGAAGCATTCCAAGTTCTTCCTGACGCTGAAAGCTCATCAGCGAGTGAAGCAACTTTAAACGCTGAGCGGTCGATAGAAGTGGCCCCCATTCCAACAGAAGCTATTGCCCTTGTTCCTACGCCAACCGGACCTCCTCCTCGTGTCATTGATTTCTTCCCGCACGGATATCATCCAGATGTCGAATTTTATTATGCTGCCAGAGAACGTGACGCTCAAATGCTTGCCGAGTTGGAAATCAACTTTCAAACCACTCTCCATCGGCCCGATATGTCCAATACTAAGAAATTTGAGTTTTTCGAGCGTATTGCAGATCTAGGACTATATGACTTAGAGCGACTTCAATCTCGCCTTGAGTACATTCGTCGTCCAGTGTTCAATAGAGCTGACCTTGATCAACAGCGATTCATTCTAAACGGTCGCTCGGACGAGTCTTTTTATCCTCTGCGCCCAAACAAGATTGTTTTCAAGAACCCACACATGGGTGATTGGAACAAAAATCCTGATGAGGAAGATCTCAATAAGATAGGATATTCTGCTTTCCCCTCCGTTGTCAAGTCTCCCCAGAACGCTCTCTCTCCAAATCCACTCAAACTCTGGAAAGGCAAAGGCTCGCTTGTTGCGGAGCGCCCAAATCCGGTCAACTCGTGGATTGAAGATGAGGCTCGTGAATATCTTGCCAGATTATGGGCTGAAGACTATAATGATGAAACAGAACGCTTCGAGAAATTCTTAGCAGCTAGAAAAGAGCAAAACAAAGCGAACAAACTTGGAAAACGATGGATGATGGATACAGCCAAATGGGCTGAAGAGTTCGTTCTTCACTTCTACACCCTTGATGAACTCGTCAAATATCCATTCCTGTTTAATTTTGGAATAGAATATAGACGCCGAGGATTTGCCACCTTTTTGCTTCAACAGCGTCAGATAATTGCCGGGAATGTTAGCACTTTGCCACGATACAGACAGCCAATCGAAAGCTACATTCGCCAGCAGCTCGCCTTATTCAGCCAGGGCGGACGCTACGTTTTGCATCCTCGTGCAGACTTTGTTCAACGAATCTTCCCTGACCTCAACGAAGACGCTTCGTCAAGTAAACAACCAGTTCTTCAAAGCCAGAGTCAGATTCGTGTTGACACTTCAACAGAACACGCTGAGCTTGCCGAGTTCCACCGAGATATGAGAGCAGTGATAGAAAATGTCCAAGCGTTGGATACAAGTTTCAATCACTATTCAGGGTTAAACGATTTCCGAGGATATACTCTCCACCCTGTGATCTTCAGTGAACAGAATATTCACGTGGCCAAGATGATCTCTCTGATTAGGCCAGTGGACCAAGAAGCAGCTCAAGCGTTCATGACGTTAATTTTGGACTTTTTCAACACATATACATCAGGGATTGCTTTACCAGAAGGTGTTCAACTTGCACTAAGCACTGACGAGCGCGAAGACGCTATATTCTTTATCTCGCAATCCAGCCTGATCAGTCCCCGGCATGTGATGGAAGCCCTTGGCCCCCTCTGGGTTATTGGCATTCGAGAACCGTCTCCTCCCTCAATCCAAATTCTGAAAGAAGATTCTGCTCCTACTGCGGAAGTCGCTCATCTTCCTGTGGCTTCCTTGCCAGATTCTTCTAGCGCCCAATAGTCGAGCCCCAGCGATTGCTGATTCTATCTTGGATCATGCAATTGAAGAAGTGCACGCTGAAATTGCTCAAGCGCCTGTCGAACCTCTCCTAAGAGATAAAACCAAAGGCAAGGCTGCAGTTTCAAGTTCTTACGGACTTCTCCCGTCCCCAGAACGTCCTTCTTTGGATTCAGATTCAGACAGTGACTTAGAGGCCCGAGATTTCAGAAAGGCTGTACGGAACTCGCTTCACCACATCGAAGGTTCCTGCTCCAAGCTTTCTGAAGCCGCTGACAGACAGACTCGCTTAATGTCTGATACGCGAAGCCGTGACATTGCCAACGCTTCAAATTACAGCACCATTGCTATCATGGAAAGCATGTCCCCTCTTATCGCTGAGCTCTCCTCTGAATTCAATCGTCACCTTGCTCAGAGCGCTTCGGCTGATGCGGACAGACACGCTTCATCCGATGCCGTTGCTCAAAGTGTCGCCCAACAGATTGCTCTTCTAGTCGAAGAAGTTAGACTTTTGCGCCGCGATGTCGCTGATCTAAAATTTTCCCTTGATGAAGTCAAGAAGGGGGAAAGTAAAGAAAAGACCAAAGCGATTTCCAAGACGGATAATAAACATTGGCGTTCGATGTTCGATGAACTGGTAAGCATTAAGAGAATGCTATCCAAGAAACGAAAACCAAGGTATTATCTCGGAAAATACGCTCTTCCCCAGTTGGACCCCGACTTCTTAGAGAGTATGGGATTTCATGCTTATGCCGGACCGCTACAACGACCTGTGAATTGGAGACCGTCAAATGACCGTCAAAGAGATATATATTATGATCTGATTCGAGAACTTGGCATTCCACCAAGGGATTGAACGGAAAGGTTGTTAGAGCTAAATGAAAGCGCCAGACTCCGCAGGCATGACTATGATGAAATCCAGCATACAACTATGATCGACATTGATCGACTCTTAAAAGAACTAGCGTTAGAAGTTCTTCAAGGCGAAGAAAGAGCAAAGCGACAGAAGAAATAAATGTTTTTTTGCGAACTTTATTTCTTTCTTATTCTTTTCAGTATAAATCATGTATGCTTCACTTCAATACATATGAATGATTTATTGCTGAAACAACTTGTTGAAGCCAAACTAACTTTAACTAACATTACTAACCTTTCAAACGCTGACTTATATTCCTTTGGGCCTTTTCTTTTTTAACTCTTAAAAATATAAAAGAGTTTCAAGTCTTGACATCATCAAAAAAGGGGAAATTGTTAGGAAATTTCATGTTAGATGTTTTGATGATGACAAGATAGGATTCAATGTTAGACCCCAAATAAAATGTAAGTTTATGCTTTCATAGATCTCTGTATAAAGCGTTTAAAGAGTTTGTAATTTTGTTTAGGCTTGTAATTTTTATCCTCATAGATTTTAGACTAAGTCTTAGCGACTGAATCAATAATAGAATTCTAGGTGAGTCTATTTGAGAAGAAGTTGAAGACCAGCGTCTGAAGTCAACCGAAGATGAAGATTCCTTCTTAGCGTCTGTCAAACGCTAAGAGACCGCAGTTCAGGATTCATGAATCAAGCGTTCAAATACTCAAGCGACTTATATATGATTCACCTGCAATAAATCCTCAAGTCATAAAGGACTTAAATGCAATCATTCAACGGGCATTTATTTCCAACGGGAAATAAATTCAAATTGCATTAAATGCCTGATAAAAGCATTAAATGTGATAAGCTACTGTGACTTTTGGACAAGCCTCCTTTGACCAGACTGTCAGAACTTTCAAAGTTTTAGCTGCTCCCGTCCAATCGGTTCCAGCGAATTTTCAGGAATGTCAGATTTTAGGTACAAACACGCGCTACGTGAAAGGCACGCTCCTACATGTGTCCAACGGACAGATCCCAAGAAATTGCCTATAAATACCTTACTCCAGAAAATCAAAAAAGAGAACAACATCAAGAATATACGAGAAATTATTGCCAAAAATCCTACGTACATTCTTTCTGAAAAAGCTTAGAAATTTCATAGCCAAAACTTTTCAAGCTTTTCATCTACATTCCAAACAGTCACAAATATCTCAAATATCTTCCAAAGAAGAAATCCAAACTCCAACTGAGATATTCCAAGTTGTTTGATCTTCTTTAAAACAAACAAAACCCTAGTGATAAACCTCAACATTTCATCTGAGTGAGAAAAGTTGTTGAAAACTTTCAGGCAGCATTTCTGAGTGAGAGAAGCTTGAAGAAGACGATCTTCATTGGTGCTGAAGTCTGTGTGATCAAGGAGCCCAAGATCATTTTCATCCATTACTATTTTGTAGAAGTTTCTGTGTGATCCTTTGATAATCATCATAGTAATTTCCTCCAAGTGAAAAAGGAGAAGAAGGACGTAGCTGGGATTACATCACCCAGTGAACCTTACAAATTATTGTGTCATTTATTTTATTGTCTTATATTATTCACTTCATATTATTCTGAAAAAGACAAGTAAAATTGCAAAGCGATTAATTCAACTAAAAGAACGCTAAACATTATTTCCGTTGTGCTAACCCTGATTAAGCGATCTAAGCGTTGCCCTACTTTGGTAAACTGCTGAAATCACTAAGTCTAATTTAACTATTCTGAAGCGTCTGACCCAAGCGCTCAGTTTTTCCAAGCGTTCAAATTTCTAAAGTGATACGAAAATTTTTGTGAAGTCAAAAAAAAAAAAAGACTTCAGGGTCTATTCAACCCCCCCCCCCCCTTCTAGACCCTTTCGTATGCCACTTGGGACCACCAGTTTCAATTCCCGTTTTAGTTAAGAATGGTTATACTTTCCGTTTTATGGATGAACATTGCAACATTTATTATGGTAATAAATTAGTAGGCTTTGCTTCTTTAGTAAATGGTTTGTATTACCTCAATGTCCAAAATGAGTGTTTTGTAAATACTATGCAAAGGAAACTTGGTAGGCAAGGAATTAACCAAAGATTAATTTGGCATCTTAGACTAGGCCATGCCGGCGAACACAAAATTCACAAAATGGAGAAAGATGGACTTATAGGTCTATTGGTATTGGATCCCTATCCTACTTGTGAGTCTTGTCTCAATGGCAAGATGGCTAGATCTCCCTTCACATGCACTTTTCAAAGAGCCTCACAAATCTTAGGGTTAGTGCATACCGATGTTTGTGGACCATTTGGAGAAATGGCTCGTGGACGTTTCCTTTACTTTATCACATTCATTGATGACCATTCAAGATATAGTCTAGTGTACTTGATAAGTATAAGTCTGAATCCATTGATAAATTCAAAGAATTCAAGGCTTTAGTGGAAAATCAAACTGGGCAACATATAAAAGCTCTTCGATCTGACAGAGGAGGAGAATATATGAGCACGGAGTTTGATGAATACCTCAGAGAGAATGGCATAGTATTACAGCTCACACCTCCAGCGACACCACATTTAAATGAAGTAGCCGAACGAAGGTATCGAACTTTGTTGGACATGGTTAGTTCCATGCTCAGCTACACTAACTTACCCATTTCACTATGGGGTCAAGCTCTCTTTACAGCTGTACTCATTTTAAATACATGTCCCTCTAAGTCCATTCCTAAGACACCATATGAGATATGGAGAAATAGAAAACCAAGTCTTAATCACATTAGGATTTGGGGATGTTTTGCTTATGTCAAAGACTAAAGTAGACAAATTAGAGGCTAGATCCTTAAAAGGGCGTTTCGTTGGTTATCCTGAGGATTCCATGGGATACCTCTTTTACCTGCACGGTGATCAAAGGATCATTGTAGTTTTACAAGCTCACTTTCTTGAAGATGAGTTCATTCAAAAAGGTGGAGCATGTAGAAGAATTGTTCTTGAAGAACAAGACAAAACTCTGGTGGATACATCTACACATGAAGTAAGAACCAAACCTTCTGTATCACAACCACAACCGCAAAGATCAAGTAGGGTACCTCAACTGCCTGAAAAGTACGGATATCTACTGCAGAGAGAGACAAACCTCTTTTCTGTATTAGAGGAGGGTCAAGGAGATGATCCCTCCACCTATGATCAAGTGATGGTGGATATGGATGCCGCGAGATGGCATGAAGCTATGCAAACAATAATAGACTCGATGCATTCAAACCAAGTCTGGACACTTGTAGATCAGCCGGATGGTATTGTACCAATCGGGTGTAAATGAATTTACAAGAGAAAGATTAGTGTTGATGGCAAGGTTAACACCTATAAAGCCAGACTAGTGGTGAAGGGGTATAGTCAAAAAGAAAGAATTGACTATCAAGAAACCTTTTCGCCAAAAGCCATGATCAAATTTATAAGAATTCTACTTGCGATAGCAGCTCACCTAGATTATGAGATATGGAAAATGGATGTCAAAACTACTTTTCTGAATGGATTCCTAGATATATGGAACAACCTAAAGGTTTTGTATCCGAAGAAGGTACCCATAAGGTGTGCAAACTTGAAAGGTCCATTTATGGACTCAAACAAGCATCTCGTAGCTGGAATCTACGATTTGTTGAAGCAATCAAAGGATTTGACTTCATCAAAAACGAAGATGAGCCATGTGTTTATAAGAAGGTTAGTGGGAGCAAGATATCATTCCTTGTGCTATATGTAGATGACATATTGCTGATAGGAAATGATATAGGAATGCTCACCACTGTTAAGAAGTGGCTTTCGAGTACTTTCTCCATGAAAGACTTAGGAGAAGCTACATACATTCTAGGCATTCGAATCTGCAGAGATCGAACAAATAGAATGATAGGGCTCTCTCAAGCCCTTTACTTAGAAAAGGTCCTAAAGAGATTTAGGAAGGAAGATTCTAAGAAAGGGTTACTGCCAATGAGTCACGGAATAAAACTCTCAAAAACTACGTGTCCTCTAAGAGAGATGAGCATTATTCCCTATACATCAGCGGTAGGTAGCCTGATGTACGCAGTGTTGTGTACACGACCTGACATTGCTTATGCAGTAAGAGTTGTTAGTCGATTTAAAAGTTAGTTTATTTTATGTTTTTCAATTTTATTTCGATTGAACTGATTTCGAGTTGGCTTCTAGCCAAGTGTGGAATAAGGTGCCTTGCTCCCCCTTTTAGTTTTAATGTGCCAATGAGTGCCTCATTTAGTTTTTCTTTTAAATTTTGAGTACCTTGAATTGTTGGCGTATGCTAATAAGGTGCCTTCGAGCACATTTTTCTTTATAGTCCTTCACATACTAAACCTCTCATGTGTATATCAAATATTAGCTTATATGGCTATTTTGCAATTCAAGTTTGAATGCTATTGAATGGTGAATGATTTAACAACACTTATAAGTGCTCCTCAGAACCAATGTTTTGATTGAAGCCAAAACTCAATCAATACAAGGCCCCCATCACAGACCAACATATAGCAATGCGAAGGCCCCCTATGCTTATGAAGTTTCGACTGAGGCCCTATTGTCCACCTTATAACCCTTATAACCCATCACTTACATCGCAGACTGAGCTGTAAAACCACTTGAAATCATCCTCGGAATGGAGATCACTCTCTCAAAGAGCCTTGCGACACTTGCAAACCGTCTTGTCCATGAAGTCTTTGGCGATATCATACGTTTTCTTGTTGCACTCGTCCACAAAATCAACATTTTTCCTAAATTTATCCACTGCTAACTTCCCGGCATTATGTAAGGCTTTCTTCCAAGCATCTGAGCCTAGAAAGCCATTACCATAACATATCTCTGCTTCAAGGTTTTCCATGGCCTTCTTGTACTTCTTTTCCCATTTAGACGCCAACTCTTCAGCCCTGAAGGATTTAGAGAGGAAAGTCTGATTCTTCCAGGTGCACTCTTTTAACTCCTCTTCCAATTTCTCACACATCAAACGAAGTTGATGTTAGAGTTATGCCCTCAAATTCCATAAGAGGATAGAATTATAGGGCATTAGTTTGTATCTAAACATTCTTGTTTTAATAAAAGGCATTTGATGTTGTTTTTTATAGGCATTTGTAAGGTTTAAATAAACAACAATTAATCCTTGATATTAAGGTGAACATTCTACTCCTTATGGGTTAGGGAGAATGGCACTAGAAGTGTTTGATCCTTAATATCCAAATTGGTTCGCAAGTCGAAGAGAGTATTGACTGGACATCATTACTGGATATAGACTTGTATGATGTAAGTTTTGATAGGGGAGTTCCAGTCAAACACTATGAGTATGATAGTGGGAACTTATATCATAGACACATTAGTTAGACTGGTGTGTTCGAACTCAGCTCGCATCAGTTATGTCACATTAGTTTTCACTTAATGACAGTCAATGACAAAACTGATAAGTTGTAATAGGTACGCGTGAACCTTAGACCTGAGTAATCACGTTGAAGATGTGCTTGTGACATCAAGTCTGTCATTAGAGTGGTTAGATACATTTCACCCGTTTGTGGGGTCGACCTCGAAGTGCGGCTTGATGGGCAAGTAGCAATCTTAACTGATTAACAATATGGGATTTATTCTCTCATAAGTGAATGAGCTAAATATCCTATGTCGTCATGAATGAGTGAGGTCAAAGACTTTGGCCAAAGCATTAGAGATACTTATGTTGGACATGAAAGTATACTCAATGAACTCGATTCATTATAAGGTAAGCATATAGTCAAGTCCAGTAAGTTAGACTAAACTATGACACTCACTTGACTGGGATATATGAATAAAGGGTTTATGCTCGTACGGTATTCACAGCGTGAAAGGTTTGGAATGATTCTATACATTCGTTCTCAATTGGGCTATGATGTGGACCACGGGACTTGATAGGTGGTATCCACATCCTTTTGGTTTCCTCCCAATTGCCTTTTGAGACGAACCTAAAGAGCAGCGCTTAAAGGAATTGTAAAGTAAAAATCATGGAATAAAACTTGAGAGAAATCTTTCGGTATTTGATATCATGATTAATTAATTGATCCTTAGATGATCTTATTAATTAGGTTAATAAGTTTATTAATTTCCTAGTGAAATTAATTATGGAATTAACATGTGTAAGTTAGTTATTTAATTGATATTTATTGGATAAATTATATTAATTAAATAATTAATTAAATACATACACAAATTGGACTAAGCTCGGAGGGCATTAAAAACGCCCAAGTTTGGCGTCCATATGGACGCCCGTGGCCTTTAGTCAACTAGGTTAATTATTCTAGTTGTAGTATAAATATACTACTTAGTGAATAATTAAAATAGAGCCTCACATATATCGTTCTCTCCAAGTAAAACTCTCCACCTCTCTCTCATCTCTCTAGCCGTCCAAGAGGAGAAGAAAAAAAGGGATTTTTGCTTTCGGTTCTGGCGTGGTGATTTAGAGGCAGTGACGTTATTGCTACTCCAAAAAGAATCAAGAAGCTGGTTCAGAATTATTAATTACACGAAAAAGGTATATATTTCTCAACATGATTTAAATATGTGAAATCAAAGATGAATCCACCGTGGGTATTTTATTTCCGTTGTGTTAAATTCATAACCCAACATTTGATGTGACAATTAAACTGACTGAGAAGACAAAGGAGTTCAATATATTAGAAGTTTGAATAATTCACGGGAAAATCATATGAAAATAATAGCAAGAAAGCATCAATAAACTTACTTAGCCTGTTCCAGCAGAAATTTCCTGATCAATCCATTCGGCTGAGAATAGGGACAAGCGGGTGGAATCATGATCAGTGATAGCAACCCTCATCAATGACCCAGGGGTCACCGAGTCACCAATGTCCCAAAATGACTGGACCTGAGGATCCTGATTTACCCCAAAAGTAAACAACCCTTTTCCAAGACTGTGAGAACTAGAGTTCCATGGAGAAAAATTAAAACTACTTTTCGTGGGGGGGGGGGAGCTCGAGGGGATGAACTAAGCTCAGTAACATAGTCCCCAGAAAGTTCGGATCCCCTAGCGGGATGAACTCCCCTATCACTATGACCCTTTAAAGGAGCACCAGTGGAACAACCTTGTACATTCTCGGCATCCCCCTTCTTTAAAACCAATTTATCCTTCGAATTAGTAGAAGAAGTACAACGAAGGGGAACTTGAGTACCCTTTGTACCAAAAGCAGCCATCATGGCATCAAAGTCAAGTTGAGATGACACCCTGCGGGCCTTAGAAAGGCCTGATGCTTCAGAAGCTTTGGGCTTGTCCTTTTGGGTGGGGTGTGGATTTCCCGGGGGCTTTGCTCCTCGCCCATTACCCTGAGAGGTTATGGTAGCCGAAGCACTATAGTAGGTGACTTTCTGGGGGCAAAGGAGCCCTCCTTGCCAACCTTCGTGAACCGCTTGGTACCTGAAAAATAAAAAATAAAATAAAAAAATACAGTGCCAAGTGTTAATAGTTGAAATGATAACATTAAAAAATATGATGAATGCTTATATGCTATGCTCTGAACCAATGCATGAAATCATAAACATATGTACCTCTGGATATAGCTGGTTAATGTCCAATCTAGTATCAAACAAGCCGACCTTGCTAAAGATGACCCTATGTTGTTTTTGGATAAGGGTAATCTTGTAAGAAAGAATATCTTTACACCAGCATAAAGGGGTGGTTATGTTCAAATTGTTTAGCGGAAAGTAAAAAACTTGGCTTTCCAGTGACATTTAGAACTAACGTTCCCCCTCAGGAATCTACATAGGTGCAATGGATAAAAGTATACATATGGTCCAGTAGAATACATCTTAACCACAAACAGAGTTTGAAAAGCATCTAAGCTTATCTCAAGCTTCAACTTGGTAAACTGACAGACAAAACCCTCAAACGTGAAACAGTTAGGGGTCAACTAGCTAATACAAACTTTGTAGTGAGTGAGAATTCCTCCAAACAAGGTATGATAGGGGAAAGTAAATCCCGAGCGAAAATACTCTAAGTACAAGGTCACATGCCCCTTAGGAGGATCAAGGATCCTCCAATCCTCTATAGACACCTCTACCTCGAGGTCCTCATTCACATCCTCGAAAAGTGTTGTCAACTCAGCTTTGGTGATAGTGCTCTCGCAAACTGCAAGGTTGACGGCACGGTCACGTGACTGTCTCTTGGGTTGAGACTCTTTGTCCCACTCATCTACCTCCGCATAGTCATTCCCCAAACATACAAAATCATCACGACCAGGGTGATCCCAATTACCCGATGGAGGGGAGCTCCCTAATCCTACAAGAAAGTCGTGGGTGCAATTAGAACAAGTTTTAGATGAACAAAAGCACAAGCCAAAGTATACAAGTAATTCACGAAAGACAAAAGTAAGGCTATATCTATGATGCAAATGTCTAAAAGAGAGAATATATCTAGACTATGCCATTAAAACTTACTCATCAACGCTGGATGACACACACAAATTCGAGACGAAGAAGCCCCAGGAACCTGCCTTGAGGTAGCCCATCTCGAGGTGGCCCGAGGACACTTCCCCCAGGCATTGCCTCAAGGCTGCCGAGGCGACACTCCCATTGCCTCGAGGCGATACCCATAACTTTTTCGCTAGACGAGACGACTCACTCGACCCCCGGGTTTCCAAGGTTGGATATAAATCTACCTATCTCACTTGTATCACCTTAAAACACCTAACAAGCATGAAAATGCACCAAAGATGGATCCACCATTACTAAGGGCAAGAACATGCAAGTTTCTATGCTATGAGCATCAAACAATAAATCCAAATAAAGTAAGAACAATAAAGATAAATTTAAAATTTACCTTGTTTGTAGTAGCTTTCCTCCATGGCTAGTGGGGAGAATGGATTCTATAGAGAGAATTTTTGCAAGTGAACGATGGGTGAATGAAAGGCCCTTGAACTTACTCCTCCCTCCTTATGAGCCAAAGTAGGTGAGAGACTTTAAAGCTCTAACACCATATCAGAATTTTCTTAGATCAGGCAGTGCAAGTAAATTGAGTCCTCTTACTCACGAATATCCTAAGTAGTATACCAGGGAGTAGAGGCATTATGACGTGCTATTTTCTTCCTTTAATTTGGCTATCGGTTATGTCATATAGAATCTCCTTAATCAAATACTACAATCATTCCATTATGTGTCTGCTATTTCTTTGACTATTATTTATTCCCTTAATTCAAGTGCATGAGAAAATCCGAGGATATCCATTCAAATATGTTTTCTATAGTTTTGTTCTTCATAATAGCTAGTCAAAAAAGTTACTCCTATAATGGGTAATTCTATGTCAGACCAAGTCCAATGGTCCGAGTGTGAATTCTGTGTCTATCTCTCTTACACAAGTGTGTGTGGAGACCGCGCACATTACACTTTACTGTGTAAAAGATATAGACCCTAGGACCATTGGACACGGTTTAGCATAGATTTTTCCCTCCCATAATGGTATTACTTTTTCATAAGATTTCAGTCATAATTTATGCCGGATTTCTTATATTTGTTATAGTAAATTTTTTATAAGTGTCTCCAATTCTTCTTTGTTCCTCACGTTAGTTCAACCTTTCTCTTTTGGTAAGTCTCACTTTTTATTTTAATTTTTGCATTTTATCAAATTCGTATGCTAATTGCACTTCTTTTTAATTTGTACGCATATTGTAGGTGATATATACGGAAAAAAAGCTAGAGTTATCAAGTTTTGTGGTAAGTCAAAAAGATAATGAGTTTTTGTTTGATGATTTTTATGTCCTTTTATATGATATCGTAATTTTTCGGATGTTTTTCTTCTCTAATTTAATAAGATCGTAAAGAGAGTGAAAATAGAGATTCTTTTTAGATTTCTAAATTTATGTGAATTTTAGAAACTATGAGAAAGATAGCGTGTGTGGTGAGATGAATAAGAATCAAGAAGTTCTATAAAGATGTAAACAATGATCCTCGGGACTCTATCAACTACGACGTAGATTTATAGATAAAGACAAATGTCATATATAGATAAAAAGTTTGATATATAAAACAGTTTTACAGGTTTGGTAGCACCACTAAATGACTAGCCGAGCACCTAACACTAACAACAGTAACATGTGCGATGGTGGTGGTGACATTCAGTGGTGCGGCCGATGAGCACATACAATTTACCAAAGTGTACGCGTTATGTTTTTAAGAAAAAAATATTTACAATACAAACAAGTGGTGATGGCTAGCTAGCGTCGGCGATGGTAGTGCCATGCTGTGGTGATGGTGGTTGTCGGTGCTTTGGATGTTGTTGGATGAAAACGAGTTGATTACCGAGATGTCTATATGATTCTTTTAAGAAAAACATATTCACGACAATAGTAACAGTGAACAGACGGACGACGGTGATCTTAGGACTAAATAGAAAAAAGAGACACAAAATATTTGAGTAATGTATTCTATTACGATTTGTGGATTATTATATGATGTTTATTTGGAGAAAAGAAGCCTTAATTGGTATTTTTTAGAAATTTTTTCTTTGTAAAGCGTGTTTGGTTGGCTCATCATCAGATTTTTTTTTTAATCTCAAAATTCTAGCTAATTCTGAAGAAATTCTTACAAAAAAAAGAAGAGAAAAAGTAGATTTTTTACTACTCATTTGAAGATTGTTCACCCATTCCATAGAATAAAAAGGTTTATTTCGGCTATTTTCCAACACCGAAAGTCTCATATTCTAATGCAAATTAACGTAACATGCAATATAAGATCCATTTTACCTATTTTTTTTTTATCTAAATTGATGAACTCGACTAAGATATGTTTAGAAAAATATATATCTAAATATCAATCTAAAACAAATTTCTTACGACATAAAATATATCACATCAACCATAAACATTACATATTTTTCTCTTAAAAAAACTCATCCAAACACAATTGTAACACCACATTTCTTATCCCTAAAAATATTTGGTTTTTTCACTTTTATCACGATTTGTTTTGTCCGAGATGGATATACACCATATTCATCTCACTTGAAAATAGTAAATGGAGAGGTAGATAGGAAGGTAGGATAAAGAAGGTATGAAAAGGAAATTAAAAGAGGGGCTGAATTCAAATTTGAACTTGTTGATATAGATGATTTTTCAACAGAAGCCCCTTGTTGGCCCTCCCTAATTTTGTTTTTCAACATTGGATTTTTTTTATTTTTTTTTTTGAAGATTTGTTGTTGAATCAAGGAGAATTTTAAAAAAATAATACAAAATTAAATTAAAATTAAGAAAATAATACACAAAAAAATAGTGCTCAGATAATAGCACATTCCGCGCCACGTAAGCGCGGAATCTGCCAGATTCCGCGCCACGTCAGCGCGGAATAGAATATATATTTTTTTTAAAAAATTCAAAGGCATTCCGCGCCACGTCAGCGCGGAATGGCAGTCGGTCAATTGACCGACTGACATTCCGCGCTGCCCGAGCGCGGAATGGCAGCAATTTCTATTTTTTTTAAAATAAATTTGGCCCATTCCGCGCTGACTCAGCGCGGAATGGCCAATATTTTTTTTTTTGTTGTTATTTATCTTTTGGTTTTTTTTCTTATTTCCCGCTCGTTTTTCTCCTTTTTTCGTGCATTTTTGAGTTTTGACTTGAACATATAAATTGTAGACTTTCATATAGACTTTGTAACCACACAAGAATGGACTCATTCCGATACCCGAGTGAAGAAATATAACAAGTAAAAAATGACACATTAAAGTAATTTTTTAAAGAAAATAATAACGTTATCTATGTTTCCGGTTCATTTTTCTCCCTTTGTCGTTCAGTTTTGAGTTTTGACTTGAACACATAAATTGTAGATTTTCATATAAACTTTGTAACCACACAAGAATAGACTCATTTCGATACCTTAGTGAAAGAATATGACAAGTAAAAAAAGACACACATATACGGATTTTTCAGAAAAAAATATTTTGTTATCGTCTTCGGGATGATTTTTCGACATTTTTTGTACATTTTCAGGCTTCGACTTCAACACAAAAAATGTAGATTAACTCACAAAGTTTGTAACGGTATGAGAATTGATTCATTTCAATATCCGAGTGAAAAAATACAACATGTTAAAAAGGAATGGATTTTTCCGAAAAAAATATTTTTTCGTCATCTTCGGGATTTTTTGACCTTTTTTGTACATTTCAGGCTTCGACTTCAACACAAAAAATGTAGATTGACTCACAAAGTTTGTAACGGTGTAAGAATTGATTCATTTCGATATCCGGATGAAAAAATACAACGTATTAAATGGAACGGATTTTTCGGAAAAAAATATTTTCATCATCTTCGGGATGGTTTTTCGACATTTTTTGTACATTTTCAGGCTTCAACTTCAACACTAAAAATATAGATTGACTCACAAAGTTTGTAACGGTATAAGAATTGATTCATTTCGATATCCGGGTGAAAATATACAATATGTTAAAAAAGATATATATATACGAATTTTTTGGAAAAAAAATAATTTTTCGTCATCTTCGGGATGATTTTTCTACATTTTTTGTACATTTTCGGGCTTCAACTTCAACACAAAAAATATAGATTGACTCACAAAGTTTGTAACGGTGCAAGAATTGATTTATTTCGATATTCAGGTTTAAACATACATTAAATTTAATAAAGATGTTATTAAACATGTTGTATTTTTTCATCCGGATATCGAAATGAATCAATTCTTACACCGTTACAAACTTTGTGAGTCAATCTACATTTTTTGTGTTGAAGTTGAAGCCCAAAAATGTACAGAAAATGTAGAAAAATCATCCCGAAGATGGCGAAAAATTATTTTTTTTCCAAAAAATTCGTATATATATGTCTTTTTTAACATATTGTATATTTTCATCCGGATATCGAAATGAATCAATTCTTATACCGTTACAAACTTTGTGAGTCAATCTATATTTTTAGTGTTGAAGTCGAAGCCTGAAAATGTACAAAAAATGTCGAAAAACCATCCCGAAGATGATGAAAAATATTTTTTTTCCGAAAAATCCGTTCCTTTTTAATATGTTGTATTTTTCCATCCGGATATCGAAATGAATCAATTCTTACACCGTTACAAACTTTGTGAGTCAATCTACATTTTTGTGTTGAAGTCGAAGCCTGAAAATGTACAAAAAGGTCAAAAAATCATCCCGAAGATGACGAAAAATATTTTTTTCGGAAAAATCCGTTCCTTTTTAACATGTTGCATTTTTTCACTCGAATATTGAAATGAATCAATTCTCATACCGTTACAAACTTTGTGAGTCAATCTACATTTTTTGTGTTGAAGTCGAAGCCTGAAAATGTACAAAAAATGTCGAAAAATCATCCCGAAGACGAAAACAAAATATTTTTTTCTGAAAAATCCGTATATGTGTGTCTTTTTTTACTTGTCATATTCTTTCACTAAGGTATCGAAATGAGTCTATTCTTGTGTGGTTACAAAGTTTATATGAAAATCTACAATTTATGTGTTCAAGTCAAAACTCAAAACTGAACGACAAAGGGAGAAAAATGAACCGGAAACATAGATAACGTTATTATTTTCTTTAAAAAATTACTTTAATGTGTCATTTTTTACTTGTTATATTTCTTCACTCGGCTATCGGAATGAGTCCATTCTTGTGTGGTTACAAAGTCTATATGAAAGTCTACAATTTATATGTTCAAGTCAAAACTCAAAAATGCACGAAAAAAGGAGAAAAACGAGCGGGAAATAAGAAAAAAAACCAAAAGATAAATAACAACAAAAAAAAAAAATTGGCCATTCCGCGCTGAGTCAGCGCGGAATGGGCCAAATTTATTTAAAAAAAAATAAAAATTGCTGCCATTCCGCGCTCGGGCAGCGCGGAATGTCAGTCGGTCAATTGACCGACTGCCATTCCGCGCTGACGTGGCGCGGAATGCCTTTGAATTTTTAAAAAAAAATATATATTCTATTCCGCGCTGACGTGGCGCGGAATCTGGCAGATTCCGCGCTTACGTGGCGCGGAATGTATTATTATCTGAGCACTATTTTTTTGTGTATTATTTTCTTAATTTCGATTTAATTTTGTATTATTTTTTTAAAATTCTCTTGAATCAAGCCATCAACTACAGTACTTTATCAAAGAGGAAAAGACGAGAAAGTGTATCACACCACTCACGAGGCGCGTGGACGTGAGTAGTAAGTTCAACGACCCAATGACAGGCACCAATTACTCCGGCGCTGGATCCTAAGCAGTACTCTAGAACGTAATTTCAAAATATTTGCACCATGCTCCTCAATAGAATCATAAAATATCATTTTACACCCACAAAACCCTAGATCAGTCAAACAAAAACCCTAGTCAACATTTTTTTATTTTCCTTTTTTTTTAAAAAAAATTCTTTTGGACGTATACGCCCGAATTCAACCCTACCCCAGAATCTCATTCTCTCGCCCGCTTACGTTCTCTCTCCTAGACCTCTAATTTTTCATTCTCCTTATTTTTCTGAAGAGAAGTTTTATTTTTTTGGGGAAGAATGGAGGTGGGTAAATTGAGGTGTGATTTGGGAAAGCAACAAGTTGTTGTTGTGTGCTCATTTGTGGTTAATACTGTTTTTGCTGCTGCTGCTCAAAAATCTCTGACCTGCCTTCTTATTATGCTGGTAAATACGGCTGCTATACACTTGTTTGAAGCTTGGTTTTCCTTTTTTCTTCATGCAAAATTTTTGAATTTCTTGATGTGGGTTTTTGAGATTTTGCTCTAGTTTTGACTTTTGGGCAACTGCTTATTTTGTGGCTAGAGGGGTTTTCCTGCCCTGTGAATTTGCAAGTTTTTTTTTAACTTTTTATTAGCTGTAAATTGTAATTGAACTTTATTTTTTGTTTAATTCGTGTGTGAATCTGTTACAGACCATTGTCTATAGTCTTCCTCCCTTGAAACTTACGCTTTGTTTGGTTCAAGGAAATTGTTGGGGAAAGGAAAAGGAAACCTCTTTTCCATTGTTTGGTTACCGGAGAAAATGAGAAGGAAAAGAAATTACGAGAGAAAATCTAATGCCAATTTGAGACTATACCTTTTCTGGTGAGGAAAAGGGAAATGGTTTCCTTTGTTTTCTTTTCCTTTCCCTTTCCCTAACAGTTTCTTTGGACCAAACGGAGTGTTAGGGTGGCCAGTCCCAAGATTTTTTTTTTCTGTTACAGACCTGTGGAGTTTGATGATTTTGAAAGGTAAAAAAGGATAATAGAAACAGGATTTTGAGTGAATAAAGTATAAACTTATCTATTATAATTCTTTTGGTGGAATTTTTGATACCCTGGCATGGATGGAAGGATTTAGAGGCCTTTCTATAGTAAAATGCTACAGATATTGGAATAGGAAAAGTGTTGTATACTCCTGGTTTTTATGTAGAGAGATAATCCTTGATTTTGGTGCATTTGTGTTGGCTCCAGGATACAGAATATGTTTCTCACCGATATAAGTGAAAACTTTATGGTTTGTTTTGTAATTTTACTCTTTCAGCTACACCTATCCTTGTGCATCTTCTGTTATTTTGTCCCCACGAAGTAAAACGTGTTCAAAATTTACAGTTAAATTGAGGACATTATTATGAACTTCTGATAGACTTTGGTAGATATCGACAGGGCATTATATACTTCTCATTTTTAATTATGGACGTTATGGACTTCTCACTTTCGCTTTTGAGAATCTGGAATTCTTGTAAAGCAAACTGTTTGTGTTTCCTTTTGCTTTATTTATTGGTTAAATTATTTGTGCTGCGGATCTATTTCTGCTTGTAAAATGGCTCAAATTGTGCAAGTTCACTTGCTTTGTGTTGGTTCGTATTTTATTGTTTACTTGAACTGATTCAAGTGGCTTGAATGGAAAATTTTACTATTTCTGTTGTCACTTTCTAGAATGTTGTGTACATTCTTAACAGTGTAAATGATGTTAACAGACTGGATCTCTGCATAACGACGTCGACGTGCTACCAGATTGGACCAATAAACGGTAATAAGAATTCCTTTACTAAAATAATTTTGCATAGGGGTGTGTGCTAGACCAGATTGGAAAACCAGAAATAACCGAAAACGGTAATATAGAATAATGGCAACTTGACTAAAATAATTTTGCATAGGGGTGTGCATGGCTTGGTTAACCTACCGAACTGAAAGTGAAGAAAGAATTCGATTCAGTTTTTTTTTGGAATATAGAAAAAATCAGTTTTCCTTTTGGTTTCGGTTTTAGGCACCGTTTAACTAAGTTGAACCGAAAACTGGATTTATCTTTTTATATTTTTTATTTATCATTTTAATTAAAAAATCATTAAATAAGGAAAAATTGTGATTTTCTCTTTGTCCTGGGAAGAATTTGCAATTTTTTAATTAGTTAATTTTTGGATGAAATTTAGGATAACTGAAATCAAACCAAACTGAAGTGGTTTTAACCGCATGCACACCCCTAAATTTTGCATGCAAAAGCGGTGCAATTAAGTGAAATAAATTCTGGTAGCAGGTTTCCAATGGACAATCTTCGTAGATTGGAAAAGCCTGTACCTGAGAACACAGATGGAAGTGATACAGAAGACGATGACGAAGATGATGATGATGACAATGATGATCAAGATGACGATGACGATGCTGGTGATGAAGACTTCTCAGGTGGCGAAGAAGGTGGAGACGATGATGAAGGAGATCCAGAGGATGATCCTGCAGCTAATGGCAATCAAGGGAGCGATGATGATGACGATGATGACGATGATGATGGTGATGATGATGAGGATGGTGATGACGATGAGGATGAAGACGAGGAAGATGAGGATGAAGAGGATCAACCACCTGCTAAGAAGAGGAAATGAAAATAGAGATGAGATTAGATGTGTTTATGTTAGATGTGTTTATGTTAGATGTTTGTGTTTGTTGGGTGTTTGTGTAATAGGATAATTTTAGATGTGTCTGTCTGTGTTTGTAGAGTAGGAAAAGATGAGACCACCATCATCTTAATTAATTGCATTTTCATCATTTGACAGAATGTTATATGGTCTCTCTCCCCTATTGTGGAGTTGAGGATACTGGGTTGAGTTCTATGTTAGTTGTATGAATTTAATGTCACGTGTTTCAAAAAAAGGAAATTTCGTTTACGTTTTTTAATGCTATTTTTTGTTTCTTGAATCACAATTTTTTTAAAATAACCCACTACAATCCATTTTTGATCGAACACACATTTTTCCAATCTAACTTCTTCATTTCCCTGCATCTACTTTTTAATCTAACACATTCATCATTCCACTATATCTCTGGTCAATAATTGTCTATTTCAATTATTCTTTCTTTTATCTTTTTTACCGTACTATTTTTAAATGGGAAAGCCAAAAATCCCTAGTCCTTAATTAAAATTAAAAATCAATACTTATATTTTTACATGATGAACTCTCTAATTCATATTGTGAATTTGGATTCACTCCCTACACACTTGAAAAAATAAAAATGTTCCTCATTTTATTATTTTTTTATTCACCTCCTTCTCCACCACTTTCTTCTCTATTCTCTTTCCTCCTTTTTTTCTTTTTCCCTTCACACAGATCCGATTATATAGATTTTTTCGGCGATTGAAGTTGTTCAAAGATGACACCATTTTGTTCTCCATGATGAAAGGAACAAATCGAGATCCATATTGACTTTGTTCTGAGTACAATCTTTTTTTTTTTTTGAATTTAATATGAACAACAACTGATGTACGCATAAGGCATGTTCGACGTATAGTTAGCGCACAATCGACGTATTTTCAATTGATATTTAACAGTTTTGTGCAATCTTACAATAAATTCTATAACGCGTTGTAGCATGCTCGGAATCATAAACCTTTTTTTTCTTTTGAAAACAGACAAATAGGGCTTTTTAAATAAGTATGTCACATTATCAAAAAACATATGGTATAAAACAGTTTTTGCTTCAAACATAAGCTAAAATTTAATGACAGTTTTGCGCGACTTCATGAGAAAGTTTATAGCGCATTGTAGAATGTTCGGAATCATAAATCGTTTTTTTATTTCAAACTAGACAGATAGGGCTTTCGTAAAATGCATGACATCTTGTCAAGAACAATTTAGTATGAAACAGTTTTTATTCAAATGTAAGCTAAAAATTTCTATAGTTTTGTGCAATCTTACGAGAAATTATATAACACATTGTAGAATGGTCGAAATCATAAATCGTATTTTATTTTGAAAATAGACACATAGAGAGTTCTTAATATGTATCACACATTATCAAGATATGTTTAGAATGAAGCAGTTTTGTCTACAAACGTAAGCTAAAATTTAACAGCAGTTTTGCGCGACTTCACAAGAAAGTTCATAATGCATTGTACGATACTCGAAATCATAAACCCTTTTTTTTTCTTTCAAAGTAGACACTATTTTTTTCTTCAAACATAAGTTAAGATTTATAGATAGTTTTGCGCGACTTCACGAAAATGTTCATAACGCACTTTACAATGCTCGAAATAATAAAATATTTTTTTCTTTTAAGATTAAACACATAGGGATTTCTAAAAATGTATGACACATTATCAAGAAATGTCTAGTAAACAGTTTTTCCGTCATATGTAAGCTAAATTTCATATGCTTTCATAAGTCGATATTATGTACTAATACGTCATATTAAGTATACCTATACGTCAATTGACTAGCATTCATATGTCAATTTGAATGTACTGATACGTTATATTAAATGTATTATTACGTCAATTGATAGACAACCATATTGCATTTCCAAAAAATAATACGTCAATTCACTTGCATTCATACATCAATATTATGTACTAATATGTCATATTAAGTGTGCCTATACGTCGATTGATAGACAATAATACGTCAATTGACTAGCATTCATATGTCAATTGATAGACAATCCTACGTCAATTTTCAGAAAATAATAGATCAATTTTCTTGCATTCAAACGTCAATATTATGTATTAATATGTCATATTAAGTGTACCTATACATCGATTGATAGACAGTAATGCGTCAATTGACTAGAATTTATACGTCGATTGAAATGTACTAATACATCATATTAAATGTATTATTACGTCAATTGATAGACAATCATATGTCGACTTCAGAAAATAATACGTCAATTGGCTTGCATTCATACGTCAATATTATGTATTAATACGTCATATTAAGTGTACCTATACGTCAATTGACTAGCATTCATACGTCAATTGAAATGTACTAATACGTCATATTAAATGTATTATTACATCAATTGGTAGACAATCATACGTCAATTTTAGAAAATAATATGTCAATCGACTTGCATTCACACGTCAATATTATGTATTAATACGTTATATTAAGTGTATCTATACGTCGATTGATAAACAATAATACGTCAATTGACTAGCATTCGCACCTCAATTGAGTAGCATTCATACGTTAATTGATAGACAATCATACGTCGATTTCAGAAAATAATGCATCAATTGATTTGCATTCATATGTCAATATTATGTATTAATGTCGATAAGGACCGCCTAAAAATCCCTTAAAATGACCAATTCCATGAATCGATCCGCAAAGACCGCCATTAGATTGTACATACGTATGTATGTCATTAGACTACACACATATGTCATTTGACTATACACATACATCGATAGATTATACATGTACATCATGTTATTAATAATACGTCATCTTAAATAGGGATAATGGCAGACACCCCCCTCAGTTATGAGGTGATGTGCACTTTGCCCCCTCACTTATCATAAAATGTCCACTTCACTCCCTCGGGCAGCTTGGGTAGGGGCAAAGTGTTACAAAACACATAAGTGAGGGAGCAAAATGCTACAAAAATACATAAGTCGGGGGGCAAAGTGCTACAAAGACATATAAGTCAGGGGGCAAAAGTTCAATTTTTATGATAAGTGTGGTGCCCGAATTTGCCCGAATTGCCCAAGAGGGTGAAGTGCATATTTTATGATAAGTGAGGGGGCAAAGTGCACATTTCAATAAATTAGGGGACAAAGTGCACATCACCCCATAACTGAGGAGGGTGTCTGCTATTATCCCTCTTAAATATTAACGTACGACCTTTATATTTATTAATACATCATTTTAGTTGTAACAATACATCATTTCATATGTAATAATACATACCCCTAAACTCTAAATCCTAACCCCTAAACCCTAAATCCTAACCCCTAAACCCTAAATCCTAAACACTATGACATCACATACTCTAAAATTAAAAGTTTCAAAATTCAATGTTCACAAATATCTAAGCAAATTATGCATTTAATATTTTAATGTATATTTTTTCACTAACTAGTATTATTTTATGTTTCCAAAACTCAATGTTCACATATACTACTAGTAGTGATCACTTGACTTTTCGTGTGAGTTTGTAGTTTTGAGATACTCATACACAGGATTATACTTAGGCATGTTACATATTTAATAATAATAATTATTTATAATGTCATGAACATGCATTAAACAACATACTTGGAGCAAAATAGGCATTAAATAGATATACCAAACACTATGTATATCCGCACTACTACTAGTTATCACTTGACTTTATGCGTAAGAATTTACGATTTTGAGATATTTAAACACTTGAGTATATATATTTAATATTGTTCATAAATTTATGACGTATCTTTACCAATAACCTAACGTATTGTTACAAAATATATTGTTACAACTAATATGATGAATATACAATTAAGTATTACTACATATGCAATGTCGTATTGTTACATAAGAATGGACTTATTATTACATATCAAATGACGTATGGTTGCATATAAATTGACATATAAATACATATTAATTTATGTATAGTTGCATATAAATTGACGTGTGACTACATATGAATTGACGTATTCTTACACATTAAATGACGTATGATTACATATAAATTGACGTATGACTATATATCAATTGACGTATGATTACATATAAAATGTCGTATTATTATGTATGAATGGACGTATTATTACATATCAAATGATGTATGGTTACATAGAAATTGACATATTATTACATGTCAATTGACGTATAGTTGCATATAAATTGACGTATGACTACATATGAATTGACGTATTCTTACATATCAAATGGCGTATGATTACATATGAATGGACGTATTATTACATATCAAATGATGTATGATTACATATAAATTGACGTATTATCACATATCAATTGACGTATAGTTGCATATAAATTGACGTATGACTATATATCTATTGACGTATGATTACATTTAAAATGTCGTATTATTATATATGAATGGATATTATTACATATCAAATGATGTATGGTTGCATATCAAATGATGTATGTTACATATAAATTGACGTATTATTACATATAAATAGACGTATTATTACATATCAATTGACGTATGACTACATATCAATTGACGTATTCTTACATATCAATTGAAGTATGGTTGCATATAAATTGACGTATTCTAACATATCAATTGATGTATGGTTGCATATCAAATGCCGTATTATTACATATGAATTAATGTATTATTATACATCAAATGATGTATTTTTACATGACAATTGACATATGCGTACATGTGAATTGACGTATTTTTACATATAAAACAACGTATGGCAACATACAAAATGAAGTATTATTGCATATTAATGACTTTATTTAATTTAAATGATGTATTCTTACATATGCAATGACGTATTATTGCATGACAATTGATGTATGTGTACATATAAAAGATGTATTTTTACATAAAATGACGTATGATAACATACAAAATGAAGTATTATTACATATAAATGAATTTTTAGTTTGTTTAAATATAAAATGACGTATTATTACACATCAAATGACCTATTTTTACATGACAATTAATGTATGTATGCACGTAAATTGATGTATTTTTACAAATAAAATGATGTATTATAAGATACAAAATGAAGTATTATTGCATATTAATGACACTATTTCATTTAAAGGACATATTCTTACATATGAAATGACATATTATTACACGACAATTGATGTATATGTACATGGAAATGACGTATCTTTACATATAAAACGACGTATGTAATAAACTAAATGAAAAATTATTACATATAAATGACTTTTTATTTTATTTAAAGGATGTATTCTTACATATGAAATGACGTATTATTACACATCAAAAGGCGTATTTTTACATGACAATTGACGTATGTGTACATGTAAATTGATGTATTTGTATATATAAAGTGACATATGGTAACATGCAAAATGAAGTATTATTGCATATTAATGACTTCCATGACAATTGACGTATGTGTACATATAAGCAACGTATTTTTACATATAAACAACGTATGGTAACATACAAAATGAAGTATTATTACATATATACATGACTTTGTATTTCATTTAAAGGATGCATTCTTACTGGATATTTCTTGATAGTGTCATACATTTTCAGAAGTCCTATGTGTCTACTTTGAAATAAAGAAAAAATGATTTATGATTCCGAGCATTGTATAATACGTTATGGACTTTCTCGTGGAGTTGAGCAAAACTGTCAATAAATTTTAGCTTATGTTTGAAACAAAAACTGTTTTTTACTAGATGTTGTTTGATAATGTATTATACATGTTTGTAAATCCCTATGTGTCTATATTGAAACAAAGAAAAAAACGGTTTATAATTTTGAGTATCGTACAATCTGTTATGGACTTTTTCGTGAAGTCGTGCAAAACTGTTGACAAATTTGAGCTTATGTTTGAAGGAAACCCTGTTTCATACTAGATATTTATTAATAATTTGTCATATATTTTCAGAAAGCTCTATGTGTTTATCTTGAAACTAAAAAAGCGGTTTATGATTCCAAGCATTGTACAGTGCATTATGGATTTTCTCGTGAAGTCGCGCAAAATTGTCAATAAATTTTAGCTTATATTTGAAGGGAAAACTGTTTCATACTAGAAATTTGTTGGCAATGTGTTATATATTTTCAGAAATCTCCATGTGTAGGGGTGTTCATCGGTCGGTTTTTTAACCGAACCGAACCGAAATTTCGGACCGAAAATTGAACCGAACAGTGTCGGTTCGGTTCGGTTAAAAAACCGATCGGTTCGGTCGGTTTTTTCCGGTTCGGTTAAAACCGAAACATAAATTTTTATTTTTTTTTTACTTTTGTTTGGCTATTGTTGTTCACTTTTTCTTTGGAATGCATACATTTATATATTTATAATTATGTTTAGCACGTCCAACTAAAATTGACATAATGAAATTTACAAGTGAACAGGTTCGGTTTGATTTTTCGGTATAAATAAATAAATAAATTAGATATAAATAAATAATTGAAATTTAATTATGACTAATTTTAATTCATTTTCTTTATTTTCCTATAAATTGTCAATAGGAAACACATTTTTTTATAATTTTTTATCTATATTATACTATATAAAAAAACAAAAAAAAATAATTTTTTTTTTTCGGTTTTTCGGTTAACCGACCGAACCGAACCTCCAAAACCGAAAACCGAAATTTACAAAAAAAAACCGAAAACCGAACCGAAATTTTCGGTTCGGTTTTCGGTCTGAACCGAAATTTCGGTTCTCGGTCGGTTCGGTTGATTCGTGAACACCCCTATCCATGTGTCTATTTTGAAATAAAAAAAGTTGTATATGATTCCAACCACTGTACAGTGCATTATAGACTCTATCGTGAGATCGTGCAAAACTGTCTATAAAGTTTAGCTTACGTTTGAAGATAAAATTCTTTCATACAAAACATTTATTGATAATATCTTATGTTGTCTATTTTTAGATAAAAAAAGCGGTTTAGGATTTGGAGCATCCTACAGTGTGTTATGGACATTTATTTTCATCGAAAATGTATTTGTTTGATATCTTCTAAAAATATCAAAAAAGAAATGTTGCACATAATTTCCCTAAGAAAATTTCAAATTTTCTTGAAAAATGGATTTAGGCGGCATTTCTATTAGATTTTACGTAGGAAAGTCAGAATTTTTACTATTTATGATTAGACAGTTCACCCAACAACTAAATGACCTTTATTTGTCGATATCATAACATAGTTATCAAAATAATCATATATCTTGATTCGAAATTACGTAAGTTACGAAATAAGAGTCACTTTGCATATTTTTGGATGCTGTAATCAATGAGTTTAACTTAAATATGTTTAAATTTTCTAATAAAATAAAAACGCATTTATATCAATTTCCTAAAAAAATATTTTTTTTCTTACAAAAAAGACACATCACATCATATCATTATACTTTTTTTCTATCAAAAAACACTCCTCCAAATACACTTCCTCTATTATATCTCTACTCCGTTAAAAATAAATCATCTTATTTTCTCTAAGGAAAATGAGAAATAAAAAATAGCATCTCATCCAGTCGAAGTATGATTACATAGAACATAAGTATTGTTACATAGAACAAGAAGTATGTATAAATATGACACGAAGCAGGGACGGATCCAGGAATGAAGCATCGGGGGGGCCGAATTACTACTAATATTTTTTTTGACAGAACTTGTAAGTAAATATTCAATTTTGTTTTTAGTTTAATAGATAAGTAAAATAGCAATAATCACATATAAAATTTTGACTTTTAATGAAAACATAAAGTAGTTGAAAATACAAGCAATTCTTGAAAAAGTCTATCGAAATTTTATACGGCGTTCTTATATCATATATAATATTCATTTATAATAGACTACTTATCAAGTTGACTACGATTGAACAAGAAAATACATATAATTTTTTTTTAAAAAAAATGTAATGACTTTATCCATTTTATTTCTAGATAAAAGCAATTTGTTTTAAAAATATACAGTTTTGCTCTTTACAAATCAAAGTATCATTATGCCATTCAAGAAAAAAACATTGAACCAAAGAAAAAAAAGAAAATTCAACCGCAAAATTTCAATAATATTATAATGCTAATTTTTCAAAAAAAAAACATAAAATAAGAACTTTTAAAACTAATGTAATCACTTTATGTTACCTTGTCATGAATAAATTCAAAATAATTGAATGATGCCGGTAGACTTTTTTGACTTTAAATGTGTAGATGTTGTATTTTTCTTCAAAAAAATGCTTTTTATAGTAAAAAAATTGTTAATTCTAATTTTAATCCTACCAAGTATATGAGAGAAATTTCAAAAATGAATAGTGGAGTTGTTAACAATTTAACTACCTCTTTTCATTTTCTTACTTTTTTTTTTCAAAGCAAGTATTTTTATAATTGAAAATAAATATCTAATTTAGAAGAAAATAAGACTTCCTTTTTTAATTTTATAATTGTTTTTTTTTAATTCAAGCCATGTACTTTTTTAATTGAATAGTTAAAATAGATATCTAATATAAACAGTTAAAATAGATATCTAATAAAAAGAAATAAAAAGAAAAAGGACAAGGAGTTGAAATAGATTTGAACCCCACAGTTAAAATAGATATCTAATAAAAAGAAATAGAAAGAAAAAGGACAAGGAGTTGAATTAGATTTGAACCCCAGACCCACACTAAGATGGGTAACTTATCAGGCCCACTGCTGCCATTGCATTGGAGTGACAATTTGAACATTATCACGCACATCTATATTATAGTTAGCTAGGAAGGGCCATAGCATAAATATATATATTATATATACCCGATATAAAAAAATTGAAGTCTCGCCCCCCCCAGACTAAACACACGAAGAATATAAATATAATAGAAAGTATGGTTAAACCAAATATAATCACGAATAGAGGTGGCAATTGGGTGGATCGGGTCGGGTTTGGGTCGGGTCCAATTGGGTTGGGTCCAATTCGGGTCGGGTTCAACTGGGTCCTATGCAAAAAAATTGTATGAAAGTTAGACTCATAATGGACCCAACAAGGACCCAAAGTAGACCCAATTAGGACACAATAAGGACCCAATAAGGACCCAAAATTGGATTAGAAGATGTTTTAAACAAGTTTAGCCAAATACTCTTTTTACACACACTACACACTTTTTACACACACTAGGCATATTTACACATACACAACATACTTTTACACACACAACACACTTTTACACACACAACATATATTTTACACACACTATACACTTTTTACACACACTACACACATTTACATACACACAACACACTTTTACACACACACAACACACTTTTACACACACTGCATATTTTTTACACATTTTTACACACACAACACACTTTTACATACACTGCATATTGTTTACACACATTTACACACACAACACATTTTTACACACACTACACACATTTTCACACACTACACACATTTTCACACTCAATGCACACTTTTTACACACATTCCACATTTTTCACACACAATGCACATTTTTTACACACACTACACACATTTTCACACACAATGCATACTTTTTACACACACTATACACTTTTTACACACACCACATATTTTCACACACTATGCACACTTTTTACACACACTACATACATTTTCACACACAATGCACACTTTTTACACACACTACACACTTTTTCACACACAAAGCACACTTTATACACACACTACACATTTTTTACACACACTACACATATTTTCACACACAATCCATACTTTTTACATACACTACACTCTTTTTACACACACTACACACTTTTCACACACTACACACATTTTCACACAAAATGCACATTTTTTACACACATTACACACTTTTTCACACACAATGCACATTTTTTACACATACTACACACATTTTCACACACTATGCACATTTTTTACACACACTACACATATTTTCATACACAATGCACACTTTTTACACACACTACACACTTTGTACACACAGTACACATATTTTCACACACACTGCACACTTTTTACACACACTACATACATTTTCACACACAATGCACACTTTTTACACACACTACACACTTTTTCACACACAATGCACACTTTAATTATACACACATTACACACTTTTTACACACACTACACATATTTTCACACACAATTCATACTTTTTACTCACACTACACACTTTCACACACACTACACACTTTTTACACACACTATACACTTTTACACACACTACACAATTTTTCACACACAATGCACATTTTTTACACACAATGGACATTTCTTACACACACTACACACAATGCAAACTCTTTACATACACTACACTTTTTATACACACTACATATATTTTCACACACTACACATACTTTACACACACATCACACATTTTACACACACTACACACATTTTCACACACGACACATATTTTACACACACTACACACATTTTCACACACTATACATATTTTACACACATTTTCACACACACCACATATTTTACACACACCACACATTTCACACACTAGACATATTTTCACACACTACACAAATTTTCACACACTACACACATTTTCACACACTACACATTTTCACACACTACACAGATTTACACACACTACACATATTTTCACATTCAACACACTTCATACATTTTCACACACTACACATTTTACACACACTACACACATTTTCACACACTACACATATTTTCACACACTACATACATTTTCACACTACACACATATATGTAGCGTGTGAAAATGTGTGTAGTATATGTGAAAATATGTGTAGTGTGTGTAAAATATGTGAAAATATGTGTAGTGTGTGAAAATATGTGTAGTGTATGTGAAATATGCGTAGTGTGTGAAAATATGTGTAGTGTATGTGAAATATGTGTAGTGTGTGAAAATATGTGTAGTGTATGTGAAATATGTGTAGTGTGTGAAAATGTGTAGTGTGTGTGAAATATGTGTAGTGTGTGAAAATGTGTATAGTGTGTGTAAAATATTGAAAATATCTGTAGTGTATGTGTGATGTGTGTAAAATATGTGAAAATACGTGTAGTGTGTAAAATATGTGTAGTGTGTGAAAATATGTGTAGTGTGTAGTATGTGTAAAATATGCCATTTGTGTGTGAAAATGTGTGTAGTGTGTATAAAATATATCATCTGCGTGTGAAAATATGTGTAGTGCGTGTAAAATATATAATATGTGTAGTGTGTGTAAAGTATGTGTAGTTTATGTAAAATGTGTGATGTAGGTGTGAAAATACGTGTAGTGTGTAAAATGTGTGTAGTGTGTGTGAAAATGTGTATAGTGTGTGTAAAATATGTGAAAATATGTGTAGTGTGTGAAAATGTATGTTATGTGTGTGAAAATGCGTATAGTGTGTGAAAATGTGTGTAAAATGTGTAGTGTCTGTAAAATGTGTGTAGTGTGTATGAAAATGTGTATAGTGTGTGTAAAATGTGTGAAAATATATGTAGTGTGTGAAAATGTGTGTAGTGTATGTGAAAATATGTGTAGTGTGTGTAAAATATGTGAAAATATGTGCAGTGTGTGTAAAATATGTGAAAATATGTGTAGTGTGTGAAAATGTGTGTAGTGTATGTTAAATATGTGCAGTGTTTGAAAATGTGTGTAGTGTGTGTAAAATATGTGAAAATATGTGTAGTTCGTGAAAATGTGTGTAGTGTTTGTGAAAATATGTGTAGTGTGTGAAAATGTATGTAGTGTGTGTAAAATATGTGAAAATACGTGTAGTGTGTGAAAATGTGTGTAGTGTGTGTAAAATATGTGAAAATACGTGTAATGTGTGAAAATGTGTGTAGTGTGTGTAAAATATGTGTAGTGTGTGAAAATATGTGTAATGTGTGAAAATGTGTGTAATGTGTGAAAATGTGTGTAAAATATGCCATTTGTGTGTGAAAATGTGTGTAGTGTGTGTAAAATATGTCATCTGTGTGTGAAAATATGTGTAGTATGTGTAAAATATGTAATATGTGTGTGAAAATATATGTAGTGTGTGTAAAGTATGGGTAGTTTATGTAAAATATGTGATGTAGGTGTGAAAATATTTGTAGTGTGTGTAAAATATGTGTAGTGTGTGTGAAAATGTGTAAAGTGTGTGTAAATTGTGTGAAAATATGTGTAGTGTGTGAAAATGTGTGTAATGTGTGTGAAAATACGTATAGTGTGTGAAAATGTATGTAATGTGTGTAGTGAGTGTAAAATGTGTGTAGTGTGTGTGAAAATGTGTATAGTGTGTGAAAATGTGTGAAAATATATGTAGTGTGTGAAAATGTGTGTAATGTATGTGAAAATATGTGTAGTGTGTGAAAATGTGTATAGTGTATGCGAAATATGTGTAGTGTTTGAAAATGTGTGTAGTGTGTGTAAAATATGTGAAAATATGTGTAGTGTGTGAAAATATGTGTAAAAATATGTGTAGTGTGTGAAAATGTGTGTAAAAATATGTGGTGTGTGAAAATGTGTGTAATGTGTGTAAAATATGTGAAAATATGTGGTGTGTGAAAATGTGTCTAATTTGTGTGAAAATTTGTCATTTGTGTGTGAAAATATGTGTAGTGTGTGTAAAATATGTGTAGTATGTGAAAATATGTGGTGTGTGAAAATGTGTATAGTGTGTGTAAATATATGTAATTTGTGTAAAATATGTGTAGTGTGTGTAAAAAGTGTGTAGTGTATGTGTAAATGTGTTCAACTGTTTGTGTAAATTGTGTGTTGGGTGTGTATTAAATTTCAAACTAAGTTAGACCCAATTTGGACCCAGTTTGGACCCATATTGGGCCCAACTTAAGACCCAATTAGACCCAAAAATAAGTAGGAACCAACCCAATTGGAACCATAGAGAAAAAACTTAGGACCCAACCTAACTAAAACCTAGGTGGGTTGGGTTTGAAATATATTTTTGGACCCAAATTGCCACCCCTAATCATGAAGTATATAAATATAACAGGAAGTATGGTTACATAAAATGGGAAATATGGTAACATATAACAGGAAGTATGTATAAATATAACACGAGTATAATTACATAGACTATGAAGTATGTATAAATGTAGAGTCATGCTTATCTTACAGCCATCTGCAAGATTCATCCAACTGCACTTGTTATGAGAATATCATCATAATGATGTCATTAAATTGTAATATCAATGTAAATAAAAAAACCATCAAACCCGGTAAAATCCACACGGCTCTCTTCACCACCTTCATCATTCTCCATCAATTCTCAGCTTGTCGTTCACCCACTACCCCACTAATCTGCACTCCGGCTGATACGTTCAAATTATCTTCAATTCGAGTGACAGATAAGCATTCTAGAAATTTGAGAGAGGAGAGAAAGATTAACTAAAATGTAGGAAATGTTTTCTTCTTAGCCTTCTCTTTCTACCACTGCAACAAAAATAATAATTGTGATAAAATTTGAAATAACAATGTTAAAATTGTCACTATCTATACATAATGAGTGACAACATTTTTGCTTTGTCACTATAAGAATTTTTAGTGATAAGAGTTTCTTTAAAGTTGTCACTATTAACAATTAGTGAAACATATATAGTGACAATACAAATAGAGTGACAATTATAATTGTTGTCGCTAAGTTATCACAAAAGGTGTGTCACTAATAGTCAATAGTGACAATAATTTTCTTATCACTAATTATAAAAAGTGACAACTTCTATATAAATATTGTCACTTTTAAACATGTGTAACATATTTTACTGACAAGACAAAAGTTCTTTATCACTAAAAATTGATAATTAGTAACAACTTTGACATTATCACTTGACATTTTTGTCACTATTGTCTTAGTTTTTTGTAGTGACGTTGCCCCCATAATAACAAAAGTTAATCCCTAAGAATTGGGATTCACTTTTAGATAATGCTAACATGTAAACTACCCACTAAAATACTAAATAACTGATTGAAATGCTAACATGTAAACTACCCAAGGCTTACAAAACTTACAGACTATCGGAAAATCCTTTTCGATAAATATATCTCGAAGTATAATTACATTAAGCATGAAGTATGGTTACAATACTACTATAAAAAGTAATATTAGTGATAAAATTTAAATTGACAATGTTAAAATTGTCACTAAATATATAATGAATGACAACATTTTTTGTTTTATCACAATCACAATGAGGGATTTTAGTGACAAAAGTTCATTTGAAGTTGTCACTATTGACAATTAGTAACATATGTACAGTAACAACACAAATAGAGTGACAACTATAATTGTCGTCACAAAGTTGTTACTAAAGATGTGTCATTAATTGTTAATAGTGATAGCAATTTTCTGTAAGACTTAAAGCATAAGGATCATTAATCATTAACTCATATAGGATCTTGAATAAATAATTGTTACGTAAAACATAAAGTACTTACTTGATGCGGAATTAGCCATAACCTTCTACAACCTTGATTCGCCTTAGCTTGAATTATTTGGAACCAAATTGATTTCTCTCCCTTAACCTTAAACTTAATACCACAGAGAACTTTAACGGAATAGTTTTCTTTTTCTGTGTTTTTTAATAGGTGGAGAGAGGACCAATTTATAGATAACAACTTTAAATCTGGTACGTCCGTCATATACCAGAATGAATGGCTTAGATTTAATCTACAATTAAATGAGAATCTTACCAAATAGGAAAAACTTGCTAGGAAAGAAACCAATTACTTGATCGGAAAGTCAATCAATTAAATCAATTAACATTAATGATAGAATATGATCAACTTACAAATCAATTAAATTGATTAACTTTCCTATTATATATATGGTCAACTTTCGGACCATATTCTTACATTCTCCCACTTGGTCCGATAGTTCATAACATTTAATAGTATAACATTAGGCGCGCATAAATAAATCTCATAATGCCATTCTTTATCATAACTGACTTTAACATAATAAATCACGTAGTGAGAGTTATGGCGGTCATACACTTTAAATTTGCATACTCCCTTCCATATACTACCACACTAGAAACTTATCATGCTAGGTCACATACGTTATATATAAATAACATAATGTCCACGTAATTGCCTTAAAAACACATTAGTTTCTTGTTCAAACATCAAGTGTACACAAACATAAGGAACAAGAAATAATCAATAAAATCAGAAACATATCATTAACGAGCTCATGAGTGTGTTAACCTCATTATAATCAATCATCAATACAACCAAGACCCATTCTATGTACATGTTCTTTAAATGTCTTTGGTTGTAGTCCTTTAGTCAACGGATCAGCAATCATAAGATCCGTCCTAATATGTTCAATACACACTCTATGTTTCTGAACCTCCTCTTTAACGGCAAAATACTTTATTTCCATATGCTTAGCACCTTTGGAATATTTGTCGTTCTTAGAGAAGAATACTGCTGCAGAATTATCACAATAAATTTTCAGCGGCTTAGTAATGGTGTCGACAACCCCAAGTCCTGAAATAAAGTTCCGCAGCCATAATGCATGAATTGTAGCTTCATAACAAGCTACAAACTCTGCTTCCATAGTAGATGCAGCAATGACAGATTGTTTGGCACTTTTCCATGAGATTGCTCCTTCAGCTAATAGGAACAAATAACCAAACGTTGACTTCCTACTGTCAACACATCCAGCAAAGTCTGAATCTGTATATCCAATCACCTCTAACTGATCAGATCTCCTAAACGTGAGCATATAATCTTTAGTCCCTTGAAGATATCTCATTACTTTCTTTGCAGCTTTCCAGTGATCCATTCCAGGATTACTTTGATATCGGCCCAGCATTCCAACCGCAAAGCTAATATCAGGTCTCGTACATGTTTGAAGATACATCAAACTGCCCACAACAGTGGCATATGGAATAGGTTCCATTTCCTTACGTTCCACATCATTCTTTGGACATTGCATGAGATTAAACTTATCCCCTTTTTGTATTGGGACAACTCCTCCAGAACATTTGTTCATTTGAAATTTCTCAAGAATTTTCTCGATATAAGCTTTTTGAGACAATCCTAACAATCCTTGTGATCTCTTTCTGAATATTGAAATTCCAATCACATAGGATGCCTCTCCCATATCTTTCATTTCAAAATTCTTAAAGAGAAAATCTTTAGTCTCATACAAAATGCCCAAGTCATTAGCAGCAAGCAAGATATCATCAACATATAGAACTAAAAAGATAAACTTACTCCCACTGATCTTTCGGTAAATACACCGGTCAACAGTGTTTTCTTGAAAACCAAAAGAAGTGATAGTATCATTGAACTTAAGATACCATTGCCTGGAAGCTTGTTTAAGTCCGTATATTGATTTCTTAAGTTTACACACCATGTGACCCTTTCCTTCTATGGAAAAACCTTCGGGTTGATCCATATAAACCTCCTCCTCAAGATCCCCATTAAGAAAGGCTGTTTTCACATCCATTTGATGTAACTCTAGATCATACTGAGCTACTAAAGCCATAATGATTCTTAATGAATCTTTCTTTGAAACAGGTGAAAAGGTCTCTTTATAATCAATGCCATCTTTCTGAGTGTAACCTTTGGCAACAAGTCTAGCTTTATATCGTTCGACATTGCCACTTGAGTCGCGTTTGGTCTTAAAGACCCATTTACACCCAACTCGTTTAGAATCTTCTGGCAAGTCTACGAGATCCTAGACATTGTTTTCAGCCATTGATTTTAACTCATCTTTCATAGCATTAATCCACTTATCAGACTTATCACCGTTAATGGCTTGTGAAAATGAAACAGGATCTTCACCAATGCCGAAGTCAAATTCTGACTCTTGCAAATAAACCACATAGTCATCAGGAATAGCTGACCTTCTAATCCTTGCAGGTTTATTTAAGGCTATTCCATGTGGCTCATTTATGTCAGGTGGTGGTAAGTTAGGTTCTTCATGGGGTGCTTCTTCATTCAAATATTGTCCATTATTTTGTTCTTGCATTTCTGGAACAATATTTGGAACAATTGTGGATGAGGGAATATTTATAGGTGATGGAACATCAACCCTTATTTCATTAATATCCACAAGTTGTTTGTTAGCACTCCTACTAACTTCACCATTTTCAATGAACTTGGCATTGCCTGTCTCAATAATTCTAGAACTATGGTTTGGACAGTAAAACCTATACCCTTTGGATTTCTCTGGGTAACCAATAAAGTAACCACTAACAGTACGAGAATCCAATTTCTTTTCATGTGGATTATATACTCGTGCTTCTGCTGGACAACCCCAAACATGCAGGTGTCTTAAACTAGGTTTCCTCCCAGTCCACAACTCAAAAGGAGTTTTGGGAACAGCCTTACTAGGAATCCTATTCAGCAAATACACTGCAGTCTTAAGTGCATATATCCACAAAGATTTGGGTAATGAGGAGTTACTAATCATACTCCTAACCATATCCATTAATGTTCTATTTCGCCTTTCAGCCACACCATTTTGTTGAGGTGTGCCTGGCATAGTATACTGTGCACATATGCCATGTCTTTCGAGGAACTTTGCAAATGGACCTGGATTTTGCCCAGATTCATCGTATTTTCCATAATATTCACCACCTCTATCAGATCTTACTATTTTCACTTTTCTGTCTAATTGCCTTTCAACCTCCCTAATGAACACCTCTAGGGCATTCAGAGCTTGAGATTTTTCATTCAGCAAGTAGACATATCCATACCGTGAAAAATCATCTATAAAGGTGATAAAATATTTTTCTCCAGTAAATGATGGAGCATCAAAAGGTCCACATATATCGGTGTGTATTATTTCAAGAAGCTGAGTACTCCTTGTGGCTCCTTTCTTGTTATGTTTGGTTTGCTTTCCCTTAATGCAATCCACACATAAACCAAGATCAGTAAAATTTAGATTCGGTAGAATCTCATTCTTTACTAATCTTTCTAATCTTTCCTTGGATACATGACCCAAACGTTTATGCCACAAGTAAGCAGAGTTTTCATTTGCCAAACTACGCTTAATACCAATATTTTGATGAATACACATCAAAGATGCAGAGAAATCAACATCAAGTTTCAATTTATACAAGCCATCAACAATAATTGCAGAACCAATAAAGCAATCATCTTTATTATATAAATTGAAACATCCTTTTCCTCCTTTAAACATAAACCCTTTAGCATCAAGTTTTGATAAAGAAACTAAATTTCTAGATAATGAAGGTACATAGAGAGTTTGAAATAGATCCAAATTACATCCAGAATCTAAAACAACTCGGTAAGTTCCTATGCCTTCAATTGGGGCCTTCATTCGGTTCCCCATGAACAAGAAATTCTTACTTGGGTCTATGCTCTGGATTGTAAGGAATCCCTTTCTTTTCGAACCAAGCTTTACGTTTCGGGCAATCTTTCTGATAATGTCCTTCCCTCTTACAGAAGTGACAATTATCTGCCTTGTCCTCCGTTTTACCATTAGTGACCTGTGGAACTTTAGCAGGTCCTTTCTTCTTAAACTTCTTGGATTTTGGCTTGAGAACTTTACCAGCTCCTTGACCCACTAGGTTTACTGTGTGACCTCCTTGTGCCTTCAGTCTCGTTTCCTCTTGAGTAAGCTTACTGGACAATTCATTAACATCCCACTTATCCTTAATAGTGTTATAGTTAATTTGAAATGGTCCATACTCAGGAGGTAACGAGTTCAAAATAAATTGCACCAGAAATGAGTCATCCACAGTCATACCCAAACTTTTAAGTCTTGCTGCAGTATTAGTCATTTCAAGGATATGTTGCTGCATACTTCGCGACCCATCATACTTCATGGTCGTGAGTTCAGCCATTAGTGTCCCAGCAAGTGACTTATCAGCGGAACGAAAACGATCTTCCACAAGCTTAAGGTATTCCTTAGCTGTTACACTTTCTGGAAGAGTGGTCTTAATGTTGTTAGCAATAGTCATTCGCATGAAACTTATACATAATCTGTTAGACCTGTCCCATGCCTTACGTTTCAACTTCTCAGTATCACTGATTTCATCAGTGATGTCAGTAGGTTTTTCTTCTAAAAGTGCCAAGTCAAGATCCAATACACCTAAATGGAAATTGACTTGCTCACGCCATTCAGAGAAGTTCAAACCATTAAAGACAGTAACAGAAGTAGCATGCGAATGAAGAGAAACAGCTGCACATACATAAATGCTCACTAAGTTAACAGATTCAGACAATCAAATACATAAAATATATTGTAGGTCACCTTTGGGTAAACACAACAACATACATCATCATCATAATTTGAATGCAATGTAAACTTTATAAGAAAATTAATTAAATCTCATCAAACACATATAGTATCTTTGGACAACAATACATGTTTGATAAGGGAATATTAATTTTCTCCTTTATGTTTATTAGTTATAGAATATCGATTTACCTTTGGGTAAAATCCTTAATTTCTATCAACCAATAAATCTTTATAATAGCATTGCATAAAAGTTTCATAAATTATATGACCACACATTCAAAATTTAATTTGGCCACTTTGGTGACTAACAAATTAATTTTAACCATAATGTCATATAACAAGTAATTGTAACATAGGAATTAATAGAGACTAAAATTAATTCTAAGGTCAAATATCATTCATATGACCAATACATAAAATCATTAGAGATCGAAACATTAATATTTCATATAACAAGTCAGAAAGGTAAAAACATATACATGCCTTAATACAATTCTGACAATGATTATGCCCATATATACATTCTGTTGTACCCACATGCAGCGGTTGATCATCATTCACCATATGTTATTCTTTTAAACAATTCAAAGAAAATAAAATACATATTCTTTCAAAAGAAAATCATGCCCATCGATCACGCAAGATTGGAGAGAACTCCATTCAGCCAAAACTAACATGCACATAATAAAAGGTTTTCTCAAGGTATAAACATTCTGCCATAATCCAATTAACGTTCGGCGGCTAGATTAATTATCTTTCTATCCTTTAACCAATTTAATGATTTCATCAACAACAATCATAAATTTAATTTAACTTCATAATATAATCATGAACAAGACATACAATTATAATTTACGAACAAATTATTTATTCTTAACACATGCTCTGATACCACATGTAAGATTTAAAGCATAAGGATCATTAATCATTAACTCATATAGGATCTTGAATAAATAATTGTTACGTAAAACATAAAGTACTTACTTGATGCGGAATTAGCCATAACCTTCTACAACCTTGATTCGCCTTAGCTTGAATTATTTGGAACCAAATTGATTTCTCTCCCTTAACCTTAAACTTAATACCACAGAGAACTTTAACGGAATAGTTTTCTTTTTCTGTGTTTTTTAATAGGTGGAGAGAGGACCAATTTATAGATAACAACTTTAAATCTGGTACGTCCGTCATATACCAGAATGAATGGCTTAGATTTAATCTACAATTAAATGAGAATCTTACCAAATAGGAAAAACTTGCTAGGAAAGAAACCAATTACTTGATCGGAAAGTCAATCAATTAAATCAATTAACATTAATGATAGAATATGATCAACTTACAAATCAATTAAATTGATTAACTTTCCTATTATATATATGGTCAACTTTCGGACCATATTCTTACATTTTCTTGTTACTAATTATTAAAAGTGACAACTTTTGTCACTATTTAACGTGTAGAACCTATTCTTGTGACAAAACAAACATTCTTGTCACTAAAAATTGACAATTAGTGACAACTTTGATATTGTCACTTTACATTTGTCACTAATTTCTTATTTTTTTGTAGTGCATTAACCAACAAATATGGTTACATAGAACAAAAAGTATGTATAAAGATAACACGAAGTATGGTTACATAGAACATGAAGTATGTATAAATATAACATGAAGTACGATTACTTAGAACGAGAAGTGTGATTACATAGAGCAGGAAGTATGGTTATATAGAATATGAATTATGGTTATGTAGAACAGGAAGCAGTGGCGGATCTAGAAATTTGGGTCAGTAGGGGCACCAGGGACGGAGCGAGAAATTTTACCGAGGGGACGAGATTGTTGCTATATAGCTATACAGTGTGTTTTTTGCCAAATAGACGAAGGATTTAAGGGAGGGGGGGGTGCCGGGGGGGGGGGGTACGGTACGCTATATTTATGGGGAAAAATATAATAAGGAACTAGGTTCAATTACAATTTTTAACATACTTTATACTCTTATACCTTTTTTGTTATAGCCAAAATTTTGGGTTTTCCGGGGGGACGAAATTCAAATATAAAAAAAATTGTAAGGTTAAAAATCATTTTTCAAAATTGAGGGGGCATTTAAAAATGTGAGTGTGGGCATTAATCTAATTACAAATTAAACCTAAATAAATATATATATATATATATATTAAATTTTTTTTTTTGAGTGGGGGCATCGCCCCCCCCCCCCCTCCCCCAACTGAACGTGCATCCGCCCCTGACAGGAAGTATGTATAAATATAATACGGAGTATGCATCATATCTTGATAAACAACATTACAACGTAGAGGAAGTATGGTTACAAATAAGATAAAGTATTGTTATAGTGTAGAGGAAGTATGGTTATAACGAACTTGAATTATGATTACAACTAAGATGACGTATGAAAAGTATGTACCGCAAATATAAATGAGTAATTTTAATTTTATAACATGCCTAATTATGACCATGTGTGTAAATATTTCAAATCACTAATTCCCACAAAAAAATATTGTTCATTTGAAAGTGTACCTATTATGTGAAAGATTAATGTATGAAATATTTAGAAATACCAAATGTTCTTTAAACATGACCCTATAGAGTGAAGGATTATTGACACGAGAAATATGTAAAGGGAGTAAAAATAGGAGGTAACACAAGTACACACGCTTTAGTCTTCTCGGTTGTGCAGATAATTTTGCGCGACTTCATGAGAAAGTCCATAACATATTATAGGATACTCAAAATCATAAATCATTTTTTTCTTGAAAGCAGCACATAGGTCTTTTTGAAAATTTATGACACATTATTAAGAAAAGTCTAGTACTAAAAAGTTTTTTCCTTCAAACATAAGCTAAACTCTATCGATTTTGCGCGACTTCACGTGAAAGTTCATAACGCACTATAGAATGCTCAAAATCATAAAACGTTATCTCCCTTTGAAAGTATACACATAAAGATTTTGTGAAATATATGAAAATTATCTAGAAACGTTTAGTATGAAACCATTTATTATTCAAATGTAAGCTAAAATCCGTCAACGATTTTGCATGACTTTACAAGAAGATCCATAACGCACTGTAGGATGATCAAAATTATAAATCGTTTTTATCCTTTCAAAATAGACACATAGAGATTTTCGAAAACGTATGAAGCATTATCAAGAAACGTCTACTGAAAAAAAGGTTTTTCTTCAAATGTAAGCTAAAATATATCTACAGTTTTGTGCGATTTTCACGAGGAAGTCCATAACACATTGTAAAATGTTCGAATTCATAAGCCATTTTTCTCCATTGAAATTAGACACATGGATTCTCAAAAATGTATGGAAATTTATCAAGAAACGTCTAGCGTGAAAATTTTTATTCTTCAAATGTAAGTTTAAATTTTGTGAATAATTTGCGCAATTTCACGAGAAAGTCCATAACGCACCATAGGATGCTCAGATCACAAGCTATTTTATTTCTTTGAAAGTAAACACAGAGATATTTCAAAAATGTATGACACATTATCAGAAAATATATAGTATGAAATAGTTTATTCTTCTAAAGTAAACTAAATTTTGTTAATAGTTTTGCGTGACTTCACGAGAAAGTCCACAACGCACCGTAGGATGTTCAGATTCACAAGATGTTTTATTTCTTTGAAAGTAACCGCAGAGATATTTCAAAAATGTATGACACATTATCAGAAAATATCTAGTATGAAATAGTTTATACTTCAAACGTAAACTAAATTTTGTCAATAGTTTTGCGCGACTTCACGAAAAAATCCGTAATGAACTGTAGGATGTTCGGATGCAATAACTGTTTTTTCCTTTAAAAGTAGACACATGGAGCTCTCTGAAAACGTATGACATATTATCAAGAAATGTCTGGTATGAAAGAGTTTATTCTTCAAAATGTTTGTTTGAAGAACACTTTTTTTATTCTTCTGACATCTATCTTATGTTTGAAGAATAAACTGTTTCATACTAGAAAATTTTTGATAATGTGTCATACATTTTCAGAAAGTCCTATGTATCTAGTTTCAAAGAGAAAAATAGTTTATGATTCTGAGCATCCTAAAGTACAATATGAACTTTCTTGTGAGTCGTGCAAAATTTTTTATGCACTAAATATACTTGACACATGGCTTATGCATACTATCAGTCGCTGTACATAGGAATTCTTGTATATATATATATATATTGTACTCAAAATATAGGAAATATGGATCTCAATTTGTTTCTTTCATCTTGGAGATAAAGAAGGCGTTACCATTGAACACCTTCGATCGCCGGAAAAAACCTATCTAATCGGATTTTCCCCAAATACAAATTATAGATTCCACCCCTGTCAGATTATAATTTCACCGAGAATTTTAAATAAATAATACTAAATTAAATCAAAATTAAGAAAATAATACACAAAAGAAAATGACACATTCCTCGTTGCCCGAGCGCGGAATGCAATTTTTTTTTTTAAAATTTACTGCCATTCCGCGCTCGGGCAGTGCGGAATGGCAATTTTTATTTTTTTTTAAAAAACGTTTTGCCCATTTCGCGCTGACTAGGCGCGGAATGGGCAATTTTTTTTTATTTTATTTTATATACATATATATATATATTAAATCATGTTTTTTCCCTTATTTCCCGCTCATTTTTCTCTTTTTTTCGTGCATTTTTGAGTTTCGACTTGAACATATAAATTGTAGACTTTCATATAGACTTTGTAACCACATAAGAATGGACTCATTCTGATACCCGAGTGAAGAAATATGACAAGTAAAAAAGGACACATTAGAGCAATTTTTTAAAGAAAATAATACCATTGTCTATGTTTCATTTTTTATTCTCCCTTTTTCGTTCATTTTTTAGTTTTGACTTGAACACATAAATTGTAGATTTTCATATAAAATTTGTAACCACACAAGAATGGACTAATTCTGATATTTGAGTGAATGAATATGACGAGTAAAAAAGGATACACATATACGGATTTTTCAGAATTTTTTTTTTGTTATCTTCGTGATGATTTTTCGACATTTTTTGTACATTTTCAGGCTTCGACTTCAACACAAAAAATATAGGTTGACTCACAAAGTTTGTAACGGTATGAGAATTGATTCATTTTGATATCCGAGTAAAAAAATACAACATGTGAAAATGGAACGGATTTTCCCAAAAAAAATATTTTTTCGTCATTTTCGGGATGATTTTTTGACCTTTTTTGTACATTTTTAGGCTTCGACTTCAACACAAAAAATGTAGATTGACTCACAAAGTTTGTAACGGTATAAGAATTGATTCATTTCGATATTCGAGTGAAAAAAATACAATATGTTAAAACAGAACGAATTTTTTGGAAAAAAAATATTTTTTCATCATTTTCGGGATGATTTTTTGACATTTTTTGTACATTTTTCGGCTTCGACTTCAACACTAAAAATGTAGATTGACTCACAAACTTTGTAACGGTGTAAGAAATGATTCATTTTGAAATCAGGGTGAAAATATACAATATGTTAAAAATGACATATATATACGAATTTTTTGGAAAAAAATAATTTTTCGTCATCTTCGGGATGATTTTTCTACATTTTTTGTACATTTTTGGGCTTCGACTTCAACACTAAAAGTTTAGATTGACTCACAAACTTTGTAACGGTGCAAGAATTGATTCATTTCGATATTCGGATGAAAAGATACATTAAATTTAATAAAGACATTTTTAAACATGTTGTATTTTTAAACCTGAATATCGAAATAAATCAATTCTTGCACTGTTACAAAGTTTGTGAGTCAATCTACATTTTTTGTGTTGAAGTCGAAGCCCGAAAATGTACAAAAAATGTAGAAAAATCATCCCGAAGATGACGAAAAATTATTTTTTTCCAAAAAATTCGTATATATATGTCTTTTTTAACATATTGTATATTTTCACCCTGATATCAAAATGAATCAATTTTTACACTATTACAAAGTTTGTGACTCAATCTACATTTTTAGTGTTGAAGTCGAAGCCGAAAAATGTACAAAAAATGTCGAAAAATCATCCCGAAAATGATGAAAAAATATTTTTTTCAGAAAAATCCCTTCCGTTTTAACATATTGTATTTTTTCACTCGAATATCGAAATGAATCAATTCTTATACCGTTACAAACTTTGTGAGTCAATCTACATATTTTGTGTTGAAGTCGAAGCCTAAAAATGTACAAAAAAGGTCAAAAAATCATCCCGAAGATGACGAAAAAATATTTTTTTCGGGAAAATCCGTTCCATTTTCACATGTTGTATTTTTTTACTCGGATATCAAAATGAATCAATTCTCATACCGATACAAACTTTGTGAGTCAATCTACATTTTTTGTGTTGAAGTCAAAACCTGAAAATGTACAAAAAATGTCGAAAAATCATCACGAAGATAACGAAAAAATATTTTTTTCTGAAAAATCCGTATATGTTTCCTTTTTTACTCGTCATATTCCTTCACTCAAATATCGGAATTAGTCCATTCTTGTGTGGTTACAAAGTTTATATGAAAATCTATAATTTATGTGTTCAAGTCAAAACTAAAAAATGAACGAAAAATGAGCCGAAAACATAGACAACGGTATTATTTTCTTTAAAAAATTGCTCTAATGTGTCATTTTTTACTTGTCATATTTCTTCACTCGGATATTAGAATGAGTCCATTCTTATGTGGTTACAAAGTCTATATGAAAGTCTACAATTTATATGTTCAAGTCGAAACTCAAAAATGCACGAAAAAGGAGAAAAATGAGCGAAAAATAAGGAAAAAAACATGATTTAATATATATATATATATAAAATAAAAAAATATATATTTTGCCCATTCCGCGCCTAGTCAGCGCGGAATGGGCAAAATTTTTTTTTTTAAAAAATAAAAATTACCATTCCGCGCGGCTCGGGCACGGAATGTGTCATTTTCTGATCTCAATTTTTTTGTGTATTATTTTTTTAATTGTGATTTAATTTAGTATTATTTATTTAAAATTCTCTAATTTCACCCCTTATCTGGTAAAAACATATTATAGTTTCAGCCCTATAAGGGTGTGTGTTGATAATTTGCAAAATCTCAATATCAGTAATTATATACCATAAATGAAAAATGTGCATTTAAGTATCCCTTGCATATATATCGGTGAAGAAGACCAAGGTCCTCGGTTTAAAAAACTGTAATTTTTGTTTTTGTCAATGCCCTATATGTTCGATCCTTTTCTTTAATTCGCACAATTTCATACCCCTATGCATAAACTTTGGTTGTATCGTAATGAAATGTTTAATTTTTTTTAAAAAAGTTATAATTTCAATAGTAGTAATTGAGGGTCAATGCTATTACATCACTACTTGAATTGACAAAATACTTTCGGAGAATAGATTGCATTTGAAGGATAAAATCCTATGCTAGGACCCAGAAAACTACTTTTAAAAAATAAGTTTCATTTTAAAAATATTAAATCTTATTTTAGGCTGTCTTGAAAAAGAATATTTATCTAGTCTTCAAGACATGGTATAGCAAACGAAATGCAAAATTATTATACTATCATCAGCAACAGGATTAATTCGGATAGCAAAAATTTGTTTAGAAAAATTTAGATGAAATGTAGTATACAAAAAATCTACGTAAGTAAAAGAGTGAACAGAAAAAAAATGCTTTTTATTATAACTAAACTTACGTACTTTGTGCATGTTTGTAATGATTATAATCTTATAATAACCCCCCACATAATAAAGCTACTATCTTCTTATTAAGAACTTCCTTGATACAACAATCAAACAGTCCCTCCCTCATCTGAGGTCAAGTCCTAAGAAATTTCATACCATCCACTCAAAACAAGTATTTTCATTTCATAGAATAGAATCATGAGTTTGAAGGAAAGAACTTGTCAATACTCCCAATAATAAGAGAAGTTGTTTTACCTTTTCTATGTCATTTCATTCCAAGCTTCATACGAGGTCAATACTCCCACACAACTTAACCAACAATCACAATCTATTCTCAAACAACATCGTTCTCATTTCATAGTTCATACTATTGAAACAATCCCACAACTTGGAAATATATATCCCCCATCAGAATCTGTAGGAATTTTATTAAATCGACATATTGATACGAAAGTAGAAGAGAAACTCCCTTTTCCAGAAGTTCTTCAAACATTTATGAAAAGGGAAAAAACAAAATACCAAGGTCCATCAACACCAGACATAAGCTGCCATGAGAAGTACTGTTGCTGAAGCAGTTTCCCACAAGGAAAGATTCTTATTCCGTCTCCTTAGCATATGCTCATATCACCCACAGAAATAACCTGAAGCAAGATAATAGAGCTGCTTATTTACTGATCCAAGAATGACGTATTAACACTCCAGCCAGATAGAAACAATATGAGCAAATCAAAGTTCTCGTTGAATCTCCAGTATGTGACAAGAGAAAATAATTAATCGAAACTAAACTAGGTTAAGATCATTTTAGGGACCAAAGGTCTTAGTGATTTTTATTTTTTCCAAAAGCACAAAAGAAAGGGAAACAATCATTGCATAGTTACTATAATCTATTTCCTTTTAGTATGATAAGCACAGAAGCTCTCTCTCTCTCTCTCTACTCCACACCCCTGCCCATCCCCAAACCCCCAAAAAATCACAAGTGTAATCATAACCATAACAATTGTATTAGTAGTTGCATAAGTTACAACAGTAGTCAATATATGACAAAGCTACACCAAAAACTAAACCATTTCGGGCTCCATTAATGCTGCGGTCATGCCGCTTATTAGCTCCAGAAACTAGAAACGTCAATTATGCCTTTAATTGATGACACCACAACCATAAATAACATCACTTTAACATCCAATTGCAATATTTAACCTGACCCAATTGCCCATTCAGGCTCCATGAACACTAATCATGCCGTTGGTACTAGCAGACAAAATAGTAGCAAGTTCTCAAAGTTTAGGGGTTCTTGCTCCACTTTATAATAAAAAATCCGCAGATACAATTCTAAAGTTACTGAAAACGATTAAAAACTCCATCAAAGATGTACGATAAATAAAGGCTTTTACTTGACCAAGTGTCAACCGAGTTGTAAATGTTAATAGCAGGTTCCATCACACTTTAGTAAAATAGAGTTCTCTCATCCAACTTTAATTTTGGTGTTTTAATTACTCAAGTTTTAAAGTTGTAACTCAAGAGAATTTTTTATGCAAGTCAAGCCATATCCATTTTACTGAAAGTTGAACTTGCAAGCTCAATAATGAGAACAATCAATGACATCAACAAAGATATACGCTGATAAGTCAAAAAACACATTTGGAACTAATGATGAACATGACGAAATCACGTACAAGTATTGAGTAATTCATATTGCTATAAATTTCATTTTGGTCCCTAAATTGGACATGACATCATACAATATAGTCCTAGATAAGAGTTGCTGAATAAATACTAAATCTTTTCTTTACGTGCTTTTGGGAATCCAGTACAAAAATTCCTTGTGAACACACATATATGGCCAAAACAAGGCATCAATCTCAAAATGTGCAAGGATATAACTAATATACCATAGAATTTCAACATAAAAACAGCTGTAGAGACAGGCATACTTTATTACCATGAACAAACTGTACAAGTAAATAACAAGCCAAAATATGTAACTATGTTACTACATTCAATAACAAATAGCAGCTTAATGCTCATCTTTAAGCCATAAACAAGAAACAAATACACCAAAAGAAAATCAAAGAAATCCATCACGATGCACCAATTAAGAAAAATCCTGAATTTTATAATTAAACATCATAACGATTTGAATAGTACTTTAGCCTATGATTCACTTTGGCAGTAAAATTAGATGGTATATAAAGCCACTGAAACTATTATGGTATGCAGGCACATTGCAACGAAATATTATAAAGTTGAGAAGTGAAGCCAAATGGAGCGAACCTTTTACCAATATAAATGACTAAGAGACGCTCATTACTTCCGAAGAAGACACTAAAAGCTACAGAGATACTGATAGAGAAGACAACTAACTACAATAAAAACATAGCAAGAGAACACATTAACTACACTAAGAACTTTAACAATTCAATGTATTTTTAATCAGAAGTACCCATTGTAATAAACTTACTAAGAAGGCAACTTTCCGGCGCGGAAAATGGCAAACTTTGACATAATAGAATCGGAGTACTCAATCCCGTTTTCCTTAAAGAACTCCTCGATCATCTCCTTGACTTTCTCGGGCTCTAAGCTCTCACATTCTACCTCATACATATCCCCAAACTCATACTTAACCTCATCCACCTCCAATTTCACCCCATTCCACTCATACACACTTCTAACATTCCTAAACCCTCCCAACCCCACAAAACCCTTAACCCTAAATTCCTCTTTTACCCTCTTCAGAACCCTAGAATCCACATCCATTAGCTTTTTGGGGTCCTCAAAACACGCCTTACCAATTGCAGGGTCAAATTCCTCCTCGTCTTCCTCGACGCGGCTGACGCCATTCGTGAGCACGGCTTTCGCCTTGAGGGAGACGAAGCATTTAGGGGGGTGGGTTTGATCGTGGAAGCGGAGACGGAGCACGGCTCTCTGAGAGCTCAGCTCGGACGCCGAGCCGTCAAAGAAGGTGTTGTGTTGGTGGTGAGTAGTGATGTGAAATGGAGAGAGCAATGAGAGGAGCTTCTCGTGGGAGGCTTTGTTTGGCAATCGGAGCTTCACTTCGACCTCCATTAGCAATCTTGAGAGAAACCTCGTATTGTATTGACTGATGAAGACTTGATTTATTATTATGAAGACTTGTATTATTATTATTATTATTTATTTTTTTGTGGGATTTTTTTTGATTTGGGAGTTGAAATTTAAGAGGGGAGGCCGATACGGTGGGACTTGGAAGAGGGGTCGAGGGAAGAGCGATCGAAGTGGTGGAGGAGCGAGGAGGCGGTGGTGGTGGAAGAGGTGTTGTTGACGGAGGAGGAGGAAGCGGCGGCGGCGGCGGCGCGTTTGCGAGCTTCTTCGAGTTCTTCTTTGTCTTCCACTTTAACTTCGATTTTCGTAGGCTTCCTCCTCAGCATCTCGCCCTACTGTTGAAAGCTGGGAGGTCCTCCTATTTGCCACTTTATTTGCTCTACAAATACGAGACTTTTGGCGAAAAATATTAAAACTCATATTATACTCGGATAACATCATAATTCGTTAAATATGTAATGGGAAAAATTCTTCATTTAATGCCTATGATAAAATTTTATTAAAAGTTACGATGAAAAAATCGATTAAAAAATATGGCAACGGAGAATAAACGGATTCGTAGACATAATATAATACGAATACAAATTAATTATTTCGGAGTAAAAATACATCTTAGTTATATAGGGATATTAGTAAATACAATCCAAAATTACATGAGGCCTTGCAAATTGCACAAGGCCTTGCATTGAATGTCCCATATAGGACCCATTAGATGGAAAGTACACAAATACCTTTATTAAGTCATGGTAATAAAACAAAAGAAAAATTCGGCATTTGAGAAATTTCTTTTATACCCTTACTGAAAAAATCAGGACTTTGTAAATGTTCAAATTAACCTTTCATGACTTTCAATTAAAAAAAACAAAAACAAAAACTCAATAAAATGCATTGCTGTCAACTTGCCAAATCGGGTTCCCTCCAAAACGTTAAAATTAGGATTTTTCAATTAGGGTTTTTCAATTGATTCCAAATTTTCCATACAAGACTTGCAACAGTGTTGTCCTATGTTGCGGAAGACTGCAATTTGATGATTCGAATTTGATTTTTGTACTTTTTGGAGGTGCAATTGGTAGGGTTTTTGAATTAGGGTTCTTCAATTGATTCCAAATTCTCTACAATTGATTGATATTTTCCATAGAAGATTGGGGACATTGTTGTCCTATTTTACGGAAGACTTCAATTTGACAAATCCAACTCGATTTCTGTAGTTTTTGGAGGTGCAATCGGTATTCAATCGAGCCGAATAATAGGTAAATTTGTTCATTATTTTATCAAATTTTTTGTTTAAAACAACATAATATGGGTTTCTCTGACATGCCCATTAAAATGTTAAAAAACCTCCGACATGCCCACTAAATGGAATGGAATGTTAAATTGAATGTGTTAGAGTATTATATGTTAAACGGAATGTGTTCATAGTTGAATAAATTATGAAATTGTTTTAACTGCAAGCATAAATTATGTGCTTTTTTTTTTTTCATGTTCCAGTTTTGTATGAAAATGTCAGATAATCTGTTGTACTATCGATATGATGGTAAGTGGCAGATGAAAGATGGGGACGTTGGTGGAGCATGTGAATGGATTTCAAATAATAATTTTGCATTGATTAACACAATAATTGGAGAAGAGGGCCATGATCTTAACACGGTAACAATTTTCAATTTTCATGATTGTATATTTTAAAGGACTCCTTTTAAAAGGGAGGAGAATGAAATTAAAGTGAGTTATATCCCTTTGTCCTATAAATGTTTAACCTCTATATATATAGTCGACGATTTTGATTCAAGGTGTTTATGGACCAATGTCGGCTATCTAAATGTAGAAGCATTTTCCACGTTGAGCTTATTAAAAAGACGGTTCCTATTAGAAATAACATTTTTTGCACTGATGATGAACATGATTTTGTTGAAAATGGTGATGGTGGCTTCCCATATATGGACCATCCGGAATACGTTAATGAGGATTTAGATACTTATGTTGATGTCAATTTGGCTGACGACTATACATCTGCCCCTAGTCAGCCGGGTGGTGTTTTAGAAAAGCCGACGTCGCCACCCATATCGATAGCTTCTGCTCCAACTCTTGTGAAACAAGCAGCTCCATCTTCTGAAAGATGTGACTCGACTCTAATTCTTCCATCTCTTAATCTTGAACCTACTCCTATTGAGATTAGTGAAACCTTCAATTTTGATGATGGTATAGATCTGCCGATTGGACATGAATTCTTAAGCAAAGCTGAGGTGTTCGATTTGGTTGTGGCTGCTTCATTTAAGGTAACTTTCCATTTTAGGACAGTTAAGACAACAAAGGTCACATACTATTTAAGTGTAGAGTTGAGGATTGTAACTGGAGTTTACGTGCGGCAAAGACCGGAGGGTTAAATGTTTTCACCTTGCACTCTCATAATAGAATCCACACATGCTCACCTTCAGTGGATAATAGAAGAGAAAAGAGTACCGCAAGCATGGTTTGTAAGATGTTATTGGAGAATTATCCATCTCAATATGATACACCGCCTCCAAAGACAATAATTGACCTTATGCTAAATGATGGTCCAACGGAGTTGAGTCCATTAACACTATATTGGTTAAAGCTAGAACTCTTCCATTGGTAATTATGTTGGATGGGATTGTCAAGTTAATATCTAGGTGGTTCAATAACCACCACAACGAAGCATTAGAGGTTGGATCATCACAAGTCCTTACTCCAGAAGTTGAAACAACATTGCATGCAAGGAAACACGATGCCAGTTTCTTTAGAGTCGATGAAATAAATAAGATGACACGTGAATATGTTGTCAGACGCATGTGGACTTTGGATTCTGATCAATTCTATGTTGTCCTCCGGAATAAAATATGTAGTTGCCGCATTTTCGAACCAAATCCCTTGTGCACACGCGATTGCAGCATTTTCAAAATTTCCTACAGACGGCAAAGAATTGGATTCTCTATGTTCGAAATTTTCGTGGGCTATGGCGTATGATAGAACCATATACCCTGTTTCTAGTATATCCAATTGGAACATTCCTGTTGAAATACAAGACATTCGGGTGGTACATCCTGACTACTTGAAAAGGTGTAGAAGAGTTCAAACGGTTAGAATGGAGGCTGGTGGACAGAAGGTTCACAAAAAATCAAAGAGACAAAAAGATCCGAGAAGGTTTTAAATCTAATCAAACCCCACCGAACTATGGGGCTGCACAATTTTTCATGTGTCATTAATTGTGGACTTGTAGTAATTTTATTGATGGATTGATGTACTATTGTTATTGAGATTTCAGTTGCCTTGTATACAGCTTAACCGGATATTTATCACACCAGTATAAACATGTCATTTTTACTAGTTTTGCAATGGTTTTGTAGTATTCTATGTCACCTAATTAAATGTCAGTTGTTTATGTATCGATATGCAATTCTGTTTCGAATATGCCTTGTATACCGCTTAACCGGATGTTTATCATACTGGTATAAGCTTGTGTCTTTTCAATCATAAATCGTTCTGATTGGCTCCAATTAAGTTTATAATATATAAAACATGTCATTTTTATTAGTTTCGCAATGGTTTTGTAGTATTCTATGTCAACTAATTAAATGTCAATTGTTTATGTATCGATGTGCAATTCTGTTTCGAATATGCCTTGTATACCGCTTAACCAGATGTTTATCATACCGGTATAAGCTTGTGTTTTTCAATCATAAATTGTTCTGATTGGCTCCAATTTGAGTTTATAATATATAAAACATGTCATTTTTATTAGTTTGCAATGGTTTTGTAGTATTCTATATCACCTAATTAAATGTCGGCTATTTATGTATCGATGTGTAATTCTATTTCAAATATGCTTTATATGCCGCTTAACCGGATGTTTATCATTCCGATATAAGCTTTTGTTTTTTCAATCATAAATCATTCTGATTGGCTCCAATTTGAGTTTATAGTATATAAAACATGTCATTTTTATTAGTTTCACAATGGTTTTGTAGTATTCTATGTCACCTAATTAAATGTCAGTTGTTTATGTATCGACGTGCAATTCTATTTCGAATATGCCTTGTATACCGCTTAACCGGATGTTTATCATCTGATATAAGATTGTATTTTTTCAATCATAAATCATTCTGATTGGCTCCAATTTGAGTTTATAATATATAAAACATGTCATTTTTATTAGTTTCAATGATTTTCGCATTTCGAGTTTGGGTTTCGGGTTTAGGATTTCGGTTTAGGGTTTATATACCGGATAAATATCATACCGGTTAAGTTGGCTCAAATTGTTATTTAAACAATAAACATATCATTTCAATTAAGTTAAATGGTTTGCTATTATTTTATTTCATCTAATTATAGGTCGATTATGATGGTTTGATATGTGTTGATCCGAAGTAAGTGAAGGTGTGCAATATTGTAACTAACTATATCATATCATCTTCTTGTGTCATATAGTAATCATATGAGTTGATTTGAACTTCTTAATGTTTGCGCTATAACAAACGTTTATATTTTCAATTACTACTATATGAAAATTCAATATGACTCCGTTTATTGGTATGAATGATTTGATATAACTACAAACCATCTATCTAGATGACTACGATACTCTACTTACACAATAAATATCCATTCATATAAGAATATGTGATCTAAACCATAAACATATCATTTCAATTAAGTAAATATTTTAAAATGATTTTTATGGCAACCAATCATATGTCGATTCGTTAAGGATTAATACCTAAATTGTATTTAAATATGGCCATTATACATGTTGTGATTTGGTCCAGCGGATAAATTTTAATCCGAATGAAACCCGAGAATCCGATTCGGGGATATTCATGATATTAAGCATATGGATCAATTGACAAGAATTGACAGAAGTAATCGAATTACCTTTTCGTCTATTGAATCTCAAATTATCTAGATAATCACGCGGAAGAAAAATTCTCTGAGAAAAGCTCAATCTCCTCCTCGATAACAATTACGGGCGGATAGTTGGATGGAGAGGGAGGGATTTTTCTTTCCTAATACTCTAGATTTATTTTGACTCAGTGTCAGATTCTAAAACAATGACTTGTGTTCTTGTGTGGAGTTCTGACACTGACTGATTACTTATACCAAGTAAAAGACTCCCCTAGGTTACACAAAAGAGGGGGCGGTCGGAATGGCCTTTGGAGATGGGTTTCGGGCTTTGTTTTGACTTAGTCCATGTGTAATTAATTAAATTCAAGTCCAGTCAAATTGGTAATTAATTAATTGCATTAATCTAATTGATATTAATCCAATTAATATAATTCAACTTGTGAATTAATTTACAATCAATTTAACTTATGAATTAATATGATTTAATTAATTTATTTAATCTAATTAAATATCTTTAATGAAATTATGCCATCTATTTTGTCAGTCAATTCACATCAAATGTGATTTTATCAAAATACCCTTAGCTTAAGAAAATATTCATTTTCTTCACATAGCGCGACTCTCTAGACTCGATTCAATTGGCAACGGGAGGATTCCAAAGGATAAGATTGTCACCTAGCCAACATTGTGGAACCAAATCGTAACCCAATTGAAAACGAGATGATCATGTCATCACGAACCATGACTACGAATACCATATGTGTATAAACTCTTCACCGACGTGACCCGATCAAGTAAAACCCATAGTTTAGTCAAACTCATAGAATTTGATACTGTACTTAGTATCATAATAATGTGAAATTACCAAACTACCCTCAGTGACAACACAGGATAGTTTATATGCTTTGGCCAAAGACTTATAATTTCAATTACTTACGATCTTAGAGGTCACATACTCATTTACTGTCGAGACAATGAATCCCGTTTTGGCAAGTTATCTTATAACATCGACGACACTATTGAATCGTACTTCGAGGTCGACCTCAGCTATCAGGTGATACAAGTCTAACTATTTTGATAACATATCCAATACTACTAGCATGTTATAAATGACTCCTCAGGTCTAAAGTTTACACATACTATAGCAATCTTAATCCCAATCATTGACTGTCAAAGAGTAAATACCCATGTGATCGAGTTAATGCGAGTCGAGTTCAAATCAGTGACACCAGCTCCCACTATCTAATCAGTGTACGACTGACACTTCCTTGTCAAAGAATGTGTCATATGAGTTGAATATTAATGACCAATCAATATTCGTTAACTCATGAATTCCCAATTTCAGAGATTAAGTACTGGACTGTTCCAGTGCCTCCTCTTGTCCATAAGAGATGGAAAGTCTATCTTGAAATCTCTTGGACTAGTTTGTTCAATACAGTTAAATGCCATTAGATTTATATGAACAAAATCAAAACCTTTATTCTATAAATAGAAACATCAAACGTTTTGTACAAATAACTTATGTAAGCCCTACTCAATCTTATTTCTCATAGCATTGAGGGCATACACCTAACAATCTCCCACTTGCACTCAAGACCAATCGCTATTGTATTTGATTCCCATATTTTCAAGATGTTTATCTAGCACCGCCTGTGATAATGGCTTGGTGAGTGGGTCAGCCAGTTTTTTTTTTTTTTGGAAATCCCAAGGTAAATCTCCGTCAGTCACCCAGCAGAGCAAACCTGTCCATACGCAATAGCCCGCAAATCACGTATGGAGGTAATCCGCCCTAGGTTTCCCATAGACGACGGGCTCGCTAAGCGCAGGGGCCCCCAGGACAAGACAGAGGAGTAAATTCCCCAGACCAAGCATCACCTGGGTTTCGAACCCGGGTGGGTTCTCACGGCCGAAAGCCTTGTGACCACTAGGCCACACCCCTTTGCTTGTCAGCCACATTTTCTGCTGAGGCTATTTTCTGCATGGCTATATTGCCTCTTCCAACGATTTCTTGTATTATATGATATTTCCTCATCACGTGTTTAGATTTGTTGTGAGACCTTGGTTCTTCAGCTTGCACAATTGCTCCGTTGTTGTCACACCATAGTGACAACGACATTTCCAAGCTAGGAACCACTCCAAGTTCGGCCATGAACTTTCTCATCCAAACAATTTCTTTGGATACCTCAGAGGCTGCCACATATTCTGCCTCCGTTGTGGAGTCAGCAATTGTGCTTTGTTTGGAACTTTTCCAAGACACTGCTTCTCCACTGAGTGTGAATATGTACCCAGAGGTAGATTTAAGGTCATCCGGATCAGATTGGAAATCTGAGTCGGTGTTACCATCCACCTTTAATTTTCCATTCCCTTATATTAGTAGCATATCTTTAGTTCTTCTCAAGTACTTTTAAGATACACTTCACTGCTGTCCAGTGAGGCTCCCCAAGGTTAGCTTGGGAGAGACCAATCATTCTATTTGCTCTATCTCTATAAAGGCGAATTCCTAGAATGTAGGTCGCTTCTCCCAAGTCTTTCATGGAGAATGTGCTTGAGAGCCATGTCTTGACCAAAGTCAATAAGCCTATGTTATTCCCTATAAGTAGGATGTCATCTACGTATAGAACCAGGAACGTCAACTTGCTCCCACTAACCATTTTATAAACACACGGTTCGTCTTCATTCTTGATGAAGCCATATTTCTTGGCTTCTTCATCGAACCTCATATTCCAACTCCGAGAGGCTTGCTTCAGTCCATAAATGGACCGATTAAGTTTGCAAACTTTATGAGAATCGGCTTCGGATATAAAGCCCCTGGGCTGTTGCATATAAATGTCCTCATCTAAGTGTCTATTTAAGAATGCGGTCTTTACATCCATTTTGCAGACTTCATAGTCTAAGTTTGCAGCTATGGCTAGCAGAATTCTAATAGATTTGATCATGGCTACTAGCGAAAAGGTTTCCTCAAAGTCAATGCCCTCATTTTGACTATAACCTTTTGCCACTAGCCTGGCCTTATAGGTGTCCACCTTGCCATCCAGACCAATCTTTTTCTTATAGATCCATTTGCATCCAATTGGTCGTACTCCATTTGGTAGATCAGTAAGAGTCCAGACTTGGTTCGAATACATCGAATCAATCTCTAATTTCATAGCCTCAAACCACTTAGAGGAATCTATATCCGTTGCCGCTTCATCATAATTAGAGGGATCATCTCCATGGCTTCATTCTGCAACGGCATGCAAATAATGCTGCGTTTTGTGTAGATAGCCATATCTCTCAGGCAGCTGAGATACTCTGCTAGATCGTCGCTGCGACGGTTGTGTCAAGTTGGGTTTAGATTCTTGAACTGATGTCTCTGAAGGGACGTTATCTTATTTTTCCAGAACAATCTTTCTACTTACACTACCTTCTCGAATGAATTCTTCTTCAAGAAAGTGGGATTGCAAGGCCACAATGATCCTATGATCATTTTGCAGGTAAAAGAGGTATCCCATCGAATCTACGGGAAAACTGATAAAACGTGTTTTCAAGGATCTATCCTCCAATTTCTCTACCTTTGTCTTATTTACATATGCTGGGCAACCCCATATTCTTATCTATTTTAGACTAGGCTTCCTATCGCTCCGTATCTCATATGGTGTAGTGGGAACAAATTTTGAGGGACATTTGTTCAAAATGTGCGCAACTGTAAGCAAAGCATGTCCCCACAACGAGATGGGTAAATCAGTGTAGCTAAGTATGGAGCGTATCATGTCCAACAGAGTACGATTCCTTCTTTCTGCTACTCCGTTGAGTTGTGGGATGCTGGAGGAGTTAGTTGTAATACTATGCCTTGTTCTTTTAAGAACTCGTCAAACTCGGCACTCATGTATTTACCACCTCGATTAGATCTCAGTGCCTTAATACTGTGCCCAGTTTATTTTTCAGTCAAAGCTTTGAATTCCTTGAACAATTCAAGTGCTTCGGATTTATACTTCATCAGATAAATAGACCATACCTAGAGTGGTCATCTGTGAAGGTTATAAAGTACTGAAATCCTCCAAGGGCTGCATTCTTGGGGGGCCCACAAATGTCAGTGTGGATTAATCCTAAAATTTCATTTGCCCTTTCGGAATGTCCAGTGAACAGTGACCTAGTCATCTTGCCTTTGAGGCACTATTCACAAGTCGGATATGGGTCAGACCCAAGTGGACCAATGAGCCCATGTTTTTCCGACTCATGAATCTTAAATTCACCGGCATGTCCCAGTCTAAGGTGCCATATGAGTTTTTGGTTCATTCCATTCATACTACGTTTTCTAGTCATAGTATTAACCATACATTGATTTCGGACATTCAAATAGTATAAACTATTAATTAAAGATGCAGAGCTAACACACTTATTTCCAAAATAAATATTGCAAGAATTATGTTTAAATGTAAACAAATATCCTTTCCTAACCAATACAAGAATAGAATAATATTCTTGAGTCCATTGGGCAAAACAAGGCAATCATCTAATCTAATCTGATGTCCAGAAATTAATGCAACATAAGTAATTCCAATGTGAGTTGCAGCCACGCTGTGTCCGCTTCCTACATTGATCATCACTTCATTCTCATCCAGCTTTCTTCTTTCTTCTAGATCCTCGTTCAAAACACAAATATGAGCACTAGCTCCGGAATCTAGAATCCAAGAAGTAGAAAATATCATCATAGAACAATTCGTTTAAAAAACATAAAGTTCTATACCTGATTTGCTTTTAGCTGATGGCTGGGGATAGTCATGCTTCCATTCATCCACTTCTCTGCAGTAGATACAAGTCTTTTGAACTCTTGAGCATTTGGTTATTTGCTCATAGTTTTCAGAAGCAATCTTTACTCCAAGTAGCCCAGTTAGAGGTGCAACATCATCCCATTCCTTTCTCAGTTGGCATTGCATATATACAAGCCTATATCTAAGATTCACTAAGGATCCTCCTAAGTCATCTATCTCAAAATTAGAAACATAGGTAGAACAGGATTTAGGGAGAGATTGAAGAATGAGATCAACTTCCAGACGAAAATCCATGTAGCTTCCTAGAGACTTGAGTCTTCCTATCATGGATATCATATTCATAACATGACTGACAACTTCATCATTTTCTCTCATTCTAGTTTGGAAAAGTTCTTTCTGTTAGGATTATGCCCTCAGATGCCATAGAGGATAGAATGTATAGGGCATATATCTTGGATTAAACTTAAACTCTTCTTAAATAAAAAACATTATTGAATTTTCACTTAATTCTTATCTAAATCTATAAGTTGTGTAAAATGTTTTGTCCATGTTTTCAGTGTGATCCTTCTACTTCCTATGGGATAGGAAGATTGGTACTAAAGAGATCGATCTTGATTACTAAAATAAGTTCGCAAGTAATATGAAGTCTTTAATGGACAAATAAAGACTTCGAATACTTGTACAATCTTAGCTCCGACATGGAAGTGCCTGTCTGGTATCATGGGATGATAGGAGATTAAGATTGTAGACACGTCAGTGGAACTGATATGTTCGAATATGACTCCCATCGGTTCTGTCACATGGGTTTTCACTCTGTGACCGTCAATGACGGAACTGATTATGCGTAATAGGTATATGTGAACCTTTAACCTGAAGTATTTTGAAGATGCACTTATGACGTCAAGTCTTTCACCAGAGTAGTTAGACCCAATTCACCCTATGGTGAGGTCAACCTCGAAATGCGGACTTGATGGACAAGTGGTAATCTTAGCAGATATCTAACATGGGATTTGTTCTCTCATAAGTGAATGGGTATGTACCCTATGTAATTATAGATAAATAGAGATCAAAGTCTTTGGCCAAAGCAAACTAGATGATTGTGCTTGGCACTAAATCGATCTCAATGATCTCGTATTTATTATGATTTATACATATGGTCAAGTCCAGTGAGTTTGACAAAACCATGACTCTCACTTGACCGGGGAACGTGAACAAAGGGTTTATATATATACGGTATTTACGATTGGAAGGTTTCAGAATGATCCTATCATTCATTTTCGTTTGGGTTACGAAGTGGGCTATGTGACTGGCTAGGTGTTACCCACTTCCTTTGGTTTTCTCTCATTGCCAAACAAAACGAACCTAAAGAGTCGCGCTAAAGGATTGACAAAGAAAAATGAAGAAAAAGGAATTTGTATTATTTCTTCTGCGAGTTTTAATTTATTGGATAAATTAAATAATTAATTATTCATTAGGTGAAATAATTAATTATAATGATAAGATTAATTATTAATTAATTTCTTTGTGAAATATATTAATGAATTAATTTATCTAATTAATTTGGTTATTTAATTAATTAATTTATTCATTGGATATAATAAATTATTAGTTGAAATAAGAAATTAATTGAACAAAACAAATCCCAGGGCTAAATAAGGAGTCCAATTGGAGGCCTATGAGGCCTCAAAGTGGCGTCTTTCAGAGGCCACATATTAGGGCTCTTTTGTTTTGACTTGTTCAATAAGTCATGAGGTATATAAGGACTCTTTGACTTAGAACAAGTAAGAAGAAGAATACACAACTCTCATAACTCTCAAAAGAAAGAAAAATATTCCTCCCCTCCTCTATACCTAGCCGTCGACTATAGAGAAAGAAGAAAGCGGATTTTTCGTTTGTTGATCCGTGTGTGACGATTTAGAGATGACGTATTTTCGTTGTTCGGATCAAGTTCAAGTTTGAAGAATCAAACCAAAGGATTGAAGATTTGGAAGCTTCAATATTTCGAGTTTGGAGAAGAAGAAGTTTTTCTTCATCATCATATTCATATTAACGAGTAAGTTTTATTCATTTCATAATTATTCACCAAATTCAATCAGCAGCTTCTCTCCTCCCATTAGTCACCAAATTCGATCAGTAGCTTCTATTGCCCGAGCACCTCCTCCGCCCTTCGAAGTCTCTTTCAACCGCAATTACCCCAAAAGTCGACAAGGTCCATTTATTCACCAAATTCAATCAGCATCATCCCTTCTCCCATTATTCACCAAATTCAATCAGCAGGTACTCTTGCCCGAGCACCTCCTCTGTCCTTCATTAATACAATTGTCCCTAATATCTTGAATTTCTTGAACTGTTCCTATAATTATAGGATGACTCTATGTGCAGAAGTTAGTTGTTGTGCGATGACTTTCTGTAAAAAACCGGATTGTGAATCGTGCTTTTCTAGAATGAAACTAAAGTCCGAGGTGACTGAATTATTGGCAGCTGTCGTGTTCTTAGTCATGGGGGCCTACTCTTTTAGGACATTGGTAAATGGAAAACAATCTGATTGCATTTTTTTGCAGCATAATATTGCCATGACTGTTGTGCATAACCACACAAAGAACCGTGTCGATGCGCGTCGTAGGTATGTGTTGAGTATTGCATTGTATTGAGTATTGTATCCAATTTTCATGTAATAAACTGAGGGTAATGTGCAAGGATTTACCTCCAGGAAAACTGATCGGTAACCGTCCAGTGTTTACCAAAATCGAGAACCCCCCTCCCAAAAAAACTCAGATGCGTACAAGGAGACAATTGTCGCAGCCGGTGATTCTTGCTTCTACTTCGACTTCAGAGAGAATGTAAAAGAGTTAATAAAAAAGATGTTAGATCATGTGGTTACATCATAAGGAGCAAAACTTTGAATGTGGTCTGTTGCTTGTTCCTCCGGCGTGGGCTGAAGCATGCTTTTAATATCCTAGCAAACAAAATAACAAAATAAATATAATCATTGAAATAAAATACTACAAAACAAGTAGTTTCAGAATTCAACATACGCGAGAACGGTAATTGAATTCAAAACCCAATTTTAATACGAGAAATAGAGATAACCACTGGGATTTAAATTTTATTCTTCCGCTGCGTTATTTGTTTTCATGCAAATTTTTCCCAACAATGGATTATGACAAACTCACAGGACTTGTTAGGAAATTTCATGTTAGAGTTTTTGATGATGACAAGATAGGATTTTATGTTAGATCCCAAACTATAATGTAAGTTTATGCTTTTATAAATCAATTGTATAAGCATTTGAAAGTTTATAATTTTATTAAGCTTGTAATTCTTATCTTCGTAGACTTTAGACTATGTATTGGATACAAGTCGCTAGTAGAATTCTAGGTGAGTCTATTAGAGATGAAGTTGGAGATCAGCATCTGAAGACAAGTAAAGATGAAGATTTGGTCTTAAGCGACTGCCAATGGCTGTGGACTATTTCAGGGTTTATGAATCAAGCGATCAAGTAGACCAAATTCACCTGAAATAAATTCTGAAGTCACAAAAGACTTAAATGCAATCATTTAACGGGCATTTATGTCCAACGGAAAATAAATTCAAATGCATTAAATGCTTAATAAGAGCACTAAATGTGATAAGGATAGATTGTATACGGAGCAAGCTACCTATTGGCTAAGACTGTCAGAATTTCAGAGTTCAAACTTGCCACATCAAATCAGTGCAACAGGATTTCAGGAATGTCAGAGAAAAGGTATGACTCACTCGGGTGTGAGAGGCACGCTTCTACATGTGTCCAACGGACAAATCACAAGAAAATGCCTAAAAAATACCTTACCCCCAGTAAACCCTAAACATATGTACATACACAAGAAAGTCAAAACTTTGCTGAAATTCTCTCTCACGAAAAAGCTTCGAAACTCCGTAGCCAAAATCCTTTCAAGTTTTTTACATACATTCCAGATAGTCATAGATTTCTCAAACATCTTCAAAGAAAACCTTCAACATCCTCTGTCTGTGTGAAGAAGTTGTTGACTCTACAAGCAGTATTTCTGGGTGACAGAAGCTTGTTGGTGAAGATCTTCATTGGTGCTGAAGTTTGTATGATCAAGGAGCCCAAGATCATCATCCCCTCCTCTATTTTGTAGAAGCCTCTGTGTGATTCTTTGATTATCAACTTAGTGGAATTCCTCCAAGTGTTCAAGGAGAAGAAGGACGTAGTTGAGATTACACCACCCGGTGAACCTACAAATTCTTGTGTTATTTACTGTTTTATCATCTGACTTTATATTTTATCATTTATCTTGAAAAAGATAAGTAAAACGGCTAAGCGACTATTTGACCAAAACGAACGCTAAAGCTTTAAAAAAAAAACATTTCTGATGTGCTAACCCTGATTAAGCGATCTAAGCGTCACCCTACTTTGGTAAATTGCTACAATCACTAAATCTAAGTTATCTTTACTGTAGCGCCTGATCTAAGCGCTCAGCTCTCTAAGCGTTCAAATCTTTAAAAGTATACAAAATTTTTGAAGTCGAAAAAGACTTCAGGGTCTATTCAACCCCCCCTTCTAGACCCTTTCGTATGTCATATGGGACCACCAAGTGGTATCAGAGCGGTTGAAGTAGAAGTCTAAGCGTTTCTGAGCGTAACTGCTTGTTTAGATCCATTTTTGTAAACTTAGTCACTTTATTTCTTTTAAAAATCTCATATTATGGCTTTTAACAAGATGCCTAAGCTGGTTGAATCAAACTATGATTCATGGAAACTCAGAGCATTTGCATATCTATGTTCATCTTATAATGAGATGTGTGATGTAATTCATTAAGATCATGAAAGTTGTAACTCGAGCCCCTGGAGCGACTGAGGCTACTCCAGATGGTTATGTCGAGAAACCCAAGTTAGAATGGACGCCAGAAGATCGGAAAAAAGCAAATCTAGATAATGTTGGACGAAGCGCTCTCTACTCAGCATTAGGAGACAATGATGCACTGTTCAACAAGATCAAGCAATGTAAAACATCAAAAGAAATATGGGATAAATTGGCTATAGTATGTGAAGGTTCAGCACAGATGAAGGAGAACAAACTCTCCATACATGCAAAGATTTGAGCATTTTAAGATGCAGAACAACGAGACTCAAGAACAACTGGATGCAAGATTCACTATGCGCATTACAGAGTTAGCCTCACTAGACAAGGAGTTGATTAATAAAGAAATAGTCAATAAGATATTCAGAAGTCTTCCAAGCAAATATTTGATTAAGACGGTTATAATGAGAGAATCACAAACGTTGGAAACTCCAACTCCGGAACATGTGTTTTCAAAGCTAAAGGCATTTAAATTTGAACTAGGAGAAGTCAGTGACACAACGACTTCTACATCAGCGACTGAATTAGGAGCCCTAATAGCTACTACTAAGAACAAGAGAAAGTCAGTCATTAAGGTGAAAGTGACAGAATCGAATGAGGAAAAGGAAATGGCTTTCTTGGTTAAGAAATTCAAGAAATTTCTAAGATACGAAAAGAGAAACCCTTCTGGACAGACATCATTTCAAACCCCTCCTCTTGCACCAGTGTCGCAATATCAAGAGCTAGTGTATTCTGCTCCTCAGCCTCTAGCACCAGTTCAATACCAAGCACCTCCGTCTCCAGTACAAAATGTTTCAGCGCCAACAATTTCTAAGTGATTAACCACTAAACAGAAAATGAAAACTAATTTTTGTTACAATTGCAAGAAAATAAGGCACTAGCAGATAAATTGCCCTTATCCAAATGTATCTAAGCCCACAAGGTAAGATCATGCGGATAGAAACCAAATCAGGAGCAACCTTCGCCAACAAGGTTTGTTAGCGGAATCTGAACCATTCTCCACACCTGAAGAGGATTTGGAATCATCAAATGAAAGCAGCGATGATGAGCCAACAAGCGACTCAGCGTTTATTTCTCTTATGGCAAGAGATGAAGAAGCGTCTGATGACTCGCTATCTAAGGTAAACAATGAATTATATCATCCTTTTTCTTATGATGAATTACTTGACAAAGCAAATGAATATTATAAAGATTATCAAGATGCCGCTAAGATATATCAAAATCAGTTCGACATTATTTCATCACTTACGAGTGATAAAATGACGCTCAAAGCAGAGTTGCAAGTTCAGCAACAATGCATTGAGAAGAATCAATCGCTTGAGAGTGAAATTACTCAATTGAAAAGTGAAATTGATATAATAAAGAGAGAAGCTGAATTGATCGCTGGACTTGCCAAGTCAGAACAGCTTGTCTCATCATTATCAAAAGCCTCAAGAAAGCTAGATAATGTGACTGAGGTAACTAGAATTTTTGGTGAAAGGACCGGTTTAGGTTGTGATAAACTTGGTCAGAAATCAAAAGCGTCTAAGGTTACAGCAGCCAACAAAAGAAAAGGTGTATTCTTTGTTGAGAAAAGTTCAAACAGTCAAACACAAAATGAACCTAAGAGCAATGGTAAGAGGCCAAATGAGAAGGTCAATACCAACTAAGGCAATAAGGAGAAGATGAAAGTGAATGATTCACAGAAGAAAGTTCATCCAAACACTCAAAAGGCTAAGGATAAACCATCTACAAGTGAATCAAACGCTAAGGCTCAATCGCTAAAAGCGACTCCTAAGCCAGTGCCAAGGAAATGCCAGTGTCAATATCCTCGAAGATCCAGATCATATTATCAATACTATGATGATAATAATTATGATTATGACTATGATTACTATTATAATCGAGGGTATTACTATACACCTAAAAAACACACACAATACAAACCAAAACCCAAGAAGGCCAATCTTTCCATAATGAAGACAAGGCAAATATAGGTTTCGAAAGTTTTAATTCAAACTAAAGTAACTAATATTGAAGGACCCAAGACAAAGTGGGTACCTAAGAAGAATTAGAACTGCCCTTTGAATGCAGGTACCTAGAGCCAACACCGATACTTCAATTTAGGTCATCAAGGCACATGACTGGCTCAAAAGATCTCTTCGTCGACTATCGTGCAACCAACGGTCCTCAAGTTATATTCGGTGATAACTCCAATGGTAAAACCAAAGGCATAGGTATCATGCATAGGTAGAACATCATGATTAGTTATGTATATTATGTTGAGGGTCTTAAGCATAATTTTTTAACCATTAGTGAATTTTGTGATAAAGGCTTTGAAGTCAAATTTTCAAGCGACTGTTGCTATGTTAACGACGCTGAGACTAAGTCTACTAAATTAAGAGGAAGAAGAACAAAAAATGTGTATTTAGTGGATTGGGATTCTACAATTGATAACAATCTCACATGCTTTGTTGCTAAGAGTCAAAATGAATTGGGTTGGTTATGACATAGAAAAATGAATCACCTCAACTTCAAGGCAATATCTCAGTTAATATCGCTAAATGTAGTAGAGGGATTACCTAATGGTTCCTTTGAGAAAAATCGCTTATGTGATGAATGTCAAATAGGTAAACAAGTTATATCATCTTTTAAGAAGAAACCATGTCTATCTATTTCTAGAATTCTTGAACTGTTGCATTTAGATTTGTTTGGTCCTATTCAAATCATGAGTGTTAGTGCTAAAGAGTATTCACTAGTAATAGTTGATGATTTCTCTCGCTATACATGGATAGAAATTCTAGCGACCAAAGATAAAACTAGTGTCAAGCTCACAACGCTAATTCGTCAATTACAAACCTCAAAAGATCTAAAGGTGACGAGAATTCAAAGCGATAGAGGAAGTGAATTTACTAACCAATTTCTTTAGAAGTTCTGTACATATTTTAGAATACTTTATGAGTATTTTGCTCCTAGAACACCTCAACAAAATGGAGTTGTCGAGCGACAGAACAGAACGCTTAAAGAAGCCGTTAGGACGATGTTAGCAGAGTCTAAGCTACCTCAAAGGTTTTGGGCCGAAGCTATCAATACCGCTTGCTACACTCAGAACCGGTGTATGATCAACAAGCAACATGAGAAGATTCCATATGATATGTGGAAGGGACGTAAGCCTAACGTTTCATATTTTCATGTATTTGGTTCAAAATGTTTCATTCATAACAATGGATCCTAAAGTCTAAGGACATTTGATCCTAAAGCGGATGAGGGAATCTTTCTAGGCTATGCCAATAATGGAAAAAGTTTTCGCATTCTAAATAAGATCAAATCGAAGGTTGAAGAATCTATTCATGTTGTGTTTGAAGATGCTAACCAAGAACCGAATAAGGTTACTCCTGATGATGTAGGAATTGAAGATCTTGCCCAACAAGCGTGACAAATCAATCTTGGTGAACATAGTGATGATGATGAGGATAGTGAGATTTTTGTGCTCAATCCTAAGGTTACTCGTGAGGTTACAAATGGTGATATTGTCAGAATCGCTGACATAGTGACTGCACAAGAGACACATGAGGATCAAGCAACTGATGATCAAGAGTCTCTCAACCCGTTCCAATCAGATCATAAATGGCTTAGAGACCATCCACCAGAGCTAGTGATTGGAGATATTGAAGCACTTGTTAGAACTAGGTCCGCAACAATCAATGAGGCCATGTTCGAAAGCTTCCTATCTCAAATGGAATCAAAGAAAGTGGATGGAGCGCTTAGTGATTAGGTTGGGTAGAAGCGATATAAGAAAAGCTTAACTAATTTGAGAGAAGCAAGGTTTGGACGCTAGTACCAAGACCAACTCACCAAGGAGTTATTGGAACTAGATGGGTTTTTAGGAATAAGATGGCATTGTGGTAAGAAACAAAGCCAGATTATTCACTCAGGGTTATTGCCAAGAAGAGGGTATTGGTTTTGATGAGACTTATGCCCCAGTAGCCCGTCTTGAAGCGATTCGTATGTTCCTAGATTTTGCCACTTTTAACAAGTACACAGTGTATCAAATGGACGTGAAGAGTGCATTCCTGAATGGTAAACTCCAAGAAGAAGTTTATGTGGAGCAACCACCAGGATTCATCAACTACCATGGGAAATGTATGGTCTACAAATTGGATAAGGCACACTATGGCCTTAAGCAAGCACCAAGAGCATGGTATGACACTCTATCTATCTTCCTTATAGGTAAAGGCTTTTCAAAAGGCAGCATTGATACAACGTTATTTAAAATTACCCATAATGAAGATATTCTCTTAGTCCAAATTTATGTTGATGGTATTATATTTGGTTATACTAAGAAGCGATTGTGTGAGAAATTTTCAAAAATGATGTAAGATCAATTTGAAATGAGCATGATGGGTGAATTAACTTTCTTCTTAGGATTACAAGTTAAACAACTCCCTAACGGCATATTTATAAACCAAGCTAAATATACAAGAGATATGATTAAGAAATTTGGTACGGAAAACGCATCATCTTCAAAAGTTCCAATGACCAAACGCTTAAGTTAGATAAAGATGAAAGTGGGAAAAAAATTGATACCACTAACTATAGAGGTATCATTGGATCACTTCTTTATCTTACTGGTAGTAAACCTGATATTATGTTTTCGGTATGCATGTGTGCACGCTTTCAAGCTAATCCTAGAGAATCACACTTAAATGCTGCCAAGAGAATCCTTAAATACCTAAAAAGGCACACAAAATGTGGGCTTATGTTATCCAAGGGACTCTCCTTTTGAACTAATTGGTTATTCAGACGCAGATTTTGCAGGATGCAAAATAGATAGAAAGAGTACTAGTGGTACATGTAAAGTTCTAGGTGATAGATTGATTTCGTGGCATAGTAAGAAACAACAATCTATCGCAACTTCTACCAATGAGGCAGAATATGTAGCCGCTGGGAGCTGTTGTGCCCAAATCCTTTGCATGAGGCAACAACTTAGAGATTAGGGAACAATCTTAGGTCCTACCCCAATCCATTGTGATAATCAAAGCGCTTTAGCTACGACCCAAAATCCAGTCCTTCATTCTAGAACTAAACATATTGACATTCGCTACCATTTCTAGTGTGACCATGTTCAAAAGAAAGATATCTCCATGCACTTCATTGGTACTAACAAACAACTGGAAGATATCTTCACCAAAGCGCTCAACGAACAACACTTTCTCACTTTGAGAAGTGAACTAGGTATGATTGATTTAAACGCTTAATCATAAAGCATCATATCTTCAATAGGCATATAATTTAGGGGGAATCCACTTTATTATATTGTCTTAAGCGATTTCAAAATTGAAATTAGTTATCAATTTTATGGGGAGCTTTGAAATTGTACTTATTCAAATCAATAAGCGTCTATGATCAAAAATTAATTTCAAAATTCTGTGCATTGATCATTAGCGTTTATCTGTTATGCATGCTAAAATCAAGCGATTGAACGTTATTAAAAACTTCAGTGTTAAAAAGATTCCCACTTAAACGCTAAGTAACTTTTTTTGAAATTCATGCATTGTTTTCACGCTAAAAGGTAGCGTGTGGATAAGTCCAAAAGATAAGAATTGACAACTGCCCATGCGCTCCTATGAAACCAAACTGATGGTCAATGATTCCTATAAATAGGCGGTTCAGTAACTGCGCAAGTCTAGGTACGTGTCAGTGTACCATTAGGCGCGTGCAACTCACGCTGAACATTTTCAAAATTTCAAACGTTTAAAAAGTAACTGCGGACTCCAAAGTTTATATTTTCTCAGCAGTCAACCTATTTTACCACACCTTTTTAAATTCGACTTTATGACTGAACGACTCAGATTTAATTTTTGTTATTTCCAACATTAATTTCTTGATACGTGGAATTCATCTAAGTTATTGACGTGTTACTCTTTGCCTCTATTTAAACCCTCCATGTTTTTACAAATAATCTTTATCACTCTCAAATTCTCTTGGTGTAAAAACTCTCTCTCTCAAGGCAAAAAGGCTCTTGTTTTTTAAACTCTTAAAAAGCTTCAAACCTTCATCAATGGCGCCACCAAAATCTTCAAAATTCTCTAAATCAACCACCAGAAAATCTTCAAAACTCTTAAAAAGCTTCAAACCTTCATCACTGTTAATGCTTGATTTCTTGTGAACTGGGACTACCTCTATGATAACCAGAACTTCCCTCTGAGCACTGTTCTTCCTCTTGTCCAAGAATCTGGTTTATGCGAAATGATAACCTCCCATTCAAACATTTATGAGGAAGAAACCCTTTCTCTTTTTCCAGAACGCCAAAATTTTTGACGATGGAAACTCCATTTCCTGCGTCTTTCTGTTTGCCCGTGAGACTTTTGTTCTCACTCCTCAACTTCTATCTTCCTTCCTGCACCTGCCAAATGATGGTGGATAAGTTGAAGATGCCACTCTTGGCGATGCCACCAAGGTCTGGGCACTGATCAAGAAAGATGAAATTGAAGCTGCCTATGAACCGAACTTCAAAAAGAATGACATGAGGGGCGAATATGTCATTTTGGCTGACATATGCTCAAAGATGATCGAATGCAGGAAAGGAAGCTTCGATAAGATCTCCAACGTTCAGTACAAGATGATGGTAGCCATTCTGACCAAGTCAAAGATTAATTGGTCACTTTACGTTTGTAATCGCTTTAAGGCAGCGATGGCTAAGTCGGTGAATCCCAAGCCTTATGGGATTGTGTTAAGATTAATCTTAAGTGCTAGCGGTTTCATCAACACCGTTGGAAAGAAAGTCCCAGCGCTTAAGTTTTACGGGAAAAAGATGATCGGTGAGTTGCTCAAACCCAGGCGTCGAGGCGGTGCAGCGGTTCCCAAGGAAGAGCGTGATCGACTCCTTACGGAAGGTGATGTTCGCAGCGATGATGAAGAGCAAGCGACTTCATCTTCATCATCATCAGAAGAGAAAGTGGTGGTTAAGTGACCAAAAAAGTAGAAGAGGCTACTTTGTTATTTCTCTGAAAGAAGAAGAGGCTAAAGAAGAAGAAGTGCCTTTAGCACGCAAGTGTTCCACGCCAGGAGGATCCACTAGCGCTCCCTCCGAGCCAGCGCTTGAAGCACAAGCAAGTGTCCCTTCTCCTCCTCCTTCCATTTCTGAATCTACTCTTGTTCCCGAGCCAGAGCCTGCTGCACCTTCTGGAAAGGCAAAACTCTTTCAGGGTAAGTACTTGTGAAGAACAAAGTATTTTTATCCTTTCCTCAGTATCTTTCTTTAACGTTAGGATAAAATTCTTACAGCTCGAATGGATCATGATATTCAGTATGTACTAAATACTTTGGATGCTTGCAAAATCCTTATTAAAGTTGTTCCCCTAACTTCTTTCCTCGATTTAGAACCTGAAGAAGTTGTCCCGGAACCTGAGGAAACTGTACCAATTGTTGAAACAAAACAAGCGACTGAGTCAGTCGATGATAGTCCTCAGGGTAAGCGTTGTAGTCTTTTATTTGTGATTTGTACTTAGTAGAAATTTTGCTTGCTTTTCTCAAACGCTTGCTTGTATCAGCTCAAAATGCTCCAGACGCTGATGCACCTCCATCTTCAGAGGTTCCTGTTGAAATGGATGTCGATATGGCAAAGGTTGGGGATATCGCTAAGGAAGTAGCTCAAGTCCTTCCTGACACTGAAACATCTCTAGTCAGTGAAGCGATTGTGCATACTGAGCGGTCGATAGAAGTGGCCCCTATCCCAATCGAATCAATTGATTTTGTCCCTACTCCAACCGGATCTCCTCCTCATGTCATCAATTTCTTTACCCATGGCTATGATGAAAATGACAACTTTTACTTTGCCACCAGGGACATTGACACCAGGCAATTGGTCGATATGGAGATAAACTTTCAAAATACTCTCCACAAGACTGATGTCTCTAATTCTGATAAGTTCGGTTTCTTCGAGCGTTTTGTTGATCTGGGTCTCTACTTTCTTGAGCGTCTTCAATCATGTCTTGAGTATATTAGGCAACCAGCGTTCAATATGACAGAATTTTATGAGAAGCGTTTCAATTTTACTGGCCATGCTGAACAATCCTTTTATCCTTTGCGCCAGAACATGATTGGTTGAAGTACCCTAATGAAGAAATTCTTAAAAGAATTGGATACTCTGCCTATCCTAAAGTCGTTCATTCTCCTCAGAACGCTATATCTCCAAAGCCTCTCAGATTGTGGAAAGGAAAAGGAGCAGCTGTCGCTGAGTGTCCCAATCCTACGAACGCTTGGATAGAAGCTGAAGCCCGTGAGTATCTTGCAAGATTATGGGCTGAGGACTATGATGAAGAAATAGAACGCTTTGAGAAATTTCTAGCCGCTAGAAAATAACAGAAGAAAGCTGACAAGCTTGGTAAGCGATGGATGATGGATACCGCAAGATGGGGTGAGGAGTTTGTGTTGCATTTCTACACGATAGACGAACTTGTGAGGTATCCATTCTTGTTTCAATTTGGAGTAGATTACAGACGTAGAGGTTTTGCTGTGTTTCTACTCGAGCAGCGCAAGAATCTGGTGCGCAATATTAGCGGCTTGCCTTATTATAGACAATCAATAGAACGCTATATTGGCCAACATCTAGCTTTAGTCGCTCAAGGAGGACGCTATGTTTATCATCCGTCTCAAGATTTTGCACAGCGTATTCTTTCTGATCTGAATGAAAATGCCCCCGTCATTAAGCGACCTCTTTTACCAGGGCAAAGTGAAGTTCTAAAGAGCCTTGACAATGATCATGATGAGTTTGCAGAACTCTACAGAGACAGGAGAGCGATTCTTGAGAATGCACAATCACTGGACATCTCTTTTGTTGAATATTTTGGCCTGAATAACTTCAGAGGCTGTAATCTTCACCCTGTTTTTGTATGTAAGCAAAACGTTCAGGTGGCCAAGATGATATCGCTAATCAGGCCAGTGGACCAAGAGCCTGATCAAGCGCTGATGCCTGTTATTTTGGACTTCTACAATTCCTATATTTCAAGAGTTGATCTGCCAAAGGATGTGCAATTTGCACTCAACAATGAAGAGCGCGAAGACGCTATATTTAACATTCCGCAGACCAACATCCTAAGTCCTAGGCATGTTATGGAAACGATTGGCCCTCTCTAGGTCATTGCCATTGAAAAACCATCTCCCCAGATCCAAATCATTGAAATTGAAGAGGAACAAGCTCCTGCTATTGAAGTCGCTCATACTAATAGCGTTTCAGCAGTGGAGGTTCTAGTTGTTGCTCAAGTCGCAGTATTGATGCTGCAACTAAATCTTTTGAGCAAGCGATTAAAGAGGAGCAAGCTGAGCTGAATAAAGTGACTGAGGAAGAACCTATTCTTCGTGATCCGGCTAAAGGCAAGACTCCTGCAGAGATGACCTCTCAAGCAAAATCTTCTTCCAGCGATTCATCAGAAAGCTTACAATTTCAGAAAAGCAGTTCGAAATTCTCTTTGTAATATCACAGGCTCGTGTTCTCGTTTGGAAGAGCGAAGAATTCATTGCTTAACCAAGTAGAGAGAATTCTTCAAACTGACATGAGAAACGTCAACAAGCTTACGATCTCTGTGATGAATAGTATCGCTCCTCTTGTTGAAGAAATGTCAGATGGTTTTAATCGGATGCTAGCCCTGAATGCATCCGCTGATACTGTGCGACATACTTCTTCCAATTTGGTCTCTCAAAGTATCGCTGAGAAAGTTGCTCTTCTAGTGGATGAAGTCGAACTTTTTCGTTGGGACATTGCTGATTTAAAGACCTCCCTTGATGATGCCAAGAAGGAGGAAGATCTGAAAGAAAATCCCCAGTCCAAAGTCTTAAAAGAATCCATCTCTAAAACAGATAACAAACATTGGCGCTCCATGTTCGAAGAAATAGTGAGCATAAAGAAAATGCTTACTAAGAAGCGAAAGCCAGGATACTATCAAGGCAGGCACTTGCTTATGGACTTAGACGTTGAATTCTTAGAGAGTAAGAGTATGGGTTTTCATCCATACGCCGGACCTCTTAGAAGTCCTATCAATTGGAAATCAACCAATAACCGAAGACAAGACATTTATCATGATTTGATTCGAGAACTTGGAATCCCTCCGAGGGATTGGGTGGAAAGATTGCTAGAGCTAGACAGAGGAGACATGATTATAATGAAATTTAACACACAACCATGATAAATGTCGGTAGACTTCTACTGGACTTAGCGACTGAAATCTACCAAGAAGAAGAGGCAAACAAGAAGCGACAAAAAAGATGATTGCTTATATTTTTTTATATGTTTCTATTGTCGCTTTAAATTATCTTCTTTCAGTAAAAATCATTATTCTGATCTTTCATATGAATGAATTAATGATTTATGGCTGAAACAAATTGTTGAGGCTAATCTAACATTAGCTAACTTAACTAACTTTCCAAACGCTAACTTATGATTACCTTTTGGGCTTTTCTGTGAACTCTTAATCTATAAAAGAATTATAAGAGTTAAGGTCTTGACATCATAAAAAGGGGTAAATTGTTAGAAAATTTTATGTTAGATGTTTTGATGATGACAAGATAAGATTTTATGTTAGACCCAAAACTATTATGTAAGTTTATGTTTTCATAGATCAATTGTATAAGCGTTTGAAAGTTTGTAATTTTATTAAACTTGTAATTTTTATCTTTGTAGACTTTAGACTAAGTATTGGATACCAAGTCTCCAGTAGAACTCTAGGTGAGTTTATTAGAGATGAAGTTGAAGATCAGCGTCTGAACACAAGTAAAGATGAAGATTTTGTCTTAAGCGACTGCCAATCGCTATGGACTGTTTTAGGGTTTATGAATCAAGCGATTAAGTAGATCAGATTCACCTGAAATAAATTCCGAAATCACAAAGGACTTAAATTCAATCATTTAACGGGCATTTATTTCCAATGTGAAATAATCTCAAATGCATTAAATGCTTGATAAGAGCATTAAATGTGATTAGGAAAGATTGCATACGGAGCAAGCTACCTATTGGCTAAGACTATCAAAATTTCAGAGTTCAAACCTGCCACATCAAATCAGTGTAGCAGGATTTCAGGAATGTCAGAGAAAAGGTATGACTCACTCGCGCGTAAGAGGCATGCTCCCACATGTGTCCAACGAACAAATTCCAAGAAAATGCCTATAAATACCTTACCCCTAGCAAACCCTAAACATACGTACATACACAAGAAAGTCAAAACTTTGCTGAAATTCTCTCTCAAGAAAAAGCTTCGAAACTCCGTAGCCAAAATCCTTTCAAGCTTTTTACATACATTGCAGATAGTCATAGATATCTCAAACATCTTCAAAGAAGAACCATACACTATTATTGAGACATCCTAAGTTGTTTGAACTTTCTAAAGTCAAATAAAACCGTGATCAAAACCCTCAACATCCTCTATCTGTGTGATGAAATTGTTGACTCTACAAGCAGTATTTCTGAGTGAGAGAAGCTTGTTGGTGAAGATCATCATTAGTGTTGAAGTCTGTGTGATCAAGGAGCCCAAAATCATCACCCCCTCCTCTATTTTGTAGAAGCTTCTATGTTATCCTTTGATTATCAACTTAGTGGAATTCCTCCAAGTGTTCAAGGAGAAGAAGGACGTAGCTAGGATTACACCACCCAGAGAACCTTACAAATTCTTGTGTTATTTACTGTCATTTACTGTTTTATCATCTGACTTTATATTTTATCATTTATCTTGAAAAAGATAAGTAAAACGGTTAAGCGACTATTTGACCAAAACAAACGCTAAAGCTTTAAAAAAAATTACATTTTCACTGTGGTAACCCTGATTAAGCGATCTAAGCATTACCCTAGTTTGGTAAATTGTGAAAATCACTAAGTTTAAGTTATCTTTACTGTAGCGCCTGACCTAAGCTCTCAGCTCTCTAAGCGTTCTAATCTTTAAAAATGATACGAAATTTCTAAAGTCGAAAAAGACTTCAGGGTCTATTCAACCCCTTCTTTTAGACCCTTTCGTATGCCATTTGGGACCACCAAGACTCGATACTGTACTTCAGGGAATCATTGTAGGACAAAATCACTGAACTACCCTTATATACTATACATAAGTTAGTTCTCCTGCTTTAGCCAAGACTTCTAATTTCATTTACCTACGGTCGCACTGGACGTTAACTCGTTACTACCTGAGACAGTGAATCCCCTATTGGCGGTCAACGAACAATGGCCACTTCTCCTTCTGAACCGCTCATTGAGGTTGATCCCACCAAAGGGTGAAATGGATCTAACTTCTCTAATAACTCGTTCAGTGTCACAAGTTCGATTTTCGTGAATCCTCAAGTCTAAGGCTCACGCACACTACCGTGACCAGTAATTCAATCATTGACGATCAGAGAGTAATTATCTATGTGATTGAATTACGGGGAGTCGTGTTCAAATATATCATTTCCATTGATATATCTATGACCAAGCTTCCACCATCCAATATGACCGACTGACACTTCTTGTCAAAGCTTGTATCATACAAGTCTAGTCTTAATGCCCAATTAAGACTCATCGACTTCCGAACTCTAGTTTAAGCAAACAATGAACTGATACTTCTAGTGTCCTCTCCTCTAACTATTGAGGAGTAGAAGCTCCATCTTGATTACTTGGGACTTATTTGTTCAATACTTATATTAATGGCATCAAGATTGATATGAACAAAACAATGCCTTTATTAAAGAATAAGAGTTTGTGCAGCATACAGATAAATGCTCTATTAATCTAATTCCTCTGTGGCATGGAGGGCATAATCTTAACAACAAAATCATAAGATATTACAAGCAACATCATATTCTACAAGTATTTAAAAGTGTTAACAAAAAATCGTACCTTCAGTCCAACTTTAGACACCGAAGTTAAATGTTTATGAGTTCTTCTAAACTTAATAAATTTTTTCTCATTTAATTAATTTTTCCCCACTTAATTTAATATTCCGTTAAATTAGAGACTTTAATTAATTTTAATCATTTTTCTATATTAATTAATGTTGGGAAAAATTGGTTAAAATCTAAAACGCAGCAGAAGAATAAAAGTTAAAATCCCAGTGGCTCATCTCTATTTCTTGTATTTAAATTGGGTTTTGAATTCAATTACCGTTCTCGCATATGTTGAATTCTGAACCAGCTTTTGCAATCCTTTCTTGAACAGCAAATCCGTCGCTGTCTCTAAATTGCCAAAAACGAAAATCTTCTTCTTTCTTCTTGATGAAGACGGCTAGAGAGAGAAAGAAGAGGTGGAGGATTTTACTTGGAGAGAAAGTTTGTATTTGTTGACCTCTTATTAGGTCAATTTTCTCTAAGTAGTATATTTACACTACAATGAAACAATAACCTAGGCTAATTTATGTGGCCTTTAGCCATCGGGCTTTCGCCCTATTAGGCTTATTTAATTAATTAAATAATTAATATTATTTATCCAATAAATAAATTAATTAAATAATCAATTAAATCCATGTTAACATTATAATTAAATTTCTCTAAGGAATTAATTAATGCATTAACTTAATTAATTAATAAAATCATCTAATGATTAATTATTTATTCTCAATATCCAATATCGAAAATTCTCTCAAGTCTTTTTTCATGATTTTCTTTTTGCACTTCCTTTAAGCACGACTCTTTAGGTTCGTCTCAAAAGATAATTGGGAGGAAACCAAAAGGATGTGAGTAACACCTAGCCAGTCACGTGGCTCACATCGTATACCAATTGAGAACGAATGAATAGGATCATTCCAAACCATATACGCTGTGAATACCGTACGAGTATAAATCTTTTATTCTTATATTCCAGTCAAGTGAGAATCATGGTTTTAGTCAAACTCACATGACTTGACCATATGCTTAGCTCATAATGAGTTGAGGTCATTTTATGCTTTGGCCAAAGACTTTTAACCTCACTCATTCATGACTGCATAGGATATTTAGCTCATTCACTTATGAGAGAATAAATCCCATTCTGCTAATCAGTTAACAATGCTACTTGCCCATCAAGTCGCACTTCGAGGTCGATCCCACCAAAGGGTGATTTGGATCTAACTACTCTAATGACAGACTTGATGTCGCAAGTACATCTTTAACTCGATTCCTCAGGTCTAAGGTTCACGCGTACCTATCACAACTTATGAGTTTCATCATTGACAGTCAGTGAGTGAATACCCATGTGATGAAACTGATGCGAGCCGTGTTCGAACATATTAGTCCAACTTATATGTCCATGACATAAGTTCCCACTATCATTCCCATAGTGTTCAACTGACACTTTCTCTGTCAAAACTTATATCATGCAAGTCTTTGTTCTGTATTGATGTCCAGTTAAATACTTTCTTAGACTTGCGAACCCTATTTAGAGAATAAGGATCAACCCTTCTAGTGCCATTCTTCCTATCCCATAGGAAGTAAAAAGTTTGCCTTATGCTCAAGGACTTTACGTTGTTTATTAACACCTTACAAATGTCTATAAGAAAACAACAAGATAATGCCTTATATATTATAAAAAGATATTGTTTAGTTACAAGTTAATACCCTATAAACCTATCCTCTTTATGGCATTTGAGGGCATATGCTCTAACAATTAATTCTAATTAATTAATTTCTCCATTAATTTTAATCGAATTAATTAGCCAATATGTCCGATCGTCCCTTAGATCATGAAATGACACTCATTTGTAGTGTTAGAGTGCAAATTACGGGTCAAAATGTGGCCTTATTTTTTGTTATTGAAGTTTTGACTGATCCGAGTATACCAGTAGGCTCGATATTTGTGAAGTGGGTTGGAGAAGGACTGCGGACTGTGGTGTTTTTGGAGTTATTGAAACTTCAGAGGCAGGAAGTAAGATACATTCGAGATGTTCAAGAGTTTCTTACAGTCTGGTTTAAGTGGGAAAGAATGATGAAGCAGATCAATATTTTGTATGTATAGAGTTATGAAGGGGTACTTAGGTCATTATACATAAGGTTTTTAATTTATAACAAATACACCCAAGTAGTGCACGGAATTTGACTTTTAAGTCCCTATATAATACTGAAATAACTTTTCCACACCCGAGGGTATAATCGTACTCAAAATATGGTGAACTCTGATACCATTTTTATGAATTTTTTGAGTTTTATTTTTATTTTTTCAAAAACGAAGGTATTTACGACTTTTCAACCATTCCGTGAGGGCAAATTTTGTCATGTAAGGCATTGCAAACTATAGGCTGGGGTGGATGAAATTTATGAATGGTGTGAAGTATATTTGTAATTAGGTCATTTGTGAGGGGGTCTGGATGTAATTATCCGCACGCGCACACACACACACATATATATACACACACAAAAATCTAGTCGTAAATGTAATTATTTGTATTCTCATGCACCACCCATCTTTCTCATTTTTTTCTTTTCTTTTCTTTTGTGATCTCTTCTTCTTATTCTTTTGGTCTGTCTCTCATACTACTTATTGTTTTTTGTCATTTGTCATGTCATATGCCCTCACTTTCTTTTTTGTCTATTTTCTCTTCTTTGCGTCACTTTGCCACTAGTTCATTTATCACCATTAGAGTGATAGCTAACGGTCGCATCACCGCCTCCACCATGTATGACATAACTATAAACAAATTTATTCAAAATAGTGGCGCTTCCGCCAAAGTTTTGACTATGATACATTCCGAACATGAAACTCATTTGTTTCTTCAGCGGCCACGAGCATGACATGTGGCGTTTTTGTTAAAAGTTGATGGTGTGACTACTTTTGAAATGAAAAGTGATACGATGGTACTAAATTATATTTTTGTAAAACGATGGTACCAACATTGTGACAGCGCTTGTACTGCGGGACTAAATATACGATTTCTCCTACACCTAACAGTCCCTAATTTTCAAGATTTTAAAACTTATCTTAATTTTCTAATTGTTTTCATATTTTTGGCAATTTTCTAATTTAAATTTATCTGCACTGAATTATGATATTATTTCTAAAATAAATGAAAACATAGTATTTGTTTTTATTTTCCAAAAAACACTCAAGTTGGAATAAATTCGAATTTGCACCTAATTATCAAGATGTTAATAAGTTTTTTACGAAATCATTTATTTAGACTAAATTGAAAATTACAATTACACCCTCTTTAATATGAAAAATTAAATTCATCCCCTCAAGGAAAAAATGTGAAATCTAGAAAATTGTATTTGATGATGTTAGCAAATTTCGTTAGTTTTCTAATAGAAGGGAGCGAGTTTAAGATTTTATTATAGGGGGGGGGGGTATTTCTTATTTGTTTAAAATAAGCGGACTGACTGTATAATGAGTCGTTCTTTATCGAGATTATATGATATAAAAGAAAATGTATAATGAGTTGTTCATTTATGTTAATATTTAATTCGATTGAACTAAAGCATCTAATTTTCCAAAAAAAATTGTACATTTAAGAGTTGTACCGGTAGTTCATATCTTAGCATGAATTAAATTCCTTAAGATAAGGGAAAAAATCAATATATCCCCGGCCCTAAACTATACCCTAAACATTAGTTACCCCTTGATTTTCAAATCCATTAATTATCTTTTTAACACCGTTCGGTGAGTTAGAAATTATCATTTTTATTTTTGCCAATTGGAATATGTTTGATATTGATTTTCTTCTCTTTGTTCTCTTTGTTCTATTTTTATTTTTATTTTTTGATATTTCAAAATTTTGTTCTCTAACTCTAATTTATTTTTTTATTTCTTTCTAATTTCTTTGTATATTTTTTACATTTTTAAATTTTTTTTGAGTTTTTAACTAATTTATTTTTTGCCAATTGAAATTTTGCCGCCAATAAAAAGTAATTTTATTTAAGTTTAATATATAATTCTTATGTAATTTATATATTTTTTAAAAAAATAATGTTTTTAATATTTTTTATTTTTCCTTATTAATTTTTTATTTTTCGAATTTTTCTAATAAGAATTAATTTTATTTTCTATTTTATTTTATTTTTCTGTTTTTTTGAACTTTTTATTTTCCTGAGTTTTTAATTTATTTATTTTGTTAATGGAAAAAAGATTTTGTCCTTTAAAAATAGATTTATTTAAATGTGGAAATTAGTTTAAGATATAAATTTTTATATTTTCTAATTTTATTTCAATTTTCACATAGGAGTTAGGGTTAATGTTGACTTTTTCCCCTTATTTCCCCCCACATTTTAGTGCCACGTAGGCAATTTATCTCTAAATTTTGCAGCCACGTACACAATTTTCCATCCACGTACCAAAATCCCCAAACTTGGTGCCACATAGGCATTTTTCGACGAAATTGTCATATTTCTCACCGGATTGACCCAAATTTGCAACGTGCTTCTTTTTTGGTTGAAAAAAAAAGGTCCAAGGTCCTTTAGTGTACCAACTCACCTAACGCTATTAAAAAGATAACTGATAGATTTGAAAACCAAGGGGTAAGTGATGTTTTGATAGTTCAAGAGGGTAATTGATGTTTAAGGGTATAGTTTAGGGGGTTTATTGATTTTTGTCCTTAATCTTATTATGAGATCTTGGAATTACGTAATTCATTCTATATCTCAAACCGATTTTCGTGGATTGAAAAATAAAAATGATAAATTAATCTTATTATTGTGATTGATTTTAAAAATCCCTGAATTATGTAATTCTTTCTATATGAAAATTTTCGAGATGAAATTATTCATATATATATATATATATAAGTGATTATTTGTGAATGGTTTTTAATATAATTCATTTTATTAGTCCAAAAGATAATCAAGATTTGGTTTCAAAAAAAAATTCAAATCCCATCAAAAGATCAAAAACAGTTGGACTTGGATTTAGAGTACTTGAATAAAATGTTAACAGTTTCGAGTTATACTGAAAAGGAAAAAAGTTTATAATAGTTATGATTGCCTATATAGGACTTGATCCTCCAAAAATCACACGTACTCTTAAGTTTTTTTTGAAAAAGTCAATTGCATTAAAATAAAAGGAGTATTATAAAAGAGTGCACAAGAAGTTACCTTGTCACTAACCATGCACCTACACTAGAAACTAGATAGATAAACTAGTGCTAACCAATCTAGTCTATCAACATAAACTAGAAGACAAGGGAAACCACATTCGAACGTTTATAGTTTATGGCCGAACGTTTATTACAAATAGACTATGTGATTATTCTACCATGCTATCATCCAAATTTGCTTAACTCCAAGAGCTTGATCCTCGATATTCCCAAGAGCTATATTCATCGATTACGACCCTTAGCAAGGGCATCCTCACTTATAGGCTCGCTCGATGAATTATTTTTCATTCCCGTGTGTTCAGATTGAACCCGATAGCTTTGAGAAATGCCCGAATCATAATCCAATATATCTTCAACTAAACTAGCAAACTTATTATGGAGCAGTAATGTATCATTTTCTGAATCATTTCCTTCACCCTCATTCCTCACTGGGACCGTTGTGGAGTTCTTCGATTGTTGTGTTTGTTCTTTCCTTGTTGCCGTATTGTGTCTTACATTGATCTATTCATCCCCCGTAACTTTTGATTTGGAAATTCAATTGATGATTTGTTGCTTTGGAACATAAATGTTCACCGGTGGTTTCTCATCCTTTTTACTTTTAGGACACTGTTGACTGCTATGTCTAAAAGAGGTACAAGTTTTGTAAGTCATAGATTGCCGTACATATTCAACTCCTATCCTACACGAACCATTGAATTCTCCTGATTCCGATGGTAACAACATATAAACTTTCTTTGAAATTCAGCCTCTATTGCCATAAGGACACACACCCTAGCATAATTAATTATTTCCACAGATAAAGTAAATGCATCAGGATATAATGGACGTCCTAATGCACTTGCAACAACACTCAATCTATCAATTGTCCAAAATTCCACCAGAGGATTTCGCAATTTAATCCATACTGGAACTTCCTTATTCTCCTCTTTCTCGAGAGTCATTCCCGTTCGCCATTTCTCAAGGAATAAAGCTTGCCCCTAATATAACCAGGGTCCTCCCTCAAGAACTTCAGTCATAGCCGAGTCTAATTAAAACTTGAAGAAGAAAAATCCATTACTTGTCGTTTTTATCTCCTTGTTTGCAATCCCTTCTTGAATAGAAAATCCATTGCTGTCTCTAAATTGCCACGCCAGAGTCAAAGCGAAAATCTTCTTCTTTTCTCTTGAGGGCGACGGCTAGAGAGAGAGAGAGAGGATGGAGTGTTTTGACTTGGAGAGAAAGTTATATGTTAATCAATTGGTTAATTTTTTCTAAGTAGTATATTTATACTACACTGAAACAATAACCTAGGCCAAACACTCCCACACTTGGACGCCCACTTTGAGGCTTTTCAAAGCGTTCGGGCTTTAGGCCTATTATGCTATTTAATTAATTAAATAATTAATATTATTTATCCAATAAATAAATTAATTAAATAATCAATTAAATCCATGTTAATTTTGTAATTAGATTCCTCTAAGGAATTAATTAATTCATTAACTTAATTAATTAATAAAATCATCTAATGATTAATTACTTAATCTCGATATCCAATACCGAAAATTCTTTCAAGTCTTTTCCATGATTTTCTGTTTGCACTTCCTTTAAGCGCGACTCTTTAGATTCGTCTCAAAAGGCAATTGGGAGGAAACCGAGAGAGAGAGAGAGAGAGAGAGAGCGAGAGAGCGCGATAGAGAGAAAGCGAGAGAAGAGAGAGAGAGAGAGAGAGAGAGAGAGAGAGAGAGCGTGATAGAGACAGAGAGAGAGAGAGCGTGATAGAGAGAGAGAGACGGTGGTGGTAGAGGTGTACGGTGGTGGTGGTGGTGTAATGGAGAGAGAGTTAAAAATAATTTTGGGGGGAATTTGGGGGGGGGGGGGAGAGGCGGCCGGGTGAAGTAGAGCGAAAACCCGACCGCCTATTACAGCGGTTCGGGCACGAACCGTTGTATCCCGCCCAATTTTTTTTATTTTTTACTTTTTAATTCAATTACAGCGGTCCGATTTTTTTTTTTAATTCAATTACAGCGGTTCTACATCGGACCGTTGTCACCGGTCTGAACATATTACAGCGGTTCACCTCGAACCGCTGTAATAACCCAATTTTTTTATTTTGTTTTAGCGGACCGCCTATTACAGGGGTTCAGAAACGAACCGCTGTAATAGGTCCGAACCGAGGAGCCCTATTACAGCGGTATTGCCAAAACCGCTGTAATAGGTGCGTTGTAATAGTGTATTTGTGTAGTAGTGCCTATCACAACTTATTAGTTTCATCATTGACTATCAATGAGTGAATACCCATGTGATGAAACCGATGCGAGCCGTGTTCGAACATATTAGTCCAACTGATATGTTCACGACATAAGTTCCCACTATCATTCCCATAGTGTTCGATTGACACTTTTTCTGTCGAAACTTATATCATGCAAGTCTTTGTTCTGTATTGATGTCTAGTCAAATACTTTCTTAGACTTGCGAACCCTTGATAGGAGTCATTTTTATGTGTTTTTAAGCCCCTTTGCGTTTATGTTTTAGGTTCATTTATCACTTGATTTTGTCACTTGTGCGTTTAATTCGTGCATTAAGTGATTTCAGGCCTTAAGTGGATACAATTGAAGAAAGAGTGGAAAAATGATGTATAAAACAAGTTTACGCCAAGATGTTTCACACCTCCACGACCAAACAAGCAAGAAATAAGCTGGAGTTAACCAAAATCATGTTTTAGTACCATTTCCGCACACCTGGGCGCCAAATCAGAAACAACCTCCACGTTGGAACGCCATTTTGATATTTTTAGAGACAGAATTGGATGAAGTGTCCTTCTACAAAGTTTTAGATCTATGTCTTATCTTTACATGTGTACTTGAATCATCCAATTCGGAGATCTGTGGAGACGTTTATGAATAAAACACTATCCCTGCGCTGAAAAACACGAAAGTGGCAGCTCATGTTTTTGTTAGGTGGAAAACAAGAGAATGGTAGGTGCAAATTCTTGGTAGGTGGAAATTCTTGTTAGGTGGAAAACAAGAGAATGGTAGGTGCAAATTCTTGGTAGGTAGAAATTCTTGGTAGGAGGAAAGAAAGAGAAAGGTAGCTCAAATTCTTGGTATGTGGATTTTTGGGTATTTAAAGGGGAGTGGGGAGCTCACTTGAGATCATCAAAAAATCATCCTTTGAGAGTGTGAGGACGAAAATTCAGGGGTTTGGGGGAGCATTCTCTTGGTTTTGAGTCATCCTATCATCATACTTGAAGAGCTAAAAAGAGGAAAAGGAGGGATTCAAGCTTCCAATCAAAAATCGATCATTAATCCAAAATAGGGAGTTTCTTAGTTTGATATTCATCTTTATCTATGAGTAATTCTATGTTTTTATTGTTTTTCCAATTTCAATTATGAACTAATTTTCCCTTAACTAGGGCCATGTGAAGGCCAAAGTTATGAGTATATATATATGATATTATTTTTCGTATTAATTCTACAATTGCTTTGTGTTTTGATTTTGTGCGTAATTACTTACATATGTTTGATCGCCATATGTTTGTCATATTGCCTAACTTAATAGTTTGAAAGAATATAAGTTAGGGTTCAAAGAAATCATCACGTCATCCATAAAAAATAGGTAATTACCCCTAGAGATAGGTAGAGATTCCCGGGTGCAGTTAGCCGGATTTATTCGGGGAAATTCTAGAACTTGAATGCATGATTATTGATTAAATTCTCGGATAGACATATTTAGAGAACTGTCAATTTATCATAGGATTATTACCGCCGAGACATCGGGTAGTAATTAATTAAGGAATTTTCACCAAAGCAATAGTAGTCTAATAATACGAAGAATAGTTCATATTTATATTAACAAGTAAATTTGGTTGAAGCATGTGCCTTAGTTGTTTTATCTCATAAGAATCTAAATCTATTTGCTAAGTCTCGTTTTTACATTTTTATTGTAAATTAATCACAATCTTTTAATTCAATTTTAATTGCTTTTAAATTCCTAGCTTTAAATAATCTTGTCTCTGTGGGATCGATAACTCGGACTTAAAAGTCCACTTTATTACTACACACGACCAGTCCACTTGCTGTTTAATACACGTAAGGATTTTTCGTGTCAACCCTATTTAGAGAATAAGGATCAAACCCTTCTAGTACCATTCTTCCTATCCCATAGAAAGTATACTTAAGAGTTACATAACTCTTGGAAACCAAGGTGTAGAGCGTCCATGTTGGATGCGTATTCTAGTCGTGTGCTAGCCTTCGAGCTAGCAGGGGTGTACGCGGTCGGGTTCAGGCGGTTTTATGGAAAAAATTCAACCCGACCCGATATACGCGGGTTGACAAAATATTAAACCGAAATCGCATAATTATCTTTTTAAATCAAGCGGTTCGGGTCGGTCGGGTTTAATATATTTAGCAGGCGGTTTGCCGGGTTATTGAATTATAATTATGTTACTTTTTGTTTCAACTAGTAAGTAAGAAACTAAATAACATACTTGTACATTTAATTAAAAAAAATTGAGTTGATGAGAAATACAAAAATAATTGGTGTTACTAAATAAAAATCATATTTATCATGAATTCTTAACTCTAAAATATTAATAAAATCAAATTATTTTATAAGTTTATCATCAAAATATACACCTCATCTTCGTTTAAATCAAGTAAAAACAAATATTATTGTTTACTCAAATTAAAAATAAAGTGTTTTACATAAATATGAATAAAACTATTCTTATTAGAGTTTATATATATATATATATATATATATATATATGCATATATAGTTTTAAGAGTTTAGGGTTAATCTTTAACTATATATATATATATATACACTTATGACATATACAATTAGCGGTCGGGTGGCGGGTTAGGCGGGTTACAATTATTAAACCCACCACCCGACTCGAAAGTGGCGGGTTGCAATTTTTTCAACCCACCATAATTTTTTAATAATTTTAAACCGGCGATTTTTGGGCGATTCGGGTCGGTTTGAGCGGGTCGGGCGGGTTGTGCGGGTTTATGTACACCCCTACGAGCTATTGCACCGCTTGGTTTCAATTAATTCAATTCTATTTATTTAATAAATTTATCCAATAATTAATTTAATTAATTAAAACATAATTAATTCCTCCAAAAAATTAATTAATTAATTAATTATATCATCAAATGATAAATTAATTATTTAATAATAATAATAGATATCAAACACCGAAAAATGCTTTTAATCAAAAATCATTTTTCCCTTTGCAATTCCTTTAAGCGCAACTCTTTAGGTTCGTCTCAAAAGGCAATTGGGGAGAAACCAAAAAGATGTGAGTAACACTTAGGCATACTATGTGTCTATCAAGTGGCATTTCGAGGTTGACTCTACCAATGGGTGAATTGAGTCTAACTACTCTAATGACGAACTTGATATCACAAGTACATCTTCAACATGATTTCTTAGGTCTATGGTTCACGCGTACCTATCACAGTTTATCAGTTCTATCATTGACTGTCATTGAGTAAAACTAATGTGACAAAACCGATGCGAGTCATGTTCGAACAAATCAGTGGAATTGGCATGTCTATGATATAAGCTCCCACTACCACCTAGTGCTCGACTAGCGCTTTCATGTCAAAGCTTATGCCATACAAGTCTTATTTGTTCCTGATGTCCAGTCAATACTTTCTTCGACATGCGAACTTATTTAGACAATGAGTACTGATTCTTTCTAGTGTTATTCTCCCTAACCTATAGGAAGTAGAAAGTTCGCCTTAATGTCATGGACTTTCAGTTGTTGATTTTATCTTTATAAATGCCAATAAGAAAACAACTTAAATGCCTTTATATAAATAATGTTTAATTACAATGAATATGCCCTAAACATTCTATCCTCTATGGCATCTGAGGGCATAACACCAACATAAAAATGGAATCAAGTATTTATCGCCAAAGTTGTTTGGGAGTATGCAACTGTTGGGTTTCGCGTAAAAACACATGAACGCAGCGGAAGGATTTCAAAAATTTAATTTAAAACTCAAAAGTGTACTCTAATTTGCATAATTGAATCTCAAACATGCATTAAAGAGTAAATCCGACTTACCCGTTGAAGCGAGGTGGTAGGAGAATCCAATTCTTTTTTTAAACTTTAGATTGATGAACTTCTTAAATTCTTGAACCCTCGTGTTCTTCAATTCTTGAAGTTGTAGATGAATCCAACAACGAATCACGTTGCCTATAAATTATCACGCGTGAATTGATGAAGAAAAATTCCCTTCTTGTTCTCTATAGAGGCGACGGCTTTTGTGTATAGATAGGGAGGATATTTTTCTTTTTCTATTCTTTGGAGAGTTACAATTCATGTAATTATTTTTCTTTTCTAGGTTAAAGTCAAGAGAGCTCTTTTATAACTCAATGACTTGTTGACCAAGACAAAACAAAAGAGACCAATTTGATCATCCATGTAGGGCACAGAATTCTTTTGTTTTGTTAATTTCTTTATTCAATTAATTATTTATTATATCCAATAAATAAATATATTAATTAAATAATAAAATTAACTAGATAAATTAATTCATTAATATATTTCTCTAAGAAATTAATTAATAATTAATCTTATCCAATAAGCAATTAATTATTTAACTTATCCAATAAATTAAATCTCTCCAAAATAAAATAGAAAATAGAAAATCCCTTTTTCAATTTTCTTCATCAATTCTCTAGCGCGATTCTTTAGTTCGTTTCATTTGGCAATGAGAGGAAACCAAAGGAAATGGGTAACACTTAACCAGTCATATGGCCTACTTCGTAACCCAAATGAAATACGAATTAATGGATTGTTCCACAACCTTTCAATCGTAAGTACCGTGTATGTATAAACCCTTCGTTCACGTTCCCCGGTTAAGTGAGAATTATGGTTATGTCAAACTCACTGAACTTGACCATATGTATAAATTATAATAATACGAGATCATTGAGATCGATTTGGTGCCCAGAACAATCGTCTCGTTTGCTTGGCGAAAGACTTTGATCTCTATTTATCTATAATTACGTAAGGTACATTCTCATTCACTTATGAGAGAACAAATCCCTCTTAGATATCTGCTAAGACTACCACTTGCTCATCAAATCCGCATTTCAAGTTTGACCTCACCAACGGGTAAATTGGGTCTAACTACTCTAGTGAAAGACTTGACGCCACAAGTGCATCTTCAGCCTGATACTTCCGGTCAAAGGTTCACATATACCTAGTACACATAACCAGTTCTGTCATTGACAGTCACAGAGTGAAAACCCATGTGACAGAATTGATGCGAGTAGTGTTCGAGGAACTGATGTGCCTACAATCTTAATCTCCTATCATCCCATGATACTAGACAGGCACTCCCATGTCGAAGTTAAGATTGTACAAGTATTCGAAGTCTTTATTTGTCCATTAAAGACTTCATATTACTTGCGAACTTGTTTTAGTAATCAAGATCGATCTCTCTAGTGTCACTCTTCCTATCCCATAAGAAGTAGAGGGATCGCACTGAAAACATGGGCAAAATATTTTACACAACTTATAGATGCAGATAAGAATTGTGTGAAAATTTAAATGATGCCCATGTGTAATTAAATTCAAGTCCAATCCAATTGACTTTTAAGTAATTACTTTTAATCCAATTAATTTAATTCAACTTATAAATTAATTTTCAATTAATTTAACTTATGAATTAAATGATTTAATTAATTAATTTAATTTAATTTAATCATGTCATCCATTTTGTTAATCATTCACATCTAACATGAATTACCAAAATACCCTTAGTATAGAAAATTATTCATTTTCTTCACATAGCGCAACTCTCTAGGCTCGATTCAATTGGCAATGAGAGGTAACCAAAGGATAAGGTTGTCACCTAGCCTGTACCGTGGAACCAAATTGTAGCCCAATTGAATGCGAGATGAATACATCATCATGAACCTTGATTACAATTACCATATGTGTATAAACTCCTCACTGACGCGACCCCATCAAGTAAGATCCATGGTACGTCAAACTCATAGAACTTGATATTGTACTTTGGAATCATAATAATGTGACATCACCAAACTACCCTAAGTGACCATCATGAGCTAGTTTATATGCTTTGGCCAAACACTCGTAATTTCAATTACTTATGAGCATACAGGTCCCATACTAGTTTACTATGGAATCCCATTTTGGCAGTTAGCTTACAACATCGAATGAACCATTGGACTGTACTTCGAGGTCGACCCCACCTATCAGATGACGGGTCTGACTACTTTGATAACATATCCAATACTACAAGCATATTGTAAATAATTCCTCAGGTCTAAAGTTCACACATACTATTGCAATCTTAATCCAAATCATTGACTGTCAAAGAGTAAATATGTTAATCCTCATGTGATCGAATTAATGCGAGTTAAGTTCAAATATATTAATTCCATTGACTATATTCATGACAACAGCTCCCACTATCTAATTAGTGTTTGACTGGCACTTCCTTGTCAAAGCGGGTGTTATACGAGTCGAATTTGAATGCCCAATTAAAATTTCTTTACTCGCGAACTACCTTTTAAGAGATTAAGTACTTGAATCTTCCAATGCCTCTTCTGGTGGAAAGTCTATCTTCAAATCTCGTGGACTTGTGTGTTCAATACATTTAAATGTCATTTCGATTTACATGAATAAAACCTAATTCCTTATATATAATATAATAGTTCGTACAATATAACTAAAATGCACTTCTCAATCTAATTCCTTCATTAGCATTGATGGTATATACCTAACATTTTACCCATTCAAACATTTCGGGTTTTTGCAATTTTGTAAATGCACTTTTTTTTTTGCACTTTTTATCTCAACTCCAAGAGTTTTATAGTTTCTTATATATTAGCATACTCAGACGGAATATTCCACCAAAATTTCAAAACATGCGGCAGGATGAAGCAAAAAAGTGTAAAAAATAATAAAGTTCGGATAAAGAAGTGTAAAAAAAAATTTGTTTAAGTACCACCGGCTGAAATATCTACGAGATATTCAGCCGCAATAGCCTAATATAGAAAGTGTAAAACCCATGAAGCTCAAAGTTCAAAAAAAAAAAAAAGTTAGCCTATGAAAGTGCAAAAACCCAAAGAGTTTGGATGGGTTAATGTCATTACCCCTTAGTATATCTAGTGACAACTTAACATTGTCACTTCAAATTTTGTCACAAATATTACTTTTTTTATAGTGTTCAATGATTCATTGTTAATTAAGGTTAAATTGCAATCAATTAAGGGCTTATTTAGCAGCAACAAGGGATTAATACAATGATGGTTATATGAAATTAGGTCCTTAGTAAAAAATCAATGTTATTAAGTTTCATTCATGCTAGATGAATTAAAGTTTGATACCAATTCTCTTCTAGTTATTAATGTTTCTCCTTTGATTAATCGATAGTGATGAGTTTGAGGAGTTAGGGTTTACCAATTGACTATCTGTTGCTAAATCACGCTTAAAAAAAGAACAAGAGGTTTACATGCTATCATTTAGTATCTTAGTTGGTTACTCAATTAGGATTAATTTTGTGCATTAATGATCAAATCAAGAAGATGATAGGTATTACAATTAACCGGGTTTCTCTCTTATCATTTAATTATCTCATTTAAATTGCTTATCTCATTTTTCATTTGCACTTAGTTATCATATAATTGCAACCTACGCCTCGACCCCTCCAACCCCCCCAAATTTTTATTTCATTATCAAAAGTAGTTAAAACTTGTTGGTCCTAAGTGGCATATGAAAGGTCTAGAAGGGGGGGTTGAATAGACCCTGAAGTCTTTTTCGACTTCAAAAGTTTCGTATTAAAATGGTTTTGGTTGCTTGAAATGTAGACGCTTGACTGAGCGTTTACTTGAAAGATAGACGCTTAGGCTAAGCGTCTGATCAAGACTGTTTTTAGAAAGTTAACTTAGACTTCAAGATTTGAATACTTTAACCAAGTAGGTTTAAGCGTTCAGATCTTTAATCAGTGTTAGCACAGCGAAATAATTTAGAGTCTTCTCTTTTGGAAATCTTTAGCATCACAAGTTGTTTCGTAGTTGCTTAGCGTTTGATTGTGTTTTACTTAATCAATTTATGCAATGATATGATAGATAAAAGAATTGACTGTAAAGTAAAAGACACAATATTTGCAAGGTTCGTTGGGTGGTGTAATCCCAACTACATCCTTCTTCTCCTTGAATACTTGGAGGCAATCCACTACAATGATTCTCAAAGAATCACACAGAATCTTCTACAAATTAGTGAGAGATAGAGGTCGATGACTTGAGCTCCTTGATCACACAGATTTCTGCTCCAAAACACTTCAAATCCCTTGCTTCTTTCACCAAGAAATAATGCAAGTATCCAACTTCGACTTCACACAGATAGCAAGGCTTGGATGGAGTTTTCTAAACGGTTTGTTTGATTTTGATGAAGTTCAAACAACTGAAAATATCTCAATAGTAATGCGGTTTCTTCGAAAAGAATGTTTGAGATATCGGTTGACTGTCTCAAGAATTGAAGAAAAGCAAAGAGAATGTTTTCTTAAATATTCTGGCTTTTCTGAAAGTTTAAGGAATGAGACTTCAATGCAACAGAAATTTGGCTTAGAAATTGATTGTTGTTTTTGGCTTGTTGTTGAAGTCCTATTTATAGGCATTCTTGGAGAAAGTGTCCGTTTGACACATGCACAAGCGCGTGTCTCTCACTTCCGCGAATGAACAGCTTTTGTCCTTTTTTTTTGAAAATCTGTTGCACAAAAGTTGGTGCTGCAGTCTATGAATAGTTGACAGTCCAATTGGGTGGCTTCTCTGTACGTCTGAAAGTGCTTATCACATTTAATGCTCTTATTAGCATTTAATGCATTTGAATTAAATGCCCGTTGGCACTTAATGTGTTGAGAATATTTGCATTAAACTCCTTCCTGACTTATAAATAGATTCAGGTGAAATCAGTAATTGATGGACGCTTATCCATCCTTGAATCACTTATGTCCTATAAGGTAACACTTGATATAGCTGGTCATTTGGACGCTTGGAAACTTTATCTTAATTCAGACATCAGGCGCTTGAGTCTTCAAACTTTACCACTGATAAACTCACTCAGAAATTATCAGACGCTCAACTTAAGACTACTTATCCTAATAATCTAGAATAAAAAACAAAACAAAGCCTATAAAGCCTATCACAAATCTAACGCTTCAAAGTTTATACATGATTTCTACTAAAATCAAGCTTACATATTTTGGGGTCTAACATAAAGTCCTAATTGTCATCATCAAAACATCTAACATGAAATTCCTAACAATTTCCCCCTTTTTGATGATGGCAATACTTACTCTTTTATAGTTCCAGAGTTAGGCAGGCAAAATAAAAGTTAGCTTTGGTTAGATAACGTTAGTTAAAGTTAGTTACGCTTCAACGAGATGTTTCAGCTGAAAAGATGCATTTTATATATATCAATGATTACACGCATTTTTTCAACTGAACAAAAATTTCATACGAGACAAGAATATAGATATTGTAAATCAATGAAACTTTAATGACTTGGTCTAACTTTGTATTGCTTGGGCATTTCAGCTCGGATAGCTTCAGTTAGGTTATCTTCCAAAGTCATCATCGCTTCATGATCTTTGTCGATTATGAGATTATTTTCTTCCTCTTGTCTCTTCTTGAAAGAAGCAAAGTGCTTGTCCCAATCAGTTGGGTCAAAACCAATATACCTTAGGCAAATTTTGAAAGTTCGGTTGAAGTCAGACATCTGCCTTTCTTCAGCTAAGATTTTTGGATCTGTAGGTTCTAGAATAGATGCTCTTTGAAGAGGGATGTCAAACTGTTCAAGCAGTGCCCGAGAAGGTATTGGTAGATTTGGATACAGTGTTCTTGGAGGTTCTCTTAGCGTTCTACTAGGCGCTCCAGCAGAATCACTTATCCCAACAGCAGTTATCCAAGATGGAAGACTTAGCACAGAAGGAGGAGATAGTAGCTGACGCTTCGCAGGCGGATGGAGTTCTTGAGCACTTGAACTGGACACTCTCTTCAGCTTTCCTTTCCTTTTCTCTTCCCCCTTATTTCCATCATCACTCTTTAGAAAATGTTTTATGAGTAGACTGACATGATGAGCAATTTGAGACATAGAATCTGTAAGATCTTGTCGAAATGTTCCTGCAAAGCGAGGATCTTAGCGCTGGTAGCATCATTCAGTGAGATCTCAAAGGAGTCTAAATGCTTTTCAAATTGTTCTTTCAGGGCTAGTTGGTTGGCTCGAGTAGCGTCACTCATTTCTTGAGATTCTTTTTGACACTCAGCAACAGCCGCTTGAGCAGAACCCTTCATATGACCTAATTGAGCGTTTAAGATTTAGGATTCAATCTTTGCTAATTCGGTCTTAATCCAGTGAAGAGATGCTTCATTCTGAGTAGCGTGACTGCTTATCTCCTCTAATACAGATTTCAACAAAGGTCCAAATGTTTGACTCATATCCGATGGAAGCGCTTGAGGAGCCGGTCGCTTGAATCTGGATGTATGCTTGAGTGAGTCAAGAGGAGCTTGATATGCAGGATAAAAAATTGTACCGCGTACATCAATTGAGATATCCTTAGCAATATCAGCAGCAATAGAATCAACGAAATTCAGGAGCGTCAAAAATATCCTCTGGTGGAGACGCTTGAACTGGTTCTTTAGCAGACGCTGGGATACTTGCGACTTCTGGTGGTTCAAACACTTCAACCATCTTAGCAGATTCGTCTTCAAGCACTGACTCTGGTTGGCGAAAATCATCGAATTGGAAGTTCCAATGTGCTGCATCGGCAAAAGAATTAGAAGCGGCTTCTAGAAGTTCAGTCAGATGTTGAAGAGGAAGGAAACTACCTTGAATGAATGTGCGAAGTGGACTATCTATGGCCCTGATGTATATGGGACCAATGATATCCAACACATGATTCGGGAAGACTTTGGACGGCGCTTGGTAGATAGAGAAGATTGCATCTGGGCAGTAATCTCTAGAAAATCCAATCAATCTATCCATTGGAAAATGTTGGAGACGTCGAGATTCAGGTACGTACGAATTGTAGTATTCTTCTAGCTAAGGATAGATAGCTTGAGCCAGTCCCTGATTTCTTTCCATCAGTGAGAGAACAAACTCATAGTGATTGAGTATCTCTTTGCGAATAGAATGGAGCAATGGATATCCTCGAAATGAGTAGAGTACTGAGCCCATCCATTGTTTGAGATTTGCAGTGAAGATGCTGTCAAAAAGAGATAGGGGAGTCATAATCTTCACCATCAATCTAAGATTATCTTCGCAGTGGCTTGGAGCGAGATTCAAGCAAGATACGGAAGAACTGCCACTGGTAGATGTTTGAGCGTTGAAAAGGAGAGGAGTGATGGACAATCTGTGAAGCGCTTGACGCAAGCACTGCTCAATCTGATGTCGAATGAGTGGGAGCTTAAGAACAGGTCCAACTCTCTGTTGACACTTTATTAGGCAATACTTGGCGAATTGACGCTTCTTGTCATGCATGCCTATGCAAAATAAGTGGGGAGCTTGAACTAATTCTGTGAAAGTATATCGATGACCCACATACGCTTCGACCTAGTTGACTTTAGTCAAACAGTAGTCTGGTCCAGCGTTGACCATAGCTCGAATGTCTTCATGATGAATATCTATGATAGATTCAAAGCGATATCCATCAGGCATGCCAGATGTTGTCAAAATATGCATCAGCTTCAGTCTGGAACAAATTCATCAGAGATTTGAGACGCTCACCGGCATGAACCCCTTTATTCTTCCATAGTTGAAGAGGATTGGCAGACTTCTTGTTCTCAGCACTGTTTGCTATAAGAGGAAAATGTGTGTAACCTTCTCTGTTTAAGACTTTTTCGGAAGGGTTGAGAAACTCTGGGCAAAAAGGATCATAGACTCTGATGTTGTTGTCTCTCAGAGCAAAACCAGTTGACTTACTGTGCCCATATTCTAGGTAGTAGGCCAAGTCCACATTGTACCTGGAAGTTTTACCTCCTTGTCTAGCGGTTAACACTATGTCCCTGATCTTATTGTCAGTGTCAATCAGCTGGGCAATCTCATTCTCAACAGCAATGTATCTTTCTTCATTATAGCTAGCAGGGATGAAATCTTCTTCGAGCGCTGGGGGCATATAGTTGATTGAATGATCAATCGTCTTCAGTGTGTCCACTTGGAAGAAGTGCCTTGGCTTTGGAACATCTACAACAATGCTCTGGCCTTCTGAGCGTGCCTCTGTTATAGCCGGAATAGGAATTGATGTTTGAACCTCTTTAGGAGCAGGTTCATCAGTTGCAATTGTAGCAGCTCCTGCGGCAATGTCTTTGGCAATAGCCAAACTTCTGCCATCTCAACATCTAAGTGGACATCTGGGGATGCTTCAGCAGCAGCTGGAACTAAAGCTGTAATACATGAACTATCCTCTATAAGAGCAGGATCTTCTACAGATGTAGGAGTGGAAATGTTGTGGGAAGAAATAAACTTACCCTGAGAACTTGTCTCAACAGCAATTTGAGCGCTTGGCTCATCCGCAATTTGAGCGCTTAGCTCAACAGCAGCAGCTTGAGAGCTTGGCTCAACCGTCTCAGGCTTCTCAGGAACAGATGCAGCTTGACTCTTGCTTGTCCTGGGACGCTCAAAGATCCTCTTTACATTGATTCCTTCAATGAGCCTGAGCTTTTGAGCGGGAGGAGCAACAGCTGGTTCCTCAAAGTCTATTTGTTTAATGATGCCTTCCAACTTTCTCCGCTTTAGGGGTAACTTGTCCTTTGCAGCCGCACCAGTTTCCTCATCACTCTTTTGGGGAGAGGGAACAACTTGAGCCTTGGGCTTTCTGGGAGCCCTCTTCTTTGTTGTAGCCAGACGCTTCACGGCTTCTTCTAGAACTGGACGCTCAGCTTTCTCATCGGACGCTTGACGTACTTCCAGACGCTCAGAGAGTGGCCTAGTAGCACCACCAACTTTGGGAGGATTGAAGAGATTACTCAGAATCCTTTTTCCCAACAACTTCGTCTGATTCAGCGGTTGACCAGACGAGTATATACACTCTGAGTTTTACTCCAATTGATCTTGATGTTGAGGAGTATCGCCATCATCATCTGAAATTGTACTGGGTTTACCTTATCAAAGGTACCCACTCTGCATTCGATGATCTTGCTGTAGAAATCAGCCAACAGTCGGTATTTAGATACCAGTTCTTTCTTTTCGAAATACTATGTGTAGGGTACACTGTCATAAGCACTCATGGTTGTCCATGCTTCCTTGATTTGTTCCAAAGAAACGCAGTCCAGTGCCTCACCCTCATTTGGGAGTTTGAAGTTCTTGGCAATGGAGGCAGCAGACAAAATGAATTCCTTGGAAGGCTCCTTCTTGGATAGAGGAATTAGGCAAGAGATAGACTTCTTGTCCTCTGAGAGTTTAGCAGTTTTCCAGAAGGTGTCAACTTCCGTCGGAAACAGATAGGAATATTGAGTCAAGAAGGTTTTAAGCCCAGCCTTGACTACCATGTCCATCATATCTGTCAGGTTGATTTGAGGATGTTCATAAAGAAATTTCCAATCGACAACAAGGCCTTCAGTAACCTTGATGGTAGGCTCGACGGAAGTAGCAGAAGATTTTTTTGGTGCTATTTTTAGTGAAAGAGATGAACTGAGTTTTTCTTTTTGCTTTGAGATAGAGAGAGAAAGTAAGATTCGCAGAAAGCTTTGAGTGAAAGTGAATGATTTTTCCACAGATTCTGTGTTTTAAATAACACAGTAATGAATTTTTGAAACTTGTGTTCTCTAGTCTCTATAGGATTTAAACACGTGGAAAGAGTTTTAATCTCAGCCATGAATTCATTAACTGTGGACGCGAGTTTTGTGTATGAGAGAGAAGTTACATTTGGTAATTCCCATATATAAAGATGTGACATCCGATTTAAATTTAAAAAAAAAACGTTTGGCATTTTTAGAGTGTAACACACGCGCCTGGTGGTACACTGACACGTACACAAACACGTGTTATCTCTAAACTGTCATTTTGAAAAGTTTTTGATTACCCGTCAGTTTGATGCGATAGAAGTGTGTGAAGAGAGTACATAATAGACTGTTGAGTCTATCCACTACTTCAGAAGCTTGTAAAATTTATGCATGATTTTTTTATTTTTTTTTAAAAAAACATTTTTATATTAAGTGTTGAATGGAATTGGTTAAACGCTTAACTGATACCACTTGTTGGTATAAAACTTCTTGGTATTTATTACAACTGTTGTAATATCGACGCTTGAGATCAAAGTCCTTTTTATGTTTGAACGTCCAATATTTTATGCGTAAATAATACTGAGCGTTGATGATCATGCACCTGAAAATTTTGATCATTGACGATTACAGTTATATTCAAGTACAATTTTAAAGTTCCCCCTAAATTTGATAACTTGTACAAATTTTTAAGAAAATCTTTTAGACATAAATCAAGTGAATTCCTCCTAAATTATATGTCTAATAAAGTATGATGCAAAATTATTAAGCATTTAAATCAATCATACCTAATCACTTCTCAAAGTGAGAAAACATTGTTCGTTGAGCGCTTTGGTGAAGATATCTGCCAATTGTTTGTCAGTTCCAATAAAGTGCATGGAGATATCTTTCTTTTGAACATGGTCGCGAAGAAAATGGTATCTAATGTCAATGTGTTTAGTTCTGGAATGGAGAACGGGGTTTTGAGTCATGGCGAGAACGCTTTGGTTATCACAATGAATGGTGGATGGACCTAGGATTATACCATAATCTCTAAGCTGTTGCCTCATCCATAACACTTGTGCACAACAACTTCCTGCAGCTACATACTCAGCTTCGGCTGTGGAGGTAGCTATGGATTGTTGTTTCTTACTATGCCATGAAACTAACCTATCACCTAGAAATTGACATGTACCACTAGTACTTTTACGATCTATTTTGCAACTTGTAAAATCTGCATCTGAGTAACCAATTAGTTCAAAAGGAGAATCCCTAGGATACCATAAGCCCACATTTTGTGTGCCTTTTAGGTATTTAAGTATCTTCTTGGCAGCAATTAAGTGTGACTCTTTAGGATCAGCTTGAAATCGTGCACACATGTATACCGAAAACATAATATTAGGTCTACAGGCAGTAAGATAAACAAGTGATCCAATGATACCTCTATAATTAGTGATATAAACTTTCTTTCCACTTTCATCTTTTTCTAACTTAAGCGTTTGGCTCATTGGAATTTTTTAATATGATGCATTCTCCATACCAAATTTCTTAATCATATCTCTTGTATATTTAGCTTGGTTAATAAATATGCCATTAGGGAGTTGTTTAACTTGAAATCCTAAGAAGAAAGTTAATTCACCCATCATGCTCATTTCAAATTGTTCTTGCATCATTTTCAAAAATTTCTCACACAGACGCTTGTTAGTAGAGCCAAATATAATGTCATCAACATAGATTTGGACTAAGAGAATATCTTCGTCATTGGTAATTTTAAATAACGTTGTATCAACGCTGCCTTTTGAAAAGCCTTTACCAATAAGGAAGATAGAGAGAGTGTCATACCAAGCTCATGGTGCTTGCTTAAGCCCATAAAGTGCTTTGTCTAGTTTGCAAACCATACCCTTACCATGGTTGTTGATGAATCCCGGTGGTTGCTCAACATATACTTCTTCTTAGAGTTTAGCATTCAGGAAGGCACTCTTCACGTCCATCTGATATACCGTAAACTTGTTGAATGCTGTATACGCTAGAAACATGCGGATTGCTTCAAGACGGGCGACAGGAGCATATGTCTCATCAAAGTCAATACCCTCTTCTTAGCAATATCCTTGAGCTACGAGTCTGGCCTTGTTTCTTATTACAATTCCATTCTCATCCATCTTGTTTCTATAAACCCATCTAGTTTCAATGACTCCTTGGTGAGTTGGTCTTGGTACTAGCGTCCAAACCTTACTACGCTTAAACTGATTAAGCTCTTCTTGCGTGGCTTCAATCCAACTTGAATCACTTAGCGCTTTATCCACTTTCTTAGGTTCTATTTGAGATAGAAAGCTTGCGAATATTGCCTCATTGAATGTAGCAGCTCTAATGGTGGTCTTAGCAGGTGGCACTGAGATCTCATCATCGTCGTCACCGTCATCATCAATGGTGATCTTAGACGCTTGATGACATAGATCTTCAACTCCTACATCATTTATATCAACCTTACTCGGTTCTTGGTTAACATCATCATAAACAACATGAATAGATTCCTCAACCTTCGATTTGATCTTCTTTAGAATGCGAAAATTCTTTCCATTCTTGGAGTATCCTACATCCTCTTTAGGATCAAATGTCTTTAGGCTTTGGGATCCATTATTATGAATAATGCATTTAGAACCAAAGACGTGAAAATATGAAACATTTGGCTTACGTCCCTTCCATAGTTCATATGGAGTTTTCCCATGTTGTTTGTTGATCATGCAACGGTTTTGAGTATAACATGCAGTATTGATCGCTTCGTCCCAAAACCTAGGATCAAGCTTGGAACATAGTCCTAGCGGCTTCCTTGAGCGTTCTGTTCCGGCGCTCAGCAACACCATTCTGTTGGGGAGTTCTTGGAGTTGAGTACTCATGATGTATTCCATTCTCTGCACAAAACTTCTCAACAATCTTGTTAGTAAACTTAGTACCGTGATCGCTTCTTATTCTTGCAACCTTAAGATTTTTCAATGTTTGAAGTTGCCGAATAAGCGTTTTTAACTTGTCACATGTCTCATCTTTAGATGAAAGAAATTCCACCCAAATAAATCGAGAGAAATCATCTACTATCACCAAATTATACTTTTTACCGCTTACACTGATCGTTTGAACAGGTCCAAACAAATCCATGTGAAGTAGTTCAAGCATCACAAAGGCGATCCTTGTGAAATGGTCCTTTTGGTAATCCCTCTATGAGATTTAGATTTATAAGCTGAGAGATTGTCTTAAAGTTTAGGTGATTCATTTCTCTATGCCATAACCAACCCATTTTAGATTCATTTTTAGCAACAAAACATGTTGGGTTGTTATCAAGTGTTGAACCCCAATCTACCAAATATACGTTGTTAGTTCTTTTTCCTTTCAATTTAGTAGACTTAGTCTTAGCGTCATTTATATAGCAACTGTCGCTTGAGAATATGAATTCAAAGCCTTTATCACAAAATTGATTTATGCTTAATAAATTGTGCTTTAGACCCTCAACATAATAAACATCACTTATCATGATGTTCCCCCTATGCACAATACCTATACCTTTGGTTTTACCTTTGGAGTTGTCACCAAATACAACCTGAGGACCATTGGCAGCTCGATTGTTGATCAGAAGATCCTTGGAACCAGTCATGTGCCTTGACAATCCACTATCGAAGTACCACACAGGTGTATCGGCTCTAGCTCTAGGTACCTGCACTCAAAATGGGAAGTTCTATTTCTGTTAAGGTACCCATTATTGCTTGGGTCCTTCAACATTAGTAACATTGTTAGTTTGAATTAGAACTTTAGGAACCCATATTTGCCTAATGTTCAATGTAGGAATATTGGCCTTTTCGGGTTTCATATTGTGTTGTGTGTGCTTTTTGTTCACCTTGTGTTGTGTGTGCTTTTTGGGTATATAATAATATCCTCGATTATAATAGTAATCATAATCATAGTCATATCATAATCATCATAGTAGCGATAATATGATCTAGACCTCTGTGGATATTGATGTTGGTATTTCCTGGGGTCTGGCTTGGGGTGCACTTTTGATGCTGGACGCTTAGCGCTTGACTCATAGTGATTCGGTTTATCCTTAGCCTTTGGAGCGTTAGGATGAACCTTTCTTTGTTAATCATTTGCTTTCGCCTTTCCCTTGCCTGAGTCAGCTTTGGCCTTCTCATTTGTCCTCATACCATTTTCGCTTGTTTCAACATGTGTTTGACTTTGTGAACCTTCTTCAACAAGAAAAACACCCTTTCCTTTGTTGTTTGTCGTAACATTAGGTTTGTTTGGTTGTTTACCGAATTTATTGCATCCTAAACCGGTCTTTTCACCAAACATTCTTGTTACCTCAGTCACATTATCAAACTTTCTTGAAGCTTTTGACAATGATGAGATGAGCTGCTCTAATTTGGCAAGTCTAGCGATCAGATCAGCTTCTCTCTTGAGTATTATATCAAGATCGCCTTTTAATTGAATAATCTCACTCTCAAGTGATTGGTTCTTCTCAATGCATTGTTGCTAAACTTTCAACTATGCTTTGAGCGTTACTTTATCTTTTATGAGTGATGAGATAATAGAGAGATCATTTTGATATATTTTGGCGGCATCTTGACAATTTTTATAATATTCATTAACTTTGTCAAGTAATTCTTCATAAGAGAGAGGGTAAGATATCTCAGTGTTTACCTCAGGAGACGCTTCATCATCTCTGTCCATGAGACAAATAAGCGCTGAGTCATCCACTGGCTCATCATCATCACTACTCTTCTCTGAAGACTCCAAATCTTCAGGTGCGGACGTTGGTTCTGATTCCTCTAGCAAACCTTGTTGACGAAGGTTGCTCCTGAATTGGTTTCTAGCCACATAATCCTGCCTTGAGGGCTAGGATATATTTAGATAAGGGAAATTTATTCGGTAGTGCCCTGGTTTCCTGCAATTGTAACAAAGGTTAGTTTTCATCTTTTGTTCACTTGTTAACCTTGCAGTGTGTGGTTTTGAGACCACGGGCACTGAGAGATTTTGAGTAGACGCTTGGTATTGAGCAGGCGCTTGGGGTGAAGGAACAGAATAATGAGGTGCTTGGTACTGTTGTTGTACTGGAGCGGGCGCTTGATATGAACTCTGTCCTTGATGTTTAGGACTATTTCCTTTCTTTTCATATTTCAAGAACTTTTTGAATCTATTCAGCAAGGCCAACTCCTCTTCCTCACTGATATCTGAAGCTTTTCCTTTATTACCCGATTTACCGTTGAATGATGCTACGAGCGCTCCAGACTCAATTACTGGATTGCTCACTGCATCACTAGCCGAATTCAACTCAAACTCAAATGCTTTGAGCTCTGAAAAGGCATCTTCTGGAGTTAGGCGATCCAACATATTTGATTCTCTCATAGCTGTTGTCTTCATCAAGAATTTACTAGGTAGACTTCTAAAGATTTTAACCACCATTTCTCGGTTCTGTAAATTCATACCCAAGGATGTGAGTTCTGTAGCAAGAGCTGTGAATCTTATGTCCAGTTGCTCTAGAGTCTCATTGGTCAACATCTTAAAGCTGTTAAACCTTTCCTTGGCAATGGGAAGTTTGTTCTCTTTAATCAGAGCTGAACCACCACAGATCATGGCTAACTTATCCCAAATTTCCTTAGTTGTGTTGCACGACTTAATCTTATTGAATAGATTGTCATTATCACCAATAGCTGTATACAGAGCATTCCGACTAACATTGTCCAAATTTGCTCTTCGACGCTCATCTGGAGACCATTCTTGTTTCGGTTTTTCAACGTAACCATCCGGGGTGTCTTCCGTGGCTCCAGGCGCTCTTGTGATAACTTTATATATTTTGATTAACCCATCTGAAATAATATTGTACATGTCATCATCACATGAACAGAGATATGTAAATGCTTTGACTTTCCATGTGTCATAATTCGACTCAGTCAGTTTGGGAACTTTAGCAAATGCCATAAAAACAATTTTAAAAGCAACTAGATTTTGAAAAAGGATCTAAACAAGCAATTATGCTTGGAAATTTTTAAATTTCAACTTTTAACCGCTTTGATACCACTTGTTGGTCCCAAGTGGCATACAAAAAGGTCTAGAAGGGGGGGGGGTTGAATAGACCCTGAAGTCTTTTTCGACTTCAAAAGTTTCGTATTAAAATGGTTCTGGATGCTTGAAATGTAGACGCTTGACTGAGCGTTTACTTAAAATATAGACGCTTAGGCTAAGCGTCTGATGAAGACTGTTTTTAGAAAGTTAACTTAGACTTCAAGATTTGAATACTTTAACTAAGTAGGTTTAAGCGTTCAGTTATTTAATCAGTGTTAGCACGGCGGAATAATTTTAGAGTCTTCTCTTTTGGAAATCTTTAGCGTCACAAGTTGTTTCTTAGTTGCTTAGCGTTTGATAGTGTTTTAATTAATCAATTTGTGCAATGATATGATAGATAAGAGAATTGACTGTAAAGTAAAAGACACAATATTTGCAAGGTTCGTTGGGTGGTGTAATCCCAACTACGTCTTTCTTCTCCTTGAACACTTGGAGGCAATCCACTAAAAGCATTCTCAAAGAATCACACAGAATCTTCTACAAATTAGGGAGGGATAGATGTCGATGACTTGAGCTCCTTGATCACACAGATTTCTGCTCCAAATCACTTCAATCCCCTTGCTTCTTTCACCCAAAAATAATGCAAGTATCCAACTTCGACTTCACACAGATCGCGAGGCTTGGATGGGGTTTTCTAAACGGTTTGTTTGATTTGGATGAAGTTCAAACAACTGGAAATATCTCAATAGTAATGTGGTTTCTTCGAAAAGAATGTTTGAGATATTGGTTGACTGTCTCAGGAATTGAAGAAAAGCAAAGAGAATGTTTTCTTGAATATTCTGGCTTGTCTGAAAGTTTAAGGAATGACACTTCAATGCAACAGCAATTTGGCTTAGAAATCGATTGTTGTTTTTGGCTTGTTGTTGAAGCCCTATTTATAGGCATTCTTGGAGAAAGTGTCTGTTTGACACATGCACAAGCGCGTGCCTCTCACTTCCGTGAGTGAACAACTTTGTCCTTTTTTTTTGAAAATCTGTTGCACAAAAGTTGGTGCTGCAGTCTATGAATAGTTGACAGTCCAATTGGGTGGCTTCTTCGTACGTCTGAAAGTGCTTATCACATTTAATGCTTTTATCAGCATTTAATGCATTTGAATTAAATGTTCGTTGGCACTTAATGCGTTGAGAATATTTGCAACCTTCCGGACTTAGAAATAGATTCAGGTGAAATCATTCATTGATGGACGCTTATCCATCGTTGAATCACTTCTGTCCTATAAGGTAACGCTTGATATAGCTGGTCATTTCGACGCTTGGAGACTTTATCTTCATTCAAACATCAGGCGCTTGAGTCTTCAAACTTTACCACTGATAAACTCACTTAAAATTATCAAACGCTCAGCCTAAAACTACTTATCCAAACAATCTAGAATAAAAAACAAAACAAAGCCTATAAAGCCTATCACAAATCTAACGCTTCAAAGCTTATACATGATTTCTACTAAAATCAAGCTTACATATTTTGGGGTCTAACATAAAGTCCTAATTGTCATCATCAAAACATCTAACATGAAATTCCTAACAAAACTTACAATTGATCTATACTTCTTTTGGTTCAACCCTTGCTTATAGATATTTTGGTTGTATTAAGACATGCATCATGTTATAGATACCATTGACATGAGTTCCATATTTTTAATAGCTAATTGATAATTTGTTTTCTCAATACGAAAGTGGAGACCGGTTTGACAGATGTTAATGGCAGTGATTTTATTCTGATCCATGTGGTTTTGAATTATAAGTTCTGTCAAAATTATTAGTGATTTATTTTAATGGTAAGTTATACTAGTGACACGTGATATTGAGTAGAAACACACGATATTTAATAGAGTGCCTTCCCCACGTGAATTCTCCTGAAAAATATGTAAAAAGTATTAATTAACAGAGTATATGAGTTTCATTTCTAAAATTTGGAAGGAAAATTTTGGTTGAGATTAAATGTGAGACATTATGAAAATTTTGGGACTAAATGTGAGAAACTCATAACGAATGAGATCAAAAATAAAATGGGCAAAGTTATGAGATGAAAAATACGATTTCTCCACCAATATCCAATTTCAAGTTTTTTCCTTCGTTTAAATTGATTGTTTTACTTAAATAATTTCTCGTTAAACTTTCTATAAATCAAATTGATTGAAATTTTACGTTAAGTTGTTGGATCAAAACTTCACAAATGTATCAAAATGCTAATATTGAAAAAAGATTATATTGAGGCGAGAGAGAACTCTCTAACCTTAACACTAAATTGCCCCGCCTAGGTGGTACCGGTTCTTGCAATAAGTGTCACAAGATGATGATATATGTTCTGAATTCAAAACCACTTCAAATTTAAAACCTAACGAACTTTTGCTACTATGAACTCTTGAGAGAATTTAGAGAATGAGAGAAGATATAAGCTTAGAAATGCTTGGTGTGTTTTTCCATTCAGCTGGAGGGGACTATATATAGCCTCCAAAATCAGCAAAAATTAAATACGGGCATTGAATTACCTTCAATTTTGACTTGAAACAGCAGACTGTTTCTGCTGCCAACGTTCGAACGGCCAACCCTTTATCTTAAGGCAATGGTTTATAAACCATTCTAAACTTTTATCCATATCCAATGTGGGATAACCCACTTCAAACACCTAATTTTAACACTTAATTTCTAATTCGTTTTTAATCCGATTTGAGAAATTCGAAATGCTAAACTCATCTACTCGAAATGTAGATTAATATTATCCAATAATATTTTGTATCTCAGATGCTAATGATATTCGAATTTGTTATGTAAAAGTCATGTCCAACACACGTTTTATATACGTAAAATCCAACAAAAGTTGCTCGTATTTCCTATGTATGCATTATAATCAAGTTTATAATAGTGCTTGAATATTTTTTTGTTTTTACATCAAACTAAAAACGTACCAAAAATGTACTATTGAAAAGAAAAGAAAAAAAAAAGGAAAACCAAAGGAGATGAATGCAAAGTTAATGCTTGTAGTACAATTTCCAAGTAACAGAACAATGATCTAACTGCAAGCTAAATACTCGGAGCACTTTAACTCAACTGGGGTTTCCACGTCGGTCGAAGTTTTTCTAATCATTTCATGGAAAGTTAGATTAAATTCTGCTCCAATAGAACGCTAATATAAATCAATAAGTAACGATTAGATTAAATTCTGCTGCAATAGAACTCTAAAATAAATCATAAAGGTAAATTGAATATTCTCCTTGTGGATTTGAAAAGACACATTACCCCTTATATTATTGAAAAGAGTTGACTATCTCCTTATGTTAATATAAATAAGACAAATAACACCCAATCTCATTTTTTATTATTTATTAAACTGAAAATGGCAACTATACCCCTATACATGTAGTAATATATATCTAATGTATTTTCTTGGTTTGTTTGTCATATTTCCTAATCATTAAAGTAATAGTACAATTAAATATGTACATATATATATGTAGCTTTTGTGTTAGTTATTAAATGCCATTTCCAATATGTAAAGCATAATATATATCACTACTACAGAAATGACCTATAACAGCGGGTTTTTTGGGCCTATTACAGCGGTTAAAAAACCGCTGTCATAAGTCACCCTATGACAGCAGTTCTATAGAAACCGCTGCAGTAGGGTGAACCCTATGACAGCGGTTCCGGAAGAAACCGCTGTCACAGGGTTAAAAAAATAAAAAAAAAACCTATGACACCGGCTGAACCCCTGTCATAGGGTGGTTTATTTTATTTTTTTTAATTTTATTTTATCGTTTATAATGTTACCATGTCGGAATGACACGAAATTCGCACTGTCATAGCGAAACGGCATTCTGAACAAAAGAGGATAATCAGCCATTTCTCATAACAAACGGGAGCAATATGCCTTTTCTGTAACACATGAGAGTAAAACGCCACTTATCCTAAATTAAAAAAAATAAACAAGGAAAGAAAAAGAACACATGAGAGTAGCATTTTAGCTCAAGTAAGATTGCTACGAAACAGTCGAGAAACTCTATCCTACAAAATAGTTAGCTTACTCTCTACTTTCATGTCTCTATATGTACACATATATGCATCTCTATATATACACATATATACAAGCCCTAATTACTTTCAAGAAACATTGATCATATATCAATATCTGATAAGAAGGATAAACACTAGTTCTGAAGAAAAAATTCGAGAGAGTCGCAAGACAAGATAGAGAGATGGAGAATTTTGGAAACTGCATGAGGGAACAACATAAAGGTTTTGAATCGGAGGAGCATATTCATAAGGTGTATAAACTTGAGAGATCCATTTATGGACTCAAACAAGCGTCTCATAGTTGGAATCTACGTTTTGATGAGGTTGTCAAAGGATTTGACTTCATAAAAAATGAAGACGAGCCCTGTGTTTACAAGAAGGTCAGTGGGGGCAAGTTCACATTCCTAGTGTTATATGTAGATGACATATTACTCATGGGAATGACATAGGAATGCTCACCACACTACTACAGAAATGACCTATTACAGGGGTTTTTTTTTGCCAATTATAGCAGTTTTAACCGCTGTAATAGGTACCGCTGTAGTTGGTTAAGGTCAATTACAGCGGTTTTTAAGGCCAATTACAGCGGTTAAAAATCGCTGTAACAGGCACCTATTACAGCGGTTATTTTTATAACCGCTGTAAAAAAAAAAATTTAATTTTTTTTTCCGGAGCCTATTACAACGGTTATGGAACCGCTGTAATAGGTAGGTTTTTTTTTTAAATTTTATTTTTTTGTTTATAATTTTACCGCGTCGGAATGACACGAAATTCACACGGTCATAGAGAAACAACATTCTGAACAAAACGCAAGACTGCGATCTCGTGATTTTAGCCATCCGAGATCGTTTAAGGCCTCAAATACGCGTTTTATTACAAAAATACGTATTTTTGTAATAAAATGCGTATTTGAGGCCTTAAACGATCTCGGATGGCTAAAATCACGAGATCGCAAAACTAAGTCTTGCGTTTTGTTCAGAATGCTGTTTCTCTATGACCGTGTGAATTTCGTGTCATTCCGACGCGGTAAAATAATAAACGAAAAATATTTTCTTAAATACACAAATTTATACATACACCCAGCTACACATACACAAATATACATACACCCATCTACACATACAACCACATATACACAAATATTCATACAACCACATATACACAAATATACATACAATCACATATACACAAATATACATACAACCACATATACACAAATATACATACAACCACATATACACAAATATACATACACCCACATATACACAAATATACATACAACCACATATACACAAATATACATACACCCACATATACACAAATATACATACACCCATCAATATATACACAAATATACATACACCCATCCACACATACACAAATATACATACACCCACACATACACAAATATAAATACACCCACACATACACAAATATACATACACCCACATATACATAAATATAAATACACCCACACATACACAAATATACATACACCCACACATATACAAATATACATATATATATAGAGAGAGAGAGAGAGAAAGAGAAGAAGCTCACGGTCGCACTACTACAGAAATGTCCTATTACAGCGGTTTTTTTGGACCTATTACAGCGGTTTTAACCGCTGTAATAGGTACCGCTGTAATAGGTTCAATGCCTATTACAGCGGTTAAAAACCGCTGTAATAGGTACCTATTACAGCGGTTATTTTATAACCGCTATAATAGGTACCCCTATTACAGCGGTTTTTTTTATAACCCCTGTAATAGGGGTACCTATTACAGCGGTTTTTTTTATAACCCCTGTAATAGAGGTACCTATTACAGCGGTTATTTTTATAACCCCTATAATAGGGGTACCTATTACAGCGGTTATTTTTATAACCGCTGTATAGTACTTTTTTTTTTTTTTTTTTTACATGTTGATATCTTGAACAATGTGGAGATAATGTAACAATATTGATCCATTAGATAGCGGCTCAAAGTTAAATAACATGTACAATTGTAATTCCCACAAAGCGATACTAGGTTCACTGCTTATACATATAACTTATAAGTAAAGTACATGGATCCACAAACAAGAATATCCCCCACACACATAATACAATATCCACCAGCCCTATCTCTGTAACAGAGAAATTTTGCATGTGTATTACATCAAATTTCAACAAATGGCGAAAAACTTAAAAATGTTTGAGATTCACTTGTATCTGTAGGCCAATTCTGTAAATAATTTGTGAATGACATCGTCCCACACACAAAGCAGCAACACGTCTTGCAGCACAAGAGTACTCTGCAGTAATATGGGACATTTGTCAAGGACAGAAAAAATCAAACATATCGACACAAGTATCTCAAATTATATTAAATTTCTGTAAAACAACTTTCTTTACTCAATTATGCAAAACGGGTTCTAAGGCATGGGGATTAAAACACAGCTTCCACTTTCTATCTTCTTGAACCATTTGGGTACATACTAGAAATTGCCAAAATGTCAGTAATTTGTTAAGGGAGTTAAACATATATGCATCTATCTGCACTTTATTAAAGCTAAGTTCTAGAGTCAGCAGCAGATAGATGTATACAAGTAATACTAGCAAATGTTTTCTTTAACTCCTTAAACATAGTCATAAACAACTCAAATTTAACTCGACAAGAAATGAAAAAAACTCAAGGAAAAAAATAGTGAGCACCTTAGATTACAAGTCATCAACATTTAACAATTACAAGTCATCAACATTTAACATTTAACAATTTCTGTAATACTCACCGTATATATCAATTACAAGTCATCAACAACCTTAGATTAGCTTATTTACTGTAAACAAAGGTGGTCCATATCAGGTGATAACCTTTCTAACAATAATTAGTAAATTCCTTTAAGTTGATAACCTTACACCACATATCAGGTGCTCTTTAAAAATTGTCCTGTTCAACCTTCTCAACCTTCTGAATGACTACTAGATAACTTTAGCCAGTTTATAACGTCAAACCATTAAAAGCTTAAAGAGATGCACATTCAGGTGAGAAGTATATATAAAAACCTTACGAAAATATTGCATAGATCCAACTCACAAGTAAATCACGAAATCAAGTCGTCCAAAACCCTGATCTTGTAACAGATAAACATTCAAACCATATTCATATTCCACCAGATCTCCCACAAAAGAGAGAAATCTTATGTTTTGATAGTTAAAAAAAATAAAAAAATAAAGGTGGTCCATATCAGGAGTAGAAGAAGTATATCAGCATACTAAATAACAACATAAAGACCACATCAACTAGATGAGAAGCCCAGCAAGGGGAACAACAAGAAGTAATAGAAAGCCGATTATGTAAGAGCCAAGACGTCTCTCATCATGCTACTTCAAAAGAAACACTCACTGGAAAACAAAAAAGGCCTTTCACTAAATCGTTTTAACACAAAATCACACAAAAACCATCACGAATTTAAACACATACGAAGTAGTTTTTCAAAATCAAACATGTTAATCGCACCAATATTTAAACTTGAAGCGGGCTAGTGAATGATAACATTTAACTATAGAATTAGAGCAAGTTCAGTAGTAGAATTTCAGGGAAAAAATGATACATATAGTGAAAATTCAATGGGTCAGTAGCATTATACCCTTTGATTTTTTACAGCTTGACCTTTTTGAAGATCCTCATCCTTGTGGCACTTGAGATTCCTTCAAATATCTCTGGGTTGATAAATCATAAGTGCAAATCAGCATATTGCCACAAAAGTAGAGATGGTCAAAAATATTAGGACAGAGAAAACACCATTTTAGAAAAGTATCTCCAAGAGATGACAACAGTTTACCACAATCATGACACACAACACACCACTTATGTACGTAAGAACAAAAAAATGCCAATTCACCTCAATGTTGTTTGGGAACCAAATTGACTTTAAAAGGAACGATTACTTGATCCAAGTGTTCAATAACCATCGCGAAATAAATTGTTAACTAAAAAATAAAACACTCACAATAGAACAAAGAACAAAGCAGTCCAGCAGCCCTACATTCAGTGAATCCATGAATCTGTGACTCTCAAAGAGAATTCTAACCACGTGTGCCTGTTGAGTAAACGATCACATCCACGTGAAGTAGTATCTAACCAATATGTTTTAGAATAATTGTATCATTTTATAACCATGTATCCAAATCCTTCGTATAAGTCTAATCATTTAAGATTACAAACTGAACTCTCATAGCTATTGTATCAATAGTCAGAAAGTGAAGATGTGTTAGTTAATGTAGAGATGGGACTTCTTGAACTAATTAGACAAATCAGTGATGTGTATGTTCAGTTAATGAATGGTATATCAACTAAATTTGCTAATTAACCACTCACAGGAAATAAGTTATTAACTACTCTCAAATAATTAGCTAATAAATAATTACCTTATAAAGGAAGAATAACAGAATGATTAATTGAACAACAAAGTCGTTGAAGAAGTGGTTCTAAGTGAGTTCCATCACTGCTGAGGCTCATCACCAGTATAAACATCCCAACTCAAGGTACAGTTGTCTGTGTTCAATCACATACAAATGTTTTAGATAGCCGATTACATTCAAGAAAGTACATTACATACCTATGATTAGATAAACATCACTTAGTCTACTCCATTTATGATATAAATAATCGAATGTCATTTTGTCTCCACAATAACGATACATTCAGTTAACTAACTAATTATAAACACCATGCTCCAATCTTGAATGGTATTTAAATTGAAAAATTAGGACGAATTCCACCAATATTTATGACAGTTCAAAGTGACAGTAAAGATTTGTGCAAGAAATCATACTTCTCAAACAAGGACTGCATTTTCTTGAGAACAGGACCACAAGGCTTTCTATGGTCTCGCGAAATGATGAGACCTCACATTCAAGCTTCTTTGGATCACATACACAATGCAGCTTCCTTAAATGCATCGGCCCTTCGGCTCCGGCCATAAAACGGCTTAAACCTGCCCTCTCATCAAACCTTATAATAATGAAAATCAATTACTATAAAAGCCAACATCCAAATAGCAAAATTAGAATTATTTGATTTCGGATCTCATCGGTCGTATTTAGTTAAGACCAATGAGTGTACCAAGGCAACTTCACATTCAACAACATCACAGAACCTCACAACATGAGAAACGGACATATATGTGCACAATAAACTTGGGGAGGTGGACAAGATCATTTCAATAGATAACCATTTTGACAATCTAAGATATGAGTGTTATACCAAACCAATATCGACGGTATTTCAATGAAATTAAACAAATCCGGATTTTGATACTTGTACCATGACGTCCGGTATCAGTGGTTATCGGTAATGGTATGACACAATTTTGCGGTATTTTTTTGTATATTTATCCACAAGTATTATGTCTACTTGTTATGCACAAAAGTCTAGTGAAATGATCGTATACTCATTATATACTTTATCACATAAGAGATCCTTAGATTGACATATTATGATCAAAGCATATAAATGAAAATATTTAAAAAAACAATTATAACTATAAGTCACATGACTATCTCAGTAATAGTATAATTTAATATTGATGGACTTTAAAAAGATCTCAGTTAGTGAAATTTTACATGCTATTCTAAAAGAGAAGAAAATATTAGCATTAAAATAAAAATAAGAGTCAAGTAAGAATGGAACTCCAATAATTATAGTTGAAACCAACACAAAATACTAAGTTAAAAATATAAATTAATAGGAATCAATTAAAAAAAGTGAGCGTAAATTCTATTAACTAATTTCTAAATTTACAATTATTTACAATTGTCCCAATCTTACATAAGTTGTGTAGTAATGATTGATCATATCCCTATACGTTCTGGAAATTTCTTTAGTAGAGTCACTTATATATATGTATGAATAATATAATTAATTATTATATGTAATATATGGTTCGGTGCAGTTTTTTATCGGTTCAGAATTTTTAAAACCAAAACCATATCTAAATATACGGCCACGGATCGTATCAAAACCTAAATTTTTATACAAAAAAACCGCAATTTCGGTACGGTTGGTATGGTACGTTTGAAAAACCATGAACACCCCTAGGTTAATGGGTGATCAATAAGCCCATATCTTAGGTTCGCGACTTCCATTACAATTAGGAGGGGAGCCCAGCAAAGGTCGCGACCGGCCCAAGTGTTGAGCCTACGTCATATTTGGTGTTAGAGGAGCCGGTGTACGCTCGGTCCTTGATAAAAAATATAAAAATAACAAATATCTAGTCAAGTCTTTTTACAAATTAACGTTGGGAAAATTACTAAGCCATTGTGTCCAAAACCCTCATGAAAATTTATATTTTTCAATTTAATACATATTTCACCAACTTTTCATTAAAAAACTCAAGCATCTAAGTTTGACAATTTTTTGACATAAATTACTAAGTTAAAATTATTGTATTTATTTTTTTCTATACTTAATTAGTTTTATTTTGTATTTTTAAATTGATAAATTTTACAATACAAATTTTAATTTTATATAGGCCTCATCATCTGTATGGTCATGGTTGCGTTCATCGTAATTTAAAGCCCGAAAGATAATGTTAGTACGTTGTAGTGTGTTGGATTTGTGGATAACATTGGAGAATATGAATCCGTTATGTATTAGGGTTGAGATGTTGAAGAAGAGACTGTGTAACCCTTGTATAAAATGTTGGGGAACGTGTATATAAAACGCAGCAGATGAATTAAAAAAGTCAAGTTGTGATTCATCTCTGATTTTCCATATTCAAAATTAAACGAAGAAACTTATATGTTCTTCGTTATATGCTTATTCCAAAAATCTGACCCGAGCAACAAATTTGTCACTGCCTCTAAAGTCTCGCACCGGAATCCAAAGCAGAAATCCTCCTCATTTCTTCACTGTGGTGGACGGCTAAGAGATAGGATGAGGGAAGAGAGTTTTTGACTGAATTCTTCCTTTTTGTCTGTGAAGAAGGAGGCTAGGGTTTTTAACTCATTTTAAGTACTATATAAACACACTACTTAAGAGTTACATAACTCTTGAAAACCAAGGCGTAGAGCGTCCATGTTGGATGCGCATTCTAGCCGGGTGCTAGCCTTCGAGCTAGTGCACCACTTGGTTTCAATTAATTCAATTCTATTTATTTAATATATTTATCCAATAATTAATTTAATTAATTAAAACATAATTAATTCCTCGAAGAAATTAATTAATTAATTAATCATATCATCAAATGATAAATTAATTATTTAATAATAATAATAGATATCAAATACCGAAAAAATCTTTTAATCAAAAATCATTTTTCCCTTTGCAATTCCTTTAAGCACAACTCTTTAGGTTCGTCTGAAAAGGCAATTGAGGGGAAACCAAAAGGATGTGAGTAACACTTAGCCAGTCTACTATATGTCTATCAAGTGGCATTTTGAGGTTGACTCTACCAATGGGTGAATTGAGTCTAACTACTCTAATGACGAACTTGATATCACAAGTACATCTTCAACGTGATTTCTTAAGTCTAAGGTTCACGCGTACCTATCACAGTTTATCAGTTCTATCATTGAGTAAAACCAATGTGACAAAACCGAGGTGAGTCATGTTCGAACAAATCAGTGAAATTGGCATGTCTATGATATAAGCTCCCACTACCACCTAGTGCTCAACTAGCACTTCCATGTCAAAGTTTATGCCGTACAAGTCTTATCTGTTCCTGATGTCCAATCAAGACTTTCTTTTCGACATGCGAACTTATTTAGACAATGAGTACTGATTTTTCTAGTGTTATTCTCCATAACCTATAGGGAGTAGAAAGTTCGCCTTAATGCATGTCATGGACTTTTAGTTGTTGATTTTATCTTTATAAATGCCAATAAGAAAACAACTTAAACGCCTTTATATAAATAATGTTTAATTACAATGAATATGCCCTATACATTCTATCCTCTATGGCATCTGAGGGCATAACACCAACATAAAAATGGAATCAAGTACTTATCGCCAAAGTTGTTTGGGAGTATGCAACTGTTGGGTTTCACGTAACAACACATGAACGCAGCGGAAGGTTTTCAAAAATTTAATTTAAAACCCAAAAGTGTACTCTAATTTGCATAATTGAATCCCAAACATGCATTAATGAGTAAATCCGACTTAGCCGTTGAAGCGAGGTGGTAGGAGAATCCAATTCTTCTTTTAAACTTTAGATTGATGAACTTCTAAATTCTTCAACCCTCGTGTTCTTCAATTCTTGAAGTTATAGATGAATCTAACAACGAATCACGTTGCCTCTAAATTATCACGCGTGAATTGATGAAGAAAAATTCCCTTCTTGTTGTCTATAGGGGCGACGGCTTTTGTGTATAGCTAGGGAGGATATTTTTCTTCTTCTATTCTTTGGAGAGTTACAATTCATGTAACTATTTTTTCTTTTCTAGGTTAAAGTCAAGAGAGCCCTTTCATAACACAATGACTTGTTAACTAAGACAAAACAAAAGAGACCAATTTGATCATCCAACCTAGCCTAAGGACGCCCCATGTAGGGCTCGGAATTCTTTTGTTTTGTTAATTTCTTTATTCAATTAATTATTTATTATATCCAATAAATAAATATATTAATTAAATAATAAAATTAACTAGATAAATTAATTCATTAATATATTTCTCTAAGAAATTAATTAATAATTAATCTTATCCAATAAGCAATTCATTATTTAACTTATCCAATAAATTAAATCTCTCCAAAATAAAATAGAAAATAGAAAATCCTTTTTTCAATTTTTTTCATCAATTCTCTAGCGCGACTCTTTAGGTTCGTTTCATTTTGCAATGAGAGGAAACCAAAGAAAATGGGTAACACTTAGTCAGTCATGTGGCCCACTTCGTAACCCAAATGAAATGCGAATTAATGGATCATTCCACAACATTTCAATCGTAAGTACCGTGTATGTATAAACCCTTCGTTCATGTTCCCCGGTTAAGTGAGAGTCATGGTTATGTCAAACTCACTGGACTTGATCATATGTATAAATTATAATAATACGAGATCATTGAGATCGATTTGGTACCTAGAATAATCGTCTCGTTTGCTTTGGCTAAAGACTTTGATCTCTATTTATCTACAATTACATAAGGTACATTCTCATTCACTTATGAGAGAACAAATCGCTCTTAGATATCTGCTAAGACTACCACTTGCCCATCAAATCCACATTTTTTGGTTGACCCCACCAATGGGTAAATTGGGTCTAACTACTCTAGTGAAAGATTTGACGTCACAAGTGCATCTTCAGCCTGATACTTCAGGTCAAAGGTTCACATATACCTAGTACACATAACCAATTCTGTCATTGACAGTCACAAAGTGAAACCCATGTGACAGAATTGATGCGAGTCATGTTCGAGCATATCAGTTCCACTGATGTGCCTACAATCTTAATCTCCTATCATCCCATGATACTAAACAGGCACTCCCATGTCGAAGTTAAGATTGTACAAGTATTCGAAGTCTTTATTTGTCCATTAAGGACTTCATATTACTGGCGAACTTGTTTTAGTAATCAAGATCGATCTCTCTAGTGCCACTCTTCCTATCCCATAAGAAGTAGAGGGAGTGCACTGAAAACATGGGCAAAATATTTTACACAACTTATACATGCAGATAAGAATTATGTGAAAATTTAAATGATGACTTTTATTATAAATAATATTTAAGTTCAATATAAGATAGATGCCCTATGCATACTATCCTCTATGGCACCTGAGGGCATAATCTTAACAATCTTCCACTTGCACTCAATGCCACTCATTGTGGTATCTAATACCCATTCTTTCCAGGTGTCTGTCCAAAACAACCTAAGGTAGTGGTTTGGTGAACGGGTTAACTACATTGTCAGCTGAGGCTATTTTCTGCATTGCTATCTCTTCTCTGCAAATAATCTCCTTGATGATGTGAAATCTTCTCTCAATGTGTTTGGATTTGTTATGAGACCTCGGTTCCTTGGCTTGTGCTATAGCTCCATTGTTATCACAATAAAGTGGTAACGGGAGCTGAGCACTAGGGACCAATTCAAGTTCTCCAAGAAACTTTCTCATGCAAACAACTTCTTTCGCTGCCTCTGAGGCTGCTACATACTCCGCTTCAGTGGTGGAATCAGCGGTTGTGCTTTGCTTGGAACTTTTCCAAGACACCGCTCCACCATTGATAATAAAAACAAACCCTGAAATGGATTTTCGGTCATCAGCATCAGATTGAAAATCTGAATCAGAACAACCTTCCATCTTCAGGTCTCCACCTCCATATATGACAACCATATCCTTAGCTTTCTTCAGACACTTTAGGATATTCTTTATAGCTATCCAATGTTCCTTTCTCGGGTTTGCCTGAAATCGACTCACCACGCTCACAGCATAGGCAATGCCGGTTCTAGTACACAACATTGCATACATCAGGCTGCCTACTGTAGAAGCATAGGGTACATTACTCATCACCTACCTATCTTCCTCACTTTGACCGCACATAGACTTGGACAAGTGTACTCCATGCCTCATAGGAAGAAACCCTTTCTTAGAATTGTCCATCCCAAACCTCTTTAGGACCTTTTCTAAATAAAGGGCTTGAGAGAGACCTATCATTCTATTCGCTCTATCCCTGTAGATACGAGTTCCTAGAATGTATGTTGCTTCTCCCAAGTCTTTCATGGAAAACATACTCGAAAGCCATTTGTTGACTGTGGTGAGCATTCCTATGCCATTTCCTATAAGCAGAATGTCATCCACATATATTACTAAGAACAAAAGTTTGCTCTCATTAGTCTCCTTGTAGACACAGGGTTCATCTTCATTCTTGATGTAGCCATATCCCTTTACTACTTCATCAAAATGGAGATTCCAGCTTCTAGATGCTTGCTTGAGACCATATATTTACCTCTCAAGTTTACATGCTTTATAGATATCGGACTCGGTTACAAAACCCTTTGGCTATTCCATATAGATATCCTCCTCGAGGAATCCATTCAGAAAAGCCATTTTGACATCCATTTGCCATATCTCATAATCTAAGGGCTTGTTTGGTTGGAGTGTTTATATGGGTTTGCTTATTCTGACCCATATAAACCTTTGTTTGGTTGGTTGGCCAAAATAAGCCAACAAACCCAGGGCCCGGTCCACAAACCCATATACCATGGGTATTTCAACCCACCTTAATGCGTAGGTTGAAATAAACCCATGAGCTTGGTTAAACAACCCATAATGTGTAAAGACATTTTTGCCCCTCTTCTATAAATATCCAAGTACTATTTCCTTTTTCATTTTTTTATTACAACATCTTCAATCTCACACAAACCCGTCTCCCTCACTATCTGCAGTTGGAGAAGGCGATTTTTGGGGAAATAATGTCGAGAAAGTAGAGATCTTACAAATTGGGTCGTATTTGTTCATCTATAGCTACAAAAAGGCAAGTAATTGCATTATCGGTCCCTTTACTTGAATATTCTTCCATACTTCGGATGTATTTTTTTTTGAATTCGGGTTCGATATATTAGGGTTCCTGTTAATTTCTTCTCTTGGGATTAATGTAATGAGGAAGTTAATAATTTTTGTGGTTTTCTTGAGTGTATTAATGAAGAATAGCCCTCCACTGGGTTCGTTTCGAACCCACGCGTCATGGTCCATGTTTGTGCTTACGGGGTTTTCAATTTCACCCCGTAAATGGTTTGACATGTAAATTTTCGTAATTTTGTGTTTATCTTTGTAGTTTATTAACAGCCTTAGTACAAGAATTGGGTGGAAGCATGATTTTTTGGATATATGTGTTTTTATTGTAGCGTTTTTAGTTTTGACAAGGTTTTTATTTCATCTTGTGCTCGGTTTTGTGTATGAAATTGTTATTCTTGTTGAAACTATAATTGACAATTTGTTTTGACATAAATGCAGCTTCACAAATGTCTGAAATTTCTCGGAAACACTTAGGCATTGTGTTGGTTGTTCACGAAATTATAAGCCATGCTAAATTTTTATTCAACATTATTCTTGCAATCTTGAGTGATGAGCGATTAGGCTGCCGTCGTACACGAGAGTGGATAGTTAGATATGTTATGGCACATAGGATGCCCGGTCAAATATCATGTGTCTTCCGCCTAACTTGTAACAATGATGCTGATTGTCTAAGTCAACTAAGAATGGACATGAGTTCATTCAGTAGGTTATGCTACTTATTACAGCATGTTGGGGGTTTACGTGATTCAAAGTATGTCAGAATAGACGAAAAAGTTTGCTTCATTTTGTCTGTTTTGTCTCATCACAAAATGAATCGGACGATTAAGTTTGACCATGTACGATCCGGTCACACTGTTAGCCTTTATTTCCACTCGGTCTTGACGGCATTGCTTAAACTACATCCCTTAATTCTTGTGACACCAAAGCCTGTGGATGATGACTATACCAATGCGAGATGGAAAAGTTTCAAGGTATGATTAATATGTGTTCAAGTATCATTATTATCGCAAATTATTACATGACTGTTTATTTAATTACTTCGTGATCTAACTTACAGGGTTGTATCGGGGCACTAGACAGGATGTACATCGATGTTCAAACCCCACTGCTTGATAAGCCAAGATATTGCAATAGGAAAGGAGGAATAAGTGTGAACGTTCTTGGAGTTGTTAATCGTGAAATGAATTTTGTTTACATGTTGCCGGGGTGGGAGGGATCCACGGCCGACGGCAGGGTATTGCGTGATGCCGTTAACCGAGTCAATGGCTTGAAAGTACCGAATGGTTTGCATGGGTTTTTATATTGGTTTTTTAGTTATACGAGCTTTTGGTTTTTTAACGCACAATTATGTTGTTTACCAGAATGTGAGCAACCCTTGTATTGAATGAAAGGACAATGCTACTTATGTGACAATGGTTACATGAACTGTCCTGGGTTTCTAGCACCGTACAGAAGCATTAGATATCATTTAGATGAATGGTCAGCAGGTAGTCGAGCTCCCCAGAATGCAAAAGAGCTATTCAACCAGCGACACACAAAAGCACGCAATGTTATTGAACGTACTTGGGGCATAATGAAGTGGTGATGGGCTGTTTTGAGGAGTACGACATTCTACCCACTACGTACTCAGAACCGGATGATTTTGGCTTGTGCGCTACTGCACAATTTCATTCGACGTGAGATGGAGGTTGACCCTGCTAAGGCACATGTCCCTAAGAATCATCAAGAAACATATAATGATGATCAACCATCTGAAGTCGACTATGTTGAGAGTATTGACTCTTCTAATGAGTGGTCGATGTGGCGTGATAACCTTGCGAATGAATTGTTCACTGAGTGGACGGGTGACCGTTAAAAACATGTTTTCCTTTAAAATTATTACGATGTGTGTGTATTATGGCTGAATTACTATGTTTATTTGTGTGTATTTGTGCACAATGAAGCTTAATGCTTTTCATGAGTTTCAACCCTTTATAATGATGTTGTTGGTTGTGTCGTTCATTTGTTAAATCCCATTCAGTTTAAAATTCTCTATGTATGTATATGTGCAAATAACCATATTAGTTTTCAGTTATATAGTAAGTTACTCATCCTTTTGTATGTAATATTTCATATTGTATGTTGTTTTGCTTATACAATATGTTGGGTAATAATATTTTATTTGTCAGATTGTTAGCAATGGCTCACACTTCAAGTGTTGGGACTAGTTGTAAAGGGAAGAAGGCAGTGGTATGCAGGAGGATGTGGACTAGACCGGAGGAAGATGTGTTGGTGCAAGCATTGAAAGAACTACTCACTACTGGTTGGAAATCTGATAATGGCTTTCGGGTTGGGTACTTGAATGTTTTGCAAGACAACATGATGATGGCGTTTCCGAGGACTGATCTGCGTTCTAATCCACATATAAGTTCTAAAATGCATTCGTGGAAGAAACAATACAACACACTGTTCACCATTTTTGGTGGAACCGATGTTGGATGGAACTCGACGACTAAAATGATTGAGACGGACGATGATGAAGCAGGGGAGACGGCCTGTAAGGTACGTCTAATTTAGTGATTTTGTAATTGAAAATATATGTTTTTCGACAAACATACAAATTAGTATTGATTTTATCAATTTGTAGAACTAATATGTCACGTATAATTGCTTTGCAGAATGAACCCAGTGCTCAAACCATGCGATACAAATCTTGGCCTTACTATGATGCATGGTTTGAGGTGTTTGGTAAAGACCGAGCCCATGGTACTGGAGCGGAAGACTTTCATGATGCTTTGAATGGGATATTACACGCCGAAAGCCAACCAAAATCCCCTCCTGATACGCATTTGGATGACAATGATATGACATACACCCCGTTAGTGGACGAAGATGCACCACCCTCAGTTTGTGAAGCTGGAAGTAGCACTACAACAAAAACATCTAATAAGGGCAAGCAAAAAAAGGAAGACTCCATTATTGGGCCAATCATGGCTGGCATTAACAAATTCACAAATACCACTGACTCAAGGCTAGGTGAAATTGTTAGCAAAATAGGTCATCAACATGACATGACTTGCAAATGCCAGGCTGTTTTTGAAATAGTCAACCAGATTGATGATTTGACCCTAGATGAGAAGCTCGTCGCTACCAATTTGATCGTCAAGAACACTCAAGCTCTTGCCATGTTTTTTAGTCTCCCTGATAATGCTAAAGTTGGTCAAGTGAGATTGATGCTCGCTGGTAAAATTTAATGGGTATTTTAGGCCTGCTAATTCGGATGTTTCATTAGCGAATTGATATTTGATGATCATTTGTGCAACCGTACACCATATATTTTGTAGCGTATTTTAATCTCCTTAATCGGCCTGTATTGTTAAATTATGCTAAACTCTAATGATATGCCATAGTAAGCTTATGTAGACATCTATTTTCATTAGGTGACAAAAAAATTTATGATTGTGGTTGGTGGTTGGCTTAAATGGTGATCTGCAAATTGTAGTACTTGTTATTTTGGTCAAACATATGGCCTACAATTGTAGAGAGTTAGCAAGCTTTTTCATTACAATTTATTGTTAGATAGTTGTGTGTGCTTTCAATTCGTTTGGGTTTATCTATGCATGTTAGGTTTTGGTGCTTTTTATTTTTCCAAATATTTGACTTCAAATAGTCTATAAATATGGGGTGACTCTAGGCTATGTGTGTGATGACCACATACACACTTCCAAACATGAATTACCAATTGCCGGGCGGGGATGGGTGGACAGTGGCGAAGGAAATTTTCTTCATTGAATTGCTACACTCCGCTCGTGGACGCAATGAAATTGTTTGTGGTGTATTGGGCAATGGTATCGTTCAGTGGTTGTGCGATAGATTGAACGAGGGATTTGGAGGATTCAATCCCTCAATAGTCCTAAGCCGTTTCAATATGTTGCACCGATGATGCAAAATATTCAATGAAATCGTTACTAAATCGGAGTTTCGTTGGGATCGTGCGAAGAATTCAGTCAAATCATCAAAGGCAAACTGGTCCCGTTTGGAGGAGGCATGTATTGCTGGGTTTTTTCATTTCACCTACAATTGAATATTATTATAATTATATTCAACATATTTTAACTTTGCTTCATATTATTCCTTCATTTTAGCAATATCCAGATGCAAGTAAGTACAAACTGCGGGGAGAAGTTAATTGGGGAAAATTATCAGAGGTATTTGATGATGACCTAAGAGACGGCTGTGTTGACCACCCAAACAATTCTTCTGATTTAGCGGTGCATGAAACAAGTGAAGAAACCGAGATTGTCCCAGATCGTGACTACTTGGAGTATCTTATTTTTATGGAATTTAAGTATGATTTGGAGTGAATTTAGTGTTGAATGTAATTTTTAATTTTAAGCCTTTCCGATTGTCATACCGCGCATCGCATCTTTTAATTTAAATTGGTCATTTACGTAAAATATCATCAAATTCCTAATGTTCTTGACAGATTAACTCTTTGGAAAATGAAACTAGGCTAGGCGTACAAACAAAATACAAAAAATGAACTAGAACATAATAGTACAAAGTAAGTACGACGCATGAAATAATTATTACAAAACGCATGAAAGAAAATTTCGCAAATCCGGAACCAACTTTGAAACTGACCCACAGCCAAAGTTACGTGTTGTATCTATGTATTTAGGTTCGTCGTCCTCGTCATAGTAATCGGAGTCGTACTCTGGGCAAGCTTCTTCATCCGCATTCAGAACCATTCCGGCTTCCCATAGGTTGGTCAAAGTCCCCGCATATGGACTCGCATACAACCGCTTCAAGGCCTCGTACTTGTCATCACCATAATATATGTATGCTCTTGACAATGGAATAGTTTATAGAAAAAGATGAATTTTAGTGGAGCCTAAATTGTTCTAATAATTTCGTAAATCAATAATAAAACATTATTTGACTTACCACACGCCATTCCTCCCATTGTTGCTTGGACACCCTTACAATACAGCGCGCTTCGTCCCATTCCACACCTTGACATGCAATCATTTTTGTGAAGGCCCGATAACGCCGTTCCAATTTTCTTTCCCGATGAGCAATGAAAGAGAAATCGTAGTTGGTTTCAAAGTGTCGATTAATGCGACGTTGCGCTGTGTCAAGAGCCGAAATATTAAACATTTTAAATTTCCATGGCCCCTCATACCATTGTTGAACGAGTTGGGAAATGAATTAATTATCAACATTTCTAGGCCACCTAGCCGTATATAGACAAGTGTTTTGATGGCTTAAATTTCTTGAGGACATTGTTGAGAAACATTTAGAAATAGGAAAATATACAAGTGTATTGTTGTTATTTTATGTATGCAAGAACATATATTTATAGGATATTTGTGATCCATTGGGTTCCCTTCATAAAAAGATGTTGCATGTGACCTTTGTTTGTCCCATTTAATAATGGAAATTTGGCATTATCCCATCCATGTAAACCGATGCATGCGTGCATGGAAATTTCATGCGACACATCCATGCACACGTGAAAATGAGTACTTTGCATTAATAATTTGGAATTAATTTTTTTTACGCCAACCTAAAATATCCTTTCGTTATATAAGTTGGAAAAAGGGTTAGTGCCGTAGTTGGCCATTACACATTACAAAATCACAAATAACAAACAATGAAAAAAAAAAGATTACAAATAAAGCTAGTACAATTTTCAACGTATAATAAAACACCATATCTAGTACACTTATGCATTATAGCTGAAGGTTAATTACGCCACAATATTTTAAGGAAAATTTAATTTTTTACCACTTTTTTTCGTTGTCTTTTGATTATCAGACGATGGTTCCAACTTTGGGGTTATCATGCGACCCCTGATGAGTTTTGACATTATCCTCTCAGTTGATGAAGCTGTTTCAGCCAGTATGTCCTCTTCACGCGTGGCCAGTGGGTCAAGTTTCAAAGTTCGTTTAGGTAATGGACTGGGCGTGGAGTAACCAAGGCGGGACAGAGGGTCGTTCGAAGATCCCTGGCTTGACACTTATCGAACCCGACCCACAACATTTTTTGCTGTACGTGTAATCATTTTCATTTTGTTGGGTTCTCTTCCCTCACTATCTTCAATGACGATAGTATCATTTGGCCGAAAACCAAATAATGCTTTACCATTCGATCGAGACGAGTCACTTGACACGTCAATCACACGTGGGCCAAAGATGTAGTTCAATTGGGCAATAGCGGGGTCCCCATACCTCAAGTAACTCATCACCATTTCGTTTTCCTATTGCACAATTAAGAATTATATGAGGATTGAATATATACAACATATGAAAGTCGAATACTAGTAATTTAGGATAATTTACACACCTTCATTAACTTAGCCATGACACCAGGTTGAGCAAAAATTTGATTTTGATCTCTATCCCACCGAACGCCAAGATTTGCAATCACTGTTTGGAACACACTGTAACGCTCATATAGGAATTGCAACCTACTCTTGTAGACCGCAAATGTGAATACTGTGCCAAATTTACGATTTAGCTCGTCCATGGCATACCTAATAATGGTAATGTTGTTTGAGTCAATGGATATATTTTGATTCCAGCATGCAACAACAATACTAGTAATGAAACAAGTATCATGCTCGTATGCCCATCCATTAGCGTATAGAATATCGGCCTGCGACACAAGCTCCATATTTATTAGTGTTTTATGAAATATTGACAAGTTGAAGAATTGCCTTCCTAATAAATACTACCAATATGCAGTGCATTTATATATTGTAGAAGAAGCTCAACTTTCAAATCAAAAATCATTTCATGTTGGAATTATTAGCCCAAACCTATCAACTTTTGTCATAAAAGTTGACACTAAATCAGCCTTATGTAACTAGCTAAAAGCATTCAACACTCCAACATTTTCCAAACAAGGGTACGGTTCAATCTTTTCTTGTAAGATTCTCTTGAGGTTTTTTATTTGTTTTCTATATATATATATATATATATATACACATATATACAATTATCCCTTCGTGTGTCTTCAAATATTGCAAATTTGATGAACATTATTCAATATATGTTAATCAAATTAAAAAGACAAAAGTGTGATAGGTGTGTGTTGTCATTCATAAAATTACTTTGTGTAAGGCTTCTTTAAAGTGCTAGTGTCACATGCATTAGATTCTCATTTGGACATATGTGAACATGTATAAAATAATACTACAAAATATATATATATATATATATATATATATTATTGCACATAGCAAAATTGTTATTGTAAAAAAATATTTTATATTCATTTGTATGTTGTGCAAGAAACAAGTGTTTAAATTTGCATGAAGTTTTCATTTTGAATGTGGCATAGGACCGGTTGTCATTTTCTGGCTTTTTTTACCGTTAATGTAGCCGTTGCAAATTGTTGACCAAAATTACCCTCAACACTTCCCTATATATATGGAATGTGCAATTTACTAGCCATTGTCTTTAGTTTTATACCGGTTTGTGTCTTTTAAGTTAATTGTCAATTACACTATAAATCTCTATAAAAAAAATTGTCGTCATATTTTGTAAAGCAAAATGACAACCGGTGGATCGTCCTCAAGAAATTCAAATTACTCTTGCCAACGTTCAAAGCCATTTGTCGAAGCTTTTGTGGGTGGTACTTGCGGTTGCAAAAAACAACTACAAATTCGCACATCGTGGCAAAAAAAATCCCAGGAGAAAGTTCGTAGGATGTCCGAATTATAATGTTAGTATATTTCATTATTGTTTGGCATTATCAATCCTTTATATTACCTTAATGAATGATGTTTTTTAAACGAATAGTGCAGAAACCTAACGCATGTAAGGCGTTTGATTGGATTGAGCCAGAAGTATGTGATAAAGGGATGGAGATAGGAGTAACACTACTAACAAGACTTGAGGAAAAGGACGATCAAATCAAATTGGTGGAGGCTATTAATCAAGAGTTGAAGTCCAACAACGAAAAATTTCATCACATCACGTACAACGTATCAACAACCAACAATGCTTTACTCCAGAAGATGCAAGAGATGGAAACTCAACTTAAAAGACTACAAAATGGGAAGAAAGTGTGCAATGTAATTAGCAGGATGGTAATAATAATGTGGATAATTACAATTGTTGTATTGATTTGTAATATGACTAGGAAATAATATCTTTTTTATAATGAGTTTATTTTCATCATGTAGTCACACTAATTTATCTAATGGATGAATAGGTATTTGTAATATTTATGATGACACTATTAATTAGGTGTGTAACTATTCGTATATGGAGTTGGCCAATACTACACAAAATACAAAAATTGTCACAAATATAATAGCAATGAAATTATAAATTCAACACACAAAATTAAACCCATAAGACAAAAGCAGAAAACACATATTCCCCCATACCTAAATTTTTACATAAATTGGTCATTTTTTCAGTATGGAATACAGATCATTCCATCATATGCATCTAGATGACAAAATACTCATATGCATCTAGATGACAAAATACCTATTACACTTCAACCATTGTCCAAAACAACACGTATTCATGACACATAAAACTACATAATCACAAAAAACTTAAACCATATCCAAAAAACACATATTCATGTTCTAATCCACTGTTCACCACCATACCAAACTTACAATTTTAAAACATCCATGAATACCTTATCAGTGCTTTCCCCTGTAATTGTAAACACGAGATGAGCCCCACCTTTGATACCTTCTGCTTGCACGAACTCAGGCCAACCATCTTTCAACCATAATGTCCCACGGCCATCAGCAGCAGCATTGTTTTTCCACCTCAGCCCCACCTCCTTCGCAGTAGCACCACGACGCACAACCTTTAGCACGGCAGTGCGCTTTCTGTCCAACCCCTGGTCACGCCAAAATTCTGCTGGAATGTACTGTACACACAACACCCTTTATTAAGGGAGATAAATCTAACAAAAAGAATAACATAATTCAGATACTTGATTATGAAAAGAACTAACGAATGCAGCCAGATGTGGGGTATCATAGTCGCATCCACTACTGAGAGGGATGGTGAGCTCAAATTCTTCCGGTTCCTCACCGGCATCTCCGTTATCCCCATCATCCGTATCAGCTTCACTGTTGTCACTGCTATCATCATCGTCATCGTCATCATCGTCTTCATCATCGGATGAATCTACGCACAGGGACAAAATTACAGGTTTCAAAACTTAGGCACAATTATCAAATCGAACTCCATTTTGTCATGAAAATAATCACACTACATAATCGTAATCGCACACTACATAATCATAATCGCACATGATAGAAATGCATTACCTGAACTAGTGACTGGTTCAATATCATATTTCTTAGAAGGCATGCTGGGGACAATCACAGTGGCATCAAAGACTATCCTTCCTCGGTGACGGAAAAACACAAACTCTCCAAACTCAATGCTGTGAACTACCACAAACCGCAGCCACTCAGCCCGCTCACAAATCAAACGGCCATTGACGCGCTCAACGCCAAAATTAAAAGTGTCCAGGATAGTGTGAACAGTTAAGTGGGAGCCAATGTTCAAGTGAGCGCGTCGCACAAATCCATCAGGGTATCACTAAATTAGAAAAGGTTGAAAGTTACAAGATATTTACTTATTATTCAAACTTGTTATACAATAATTACTTCATATAACACAATGTATAACACAAGTGTAATGAAATTTACCATTTCTTCCAAACAACCAGGGACAATCAACATCTTCAAGAAACTAAGCTTCTCCTTTCTAGCGCTTGGCATTTTTAACTCCTATGTTAAAATTCCATTTATTGTTAAATAAATATCAACATGCATGTTTGCCAAATCAACAAGTAGTACATCATTCACTTAAATTCAACAAATACTACATCATACGTTACAAATGCAGATGGGAAAATATCCAAAATAGGGTTTTGGCTTAAAAACTATCTTCAAAGTATGAGTACTTATCAATGACAGTTAAATAAGGATGTATTGAAAATACACAATTTCAACATGCAGGTTTCAATCACTGCAACTAAAAAATTTTCTAGGGTTTCAAAATTTTATCTTCTTCAACACACCCCACAATCACATTATTTAGTAAACATGCACAGCAAAAATTTAGGCCCTGTTCCGCTGTAAAATCAAAAACCCCAAATATGAAAATGAGAACTTGCACTATACCTTTTCATTTCCAGAATTTGTAACACATGACGAACATCATATAGGTTGTATCAAAACAAAAAACCCCATTTTTTCGGAAGAAAATGAGTCGGGAAAAAAAATAAAACTTACCCAATTTGGTTGGAAGAAAATGAGTCGATATCTGCCAAAATTGGTAAACATCGATGTTAGTACGCGGATGTCGTTATCTTAGAAGCACAAAAGAATATTTTTTACATAAAAGTACAAGATTTTACCTGGTGGGGGAGGCTCCCTTCTTCCACAACCAACACAGCCTTTCTTCTTCTTGTTTTTGCTGAAAAGGAGTAAAAAATGGTTTGACTGTCTGGTGGGGTGTTTACATGGATAGATGGACCCCCATTATTGCTGAAGGGCATTTTTGGAAGTTAATTACAAGACAGGGCTGAAACCGTAATTTTAGTATAACCCAACCCATGTAAACCCTCAAACCAAACAAAAGTAATGTCTTGTAACCCAATACCTCGGTTGGGCCCAAAATCTTAACCAAACAAATTTTAGGACTACTAGTTTATATGGACTATGCTTTCAAACCCATGGACTACCCAAACCCATACAAACCCAACCCTCCAACCAAACAAGCCCTAAGTATGCAACGATGGATAACAGTATTCATATGGACTTTATCATGGCCACAGACGACAAGGTTTCTTGATAGTCAATTCCTTTTCTTTGACTATACCCTTTCGCTGCGAGCCTGGCTTTAAAGGTGTCAACCTTGCCATCGCTACCTATTTTTCTTTTGTAGATCCACCTACATCCTATAGGTTTGATACCTTCAATATGATCTACCAAAGTCCAGACTTGGTTCGATTGTAGAGTCTATATATGTTTCCATGGCTTCTCGCTATCTTGAAGCGTCGACATCCACCATCGCTTGATCATAGGTACAAGGATCATCTTCATGACTTTCTTGTACTACAGAATGAAGCTCCGGCTCTCCCTGCAGTAGATACCCATACCTCTCAGGTTTATGTGGCATTCTACTAGATCTACGTGGTGGTTGTGCTACTATTGGTTCAGGCTTTAGTTTTTGGACAAATGTCTCTGAGGGAGTTTCATTTTGTTTTTGTAGAACAATTTTCCTACCTTTGCCCCCTTCCAAGATGAACTTATCTTCAAGGAAGTGAGCTTGTAGGGCCACAATGATTCTCTGATCATCATGCAGGTAAAAGAAGAATCTCATGAAATTTTCAGGATAACCAATGAAATGTCCCATGAGGGATCTTTTCTCCAATTTCTCCACTTTAGTCTTCTTGACATAAGCGGGACATCCCCAAATCTTAATGTGATTAAGACTCGGTTTCCTATTATTCCACATCTCATGCGGAGTTTTAGGAACAGATTTGGAGGAGCATCTGTTCAAAACATGAGCAGCAGTAAGGAGTGCGTGTCCCCACAACGAAATGGGTAAATCAGTGTAATGAAGCATGGAACGAACCATGTCCAACAATGTTCGGTTCCTTCGCTCGACTACTCTATTTAGTTGAGGAGTTGATGGTGGTGTTAGTTGTAACATTATTCCTTGTTGTCTAATGAATTCATCGAACTCGACACTCATATATTCTCCTCCACTATCCGATCATATAGTTTTTATATTTTGCCCAGTTTGATTTTCTATTAAGGCTTTGAATTCCTTGAACCTTTCAAAGGATTCGAACTTTTGCTTCATCAGATACACTAGACCATCTTGAATGATCGTTTATGAAAGTGATGAAGTAGTAAAAACCTCCACGAGCCATTTCTCCAAATGGCCCGCCGACGTCGGTATGCACTAACCCTAAGACTTAAGTAGCTCTTTCAAAATAGGAGATCTCGCCATATTGCCTAAGAGACATGATTCACATGTTGGAATGGGATCTGACCCTAGTGAGCTTAATATCCCATCTTTTTCTATTTTGTGGATCTTGTGCTCTCCGGCATGGCCTAGTCTAAGATGCCACTTGAGTCTTAGGTTATCTTGCCTACCACGTTTACGTGTTACAACATTCACATCAGATGAATTACGGACATTCAAATAATACAAACCATTAACTAAACAAGCATTTTCAACTAATTTATTTCCATAATAAATGTCGCAATTTAATTTAGAAAAATGGAATGTATATCCAATCTTAACTAAGATAGGAATAAATACAATGTTCTTAAGCCCCTTGGGCAAAACTAAAACATTATCTAAATCCAATAAATGTCCATAATTCAAATAAAGAGAAGTAGATCCAATCCTAGTAGCTGCGACGCTTTCCCCACTGCCTACTTTGATCATCACTTCTTCTCGGCCCAGTTTTCTACTTCTCTGCAGATCCTGATCCAAACAACAAACACGGGCACTAGCCCCTGAGTCCAGAATCCACAAAGTAGAACATACGGTCATAGAATAGTTAGTTTAAAAAACAAGTAGTTCTATACCTTGTGCGCCTTTGCCTAATTTGGGACAATTCCTTTTCCAGTGGCCAAGCTCACTGCATTCGAGACATCTATCCATTTTCTTAGGTCCTTTGCTCTTACGGCCATGTCCTAACTCCTTTGAAGTTCATATGGATACTTTCTTTTGCCTTTTCCTCTTTCCATTACATTGATCATCAAATGAATCATTCGTTAAATAGATAGAAGAATCCCTCTTCTTATTCGTCCTTATCCGAGCTTGTTCAATTTCAAGCTTCTTTGTCAGCCCAACTTATGAACAATCGATATCATTGATATCAAAGTTCGTGACGATGTAGTAGAAGGAGCCAGGGAACGACTGTAGGATGAGATCAACTTGAAGATGAATATCCATATTAAAATGCATTGACCTAAGTCTTTCCATTAGGGTCATCATCGTGAGAACGTGGTCTCTCACATTCTCTTCCTCTCTCATCCTTGCTCTGAAGAGTTCTTTTGATATGAAATATCTTACGGTCTTACCGGGCTCTCCAAACATTTCTTCCAGATAAAGAACTATGTCCCTAGCATTGCTCATTGTATCATGTGAACTTTGCAGCTTACTGCACATTGAGCATAGAATGTGTCCTCTAGCTTTATAATTGTCACAAGTCCAATTAAAGTGAGCTAGTTGAACCTCTTCATCCTCATTCCTCTCAGGAACAACAGGATGATCAGTTTCCAATACATAATCAATTGACTCTTCACTCAGGACATTCCTTAAGATCATGAGCCATTGCATGTAATTAGGTCCAGTTAGAACATTTCTTTTGAGTAAAATTGAAAGTGGGTGAGTCATATTTATGAGAGATAAACGAGAAGATATTGCTGAAATAAACCAAATTTATTAGATTACTTGTTTTGATTTAACCAAGAAAAATTAAGGACTTAAAATTTATCTTGGCCCCCACTGCATTTTTCGAATCCCACACTCCCATGTGAAAATCGGGAATCATCATTGGCATCGATTCCACAGCGGGTATTGAGGTCTTCAATTAACTAAATGGGTTGCAACCTAACTTGTTTCTTGACCAAGACAAAACAAAAGAGACCAATTTGATCATCCAACCTGGCCTAAGGATGCCCCTTGTAGCGCCCGGAATTCTTTTATTTTGTTACTTTCTTTATTCAATTAATTATTATTTTTATCCAATAAATAAATATATTAATTAAATAATAAAATTAATTAGATAAATTAATTCATTAATATATTTCTCAAAGAAATTAATTAATAATTAATCTTATCCAATAATTAATTATCTTGTCCAATAAGCAAATAATTATTTAACGTATCCAATAAATTAAATCTCTCCAAAATAAAATAGAAAATAGAAAATCCCTTTTTCAATTATCTTCATCAATTCTCTAACGCGACTCTTTAGGTTCGTTTCATTTGACAATGAGAGAAAACCAAAGGAAGTGGGTAACACTTAGCCAGTCATGTGGCCCACTTCATAACCCAAATGAAATACGAATGAATGGATCGTACCACATTCTTTTAGTCGTAAGTAGCGTGTATGTATAAACCCTTCGTTCACGTGCCCCGGTCAAGTGAGAGTCATGGTTATGTCAAACTCACTGGACCTGACCATAAGTATAAATTATAATAATACGAGTTCATTGAGATCGAATTGGTGCCTAACACAATCGTCTCGTTTATTTTGGCCAAAGACTTTGATCTCTATTTATCTATAATTACATAGGGTACATTCTCATTCACTTATGAGTGAACAAATCCCTCTTAGATATCTGCTAAGACTACCACTTGCCCATCAAATCAGCATTTCAAGGTTGACTCCACCAACGGGTGAATTGGGTTTAACTACTCTAGTGAAAGACTTGACGTCACAAGTGCATCTCTAGCCTGATACTTCAGGTCAAAGGTTCACATATACCTATTACGCATAATCAGTTTTGTCATTGACAGTCACAGAGTGAAAACTGTTGGGTTTCGTTCCAAAAAGCATAAACGCAGCGGAAGGGATTTCAAAAATTAAAACAAAAACCCAATTGGTACTCTAATTCCCATAATTGAATCCAAAAGCGTATAACGAATAAAACTTACTCGTTAATATGAATATGATGTTGGAGAAAAACTTCTTCTTCTCCAAACTCGAAATATTGAAGCTTCCAAATCTTCAATCCTTTGATTTGGTTCTTCAAACTTGAACTTGATCCGAACAACGAAAATACGACGTCTCTAAATCGTCACGCACCGATCAACCAACAAAAAATCCCCTTTGTTCTTTCTCTATGGTCGACGACTAGGTATAGAGAAGGGGAGGAATATTTTTCTTTCTTTTGAGAGTTATGTGAGTTGTGTATTCTTCTCTTTTTGTTCCAAGTCAAAGAGTCCTAATATACCTCATGACTTATTGAACAAGTCAAAACAAAAGAGCCCTAATATGTGGCCTCTCAAAGACGCCACTTTGAGGCCTTATAGGCGTCCAATTGGACTCTTTATTTAGCCCGAGATTTATTTTATTTAATTAATTTCTTATTTCAATTAATAATTTATTATATCCAATAAATAAATAAATTAATTAAATAACCAAATTAATCAGATAAATTAATTCATTAATATATTTCACAAGGAAATTAATTAATAATTAATCTTATCATTATAATTAATTATTTCATCTAATGAATAATTAATTATTTCATTTATCCAATAAATTAAAAATCCCAGAAGAAATAATAGAAATTTCTTTTTCTTCATTTTTCTTTGTCAATCCTTTAGCGCGACTCTTTAGGTTCGTTTCGTTTGGCAATGAGAGGAAACCAAAGGAAGTGGGTAACACCTAGCTAGTCATGTGCCCCACTTCGTAATCCAAACGAAAACGAATGATAGGATCATTCTGAAACCTTACAATCGCAAATACCGTATATGTATAAACCCTTTGTTCACGTTCCCCAGTCAAGTGAGAGTCATGGTTATGTCAAACTCACTGGACTTGACCATAAGTATAAATCATAATAAATACGAGATCATTGAGATCGATTTAGTGCCAAGCACAATCGTCTCGTTTGCTTTGGCCAAAGACTTTGATCTCTATTTATCTATAATTACATAGGGTACATACTTATTCACTTATGAGAGAACAAATCCCATATTAGATATCTGCTAAGATTACAACTTGCCCATCAAGTCCGCATTTCGAGGTTGACCCCACCAAAGGGTGAATTGCGTCTAACTACTCTAGTGAAAGACTTGACGCCACAAGTGCATCTTCAGCCTGATACTTCAAGTCAAAGGTTCACATATACCAATTACGCATAATCAGTTCCGTCATTGACAGTCACAGAGTGAAAACCCATGTGAAAGAGCCGATGCGAGTCGTGTTCGAACATATCAGTTCCACTAATGTGTCTACAATCTTAATCTCCTATCATCCCATGATACCAGACAGGCACTCCCATGTCGGAGCTAAGATTGTACAAGTATTCAAAGTCTTTATTTGTCCATTAAAGACTTTATATTACTTGTGAACTTATTTTAGTAATCAAGATCGATCTCTCTAGTGCCAATCTTCCTATCCCATAGGAACTAGAGGGATCGCACTGAAAACATGGACAAAACGTTTTGCACAACTTATAAATGCAGATAAGAATTAAGTGAAAACTCAATAATGCCTTTTATTTGAGAAGATTTTAAGTTCAATACAAGATATATGCCCTATACATTCTATCCTCTATGGCATCTGAGGGCATAATCCTAACAATCTCCCACTTGCACTCAATGCCACTCATTGTGGTATCTAATACCATCCTTTCCAGTTGTCGGCCCAAAACAGCCTCAGGTAGTGGTCTGGTGAACGGGTCAGCTATATTGTCAACTGAGGCTATTTTCTGCACTGCTATCTCTCCTGTGCCAATGATCTCCCTGATGATGTGAAATCTTCTCTCAATATGTTTGGATTTGTTATGAGACCTCGGTTCCTTGGCTTGCGCTATCACTCCATTGTTATCACAATAAAGTGGCAACGAGAGTTGAGCACTAGGGACTGTTCCAAGTTCTCGAAGAAACTTCCTCATCCAAATAGAATCTTTCGCTGCCTCTGAGGCTACTACATACTCGACTTCAGTGGTGGAATCAGCGGTTGTGCTTTTCTTGGAGCTCTTCCACGACACCGCTCCACCATTGAGAGTAAAAACAAACCCTGAAGTGGATTTTCGGTCATCAACATCAGACTAAAGTCTGAATCAGAATAACCTTCCATCTTTAGGTCTCCACCTTCATAGATGAGAATCATATCCTTAGTTCTTTTCAGATACTTTAGGATATTTTTCACAGCAATCCAATGTTCCTTTCCCGGTTTTACCTGAAATCGACTCACCACGCTCGTAGCATAGGCAATGTCGGGTCTAGTACACAGCATTGCATACATCCGGCTACCAACTGCAAGAGCATAGGGTACATTACTCATCTCTTGTCTATCTTCCTCAATTTGAGGACACATAGACTTGGATAAGTGTACTCCATGCCTCATGGGAAGAAACCCTTTCTTAGAGTTGTCCATCCTAAACCTCTTTAGAACCTTTTCTAACTAAAGGGCTTGAGAGAGGCCTATCATTCTATTTGTTCTATCCCTGTAGATACGAATTCCTAGAATGTATGTGGCTTCTCCCAAGTATTTCATGGAAAACGTACTCGAAAGCCATTTCTTGACAGTGGTGAGCATTCCTACGTCATTTCCTACAGGTAGAATGTTATCCACATATTGTACTAAGAACGAGAGTTTGCTCCCACTAATCTTCTTGTAGACACATGGTTCATCTTCGTTCTTGATGAAGCCATATCCCTTAACTTTTTCATCAAAACGGAGATTCCAGCGTCTAGATGCTTGCTTGAGACCGTAAATGGACCTCTCAAGTTTACATCCTTTATGGATATCGGACTCGGACACAAAACCCTTTGGCTATTCCATATAGATATCCTCCTCGAGTAATCCATTTAGAAAGGCCATTTTGACATCCAGTTGCCATATCTCATAATCTAAGTATGCAGCTATGGATAACAGAATTCGTATGGACATTATCATAGCCACGGGCGAAAAGGTTTCTTGATAGTCAATTCCTTCTCTTTGACTATACCCTTTCGCTACGAGCCTGGCTTTAAAGGCGTCAACCTTGCCATCGCTACCTATCTTTCTTTTGTAGATCCACTTACATCCTATAGGTTTTATACCTTCAGGATGATCTACCAAAGTCCAGACATGGTTCGATTGCATAGAGTCCATTTCTATTTCCATGGCTTCTCACCATCTTGAAGCGTCGACATCCACCATCGCTTGATCATAGGTACAAGGATCATCTGCATGACTTTCTTGTACTACAGTGTGAAGCTCTTGCTCCCCCCGCAGTAGATACCCATACCTCTCAGGTTCATGCGGTATTCTACTAAATCTACGTGATGGTTGTGCTACTATGGGTTCAGGCCTCGGTTCTTGAACAGATGTATTTGAGGGAGTTTCATTTTGTTCTTCTAGAACAATTTTCCTACCATTGCCCCCTTCCAAGATGAACTCATCCTCAAGGAACTGAGCTTGTGGGGCCACGATGATTCTTTGATCATCGTGCAGGTAAAAGAAGAATCCCATGGAATCTTCAGGATAACCAATGAAACGTCCCATTAAGGATCTAGCCTCCAATTTCTCCACTTTAGTCTTCTTGACATAAGTGGGGCATCCCCAAATCATAATATGATTAAGACTCGATTTCCTATTATTCCACATCTCATGTGGAGTTTTAGGAACTGATTTGGAGGAACATCTGTTCAAAACATGAGCAGCGGTAAGGAACGCGTATCCCTACAACAAAATGGGTAAATCAGTGTAACTAAGCATGGAACCAACCATGTCCAACAGTGTTCGATTCATTCGCTCGGCTACTCCATTCAGTTGAGGAGTTGCTGGTGGTGTTAGTTGTTACATTATTCCTTGTTGTCTTAGGAATTCATCAAACTCGGCACTCATATATTCTTTTTCACGATCCGATCGTAGAGTTTTTATATTTTGCCCAGTTTGATTTTCTACTAAGGCCTCGAACTCTTTGAATCTTTCAAAGGATTCAGACTTTTGCTTCATCAGATACACTAGACCAAATCTTGAATGGTCGTCAGTGAAAGTGATGAAGTAGTAGAAACCTCCACGAGCCATTTCTCCAAATGGTTCGCTGATGTCGTCATGCACTAATCCTAAGACTTGCGTAGCCCTTTCAAAAGTCCCTGTGAAGGGAGATCTAGCTATCTTGCCTAAGAGACATGATTCACCTGTAGGAATAGGGTCAGACCTTAGTGAGCTTAAAATTCCATCTTTTTCCATTTTGTGAATCTTGTGCTCTCTGGCATCCCCTAGTCTAAGATGCCACTTGAGTTTTAAGTTAGTTTCCTGCCTACCACGTTTACGTGTTACAACATTAACATCAGATGAATTACAGACATTTAAATAATACAAACCTTTAACTAAACATGCATTGCCAACTAATTTATTTCCATAATAAATGTCGCAATTTAATTTAGAAAACCGAAATGTATATCCAATGTTAACTAAGATAGGAATAGATTCAATGTTCTTAAGACCCTTGGCCAAAACCAAAACATTATCTAAAAACAGTAAATGTCCAGAATTCAAATAAAGAGAAGTAGATCCGATCCTAGTAGCTGCGACTCTTTCCCCGCTGCCTACTTTGATCATCACTTCTTCCCGGCCCAGCTTTCTACTTCTCTGCAGATCCTGATCCAAACTACAAACATGGGCACTAGCCCCTGAGTCCAGAATCCACGAAGTAGAAAATACGCTCATAGAACAGTTAGTTTCAAAAACTAATAGTTTCATACCTTATGCGCCTTTGCCTAATTCGGGACAGTTTCTTTTCCAGTGGCCAAGCTCACCGCACTCGAGACATCTATCCGTTTTCTTAGGTCCTTTGCTCTTGTAAAACCCTTGAGCCTTTCCCTTACCCTTCTTGGTACCCCCTTGAGCTCCAAGCTCGCCAGACTTTTTCTTGTTGTTCTTCTTCTTAGACTTTTTGGATCCAGAAGAGATGACCAAGGCAGTTTCCTTTTCCTTTGGTTTCATTTGAGATTGTGCAGTAACCAACTTGTTCATTAGCCCAGCTAAATTGTACTCTATCTCATTGTATTTAAAGTTAACCACAAATTAGGAGAAGGAATCAGGAAGAGACTGCAAGATTAAGTCAGTTTGAAGGGTGGCAGTCATGGTGAATTCGAGAGCTTCCAATTTCTCGATCCTCGAAATCATTTTGAGGACATGATCACCAACCTTCTCACTTTCTTTCATCTTGGCTCCGAAAAGCTCTTTCGATATCTCATATCGTGCAACTCGACTATGCTCTCCATAGAGCTCTACCAGGTGAGCTAGGATAGCTCTCGCAGTGGGCATCTTATCATGTGACCTTTGAAGATCATTAGTCATAGATCCCATCATGTATCCTCTCACCGGAGGTCGTCCTTAACCCATTTGTCATGGGCTTGGACCTCTTCCTAGTTGGCACGTGTTCTAGCAGGAGCCGCCAGGATATCAGCCTCCAAGACGTATCCCAGTGATTCCATATTGAGGACAATCCTCAAATTTCTAAGCCAGTCCAAATAATTGGGTCCAGTCAAAGTATTCTTTTCGAGTATAATTGAAAGTGGGTTTGTCATATTTGAGAGAGATAAACGAGAAAATGACTGCAGAAATAAACCAAATTTATTAGATTACTTGTTTTGACTTAACCAAGAAAAATTAAAAACTTAAAATTTATCTTGGCTCCCACTGCATTTTCCGAATCCCACACTCCCATGTGAAAATCAGGAATCATCATTGGCATCGCTTCCACAGTAGGTATTGAGGTCCTCAATTAATTAACTAGGTTGCAACCTAACCGGTTTCTGGCTCATTAATTATTTGAAGTGATATCTAATATCAATTTATCCAATAAATGTTTCAATATGTTTCCCCATAGTTCACCAAACCGCAACCCATTCGATTTCTAAGTTCGTGAACTACCCGAGTTTATCCCACTAACTCCTAGAATCTAGCATTTGAATTTCACCTTGCAACCGAACAGGTTTCTGGGGTGAAATATGTTTCGATTAAGGCATTTGCATGCACCTTATAAAATTTCAAATTATGTCTAAATGTATAACCCCCATAACTGGGAAGCATTACACATTTATAGTAATTCTAATTTTAGAAAGCTTAGTGGAGGGTGAGGATGTCAAACATCCTTTTTTAACTCGGTATAATTTATTTGGGAGAATTTAATTCGTCAAAAGATTTTGGTCTCACTTTGCACATTATTCAATTTATATAGCGCTTTATTTTATATTGATCATGCATAAAAATACTACTAATAATCATGTCTTTCAATATAAATAAACATAGAATTTAAATAAATAAATTCATCACTTGATCATGGACTTTTACTAGAGGGCCCTAGCCAATGGGCCATCACAAAAGGCATAGATTTAACCTATTAAACATTCATGGGCCTTTTGACTTTATCAAATTTGAACTATTTTATCTCGATTCCTAAAACAACTCACGCATTATTTCTAAGAGTCTAATAAATAGCTTCAAATTTGATAACCCATAAAACTAAAGGTAAAACATATAATCCTAAGTCCATGATTAGTGTTTTAATCACGTAAGACATGCTCGCATCAATTAATACATGCTCGCAACATTTAATACATGCTCGCAATATTAAATCACTTATGTTGATTATTAAAATTTGTAGTCCAACTAAAAAGTCCTTCATAAAATTCCTTGGGATTTCACATATTCACTATTTCAATTAAAATCATTCTAGTCGAATTAGATGACTTAGATGTACGAAATTAAGAATTAAGTGCATCTACCTTTAATTAAAATAATATGAACACATAAAATATGGAATTCTATATTTTATTTTATTATGATTTAAAGCCAACAAAAATTGGAAATACTTTTATTTGATCAAAGAGTTAATTATTAATCTCTAAGAAAAATAATTTATATTCCTTATTCAAAATGAAGTAATTTCCAAGTCGAGGAAAAAATAATAATATTTAATCCATAAATCAATTATTAATCTTGAAGAAAAATAATTAATTAGTTTAATTAAATATTATATTCCAATTAATCTCATTGAGCTCGATTTTATCAAACCCAAGTCACCATCCTTTTGGTCCACTTGGATTCAATTTAATTGGGCTTAAAATAATTAATTGGAACAACACTCACGTTTATTAATTTCTTATTGGGCTAAATTTAATTTAAGTCCAAATCACCAATCTAATTGGCCCATTTAGATTTAATTAGATTAAGTCCAAACTAATTAACAAATCGAAATTGTATAATTTTCAATTGGGCTTGATTTAAATTATTCGGGTCATCATCCTTTTGATGCACCCATTTAATTAAAATCACCTAAAATTCAAAAATCAATTTCAACCCAAACATAGCCCGTTTTTTTACCCGGATCAACAAATTGGGTCCAAACCCATGACCCGTCGGGCCACGGTAGGGCCGGGCTGAACGGCCCAGCTGCGCTAAACAGTGCGCGAACATCGCGTGCAACTGTGCGCACATTTTTCTCGGGGCTTTTGAGCCCCATTTTCCTCGGTATTTTTCAATTTTGAATATCATCAAATATCCTCATATTTACAATAACTAACAATCAAGAAACTAGGCAAACAAACGCAGATTTAAGAATAACATTCAAACATGCTTCAAAAACACATAACATGCAATTCTTAAATCACGTAAACAAGATCAAATATGCAAATCAAAGATTGGCTCTGATACCATTGTTGGGTTTCATTCGAAAAAGCATAAACGTAGCGGAAGGGATTTCAAAAATTAAAACGAAAACCCAATTGGTGCTCTAATTCGCATAATTGAATCTAAAAGCGTATAACGAATAAAACTTACTCGTTAATATGAATATGATGATGGAGAAAACTTCTTCTTCTCCAAACTCGAAATATTGAAGCTTCCAAATCTTCAATCCGTTGATTTGATTCTTCAAACTTGAACTTGATCCGAACAACGAAAATACGTCGTCTCTAAATCGTCACTCACGGATCAACAAACGAAAAATCCCCTTTCTTGTTTCTCTATGGTCGATGGCTAGGTATAGAGAAGGGGAGGAATATTTTTCTTTCTTTTGAGAGTTATGTGAGTTGTGTATTCTTGTTTTCTTGTTCTAACTCAAAGAGTCTTTATATACCTCATGACTTATTGAACAAGTCAAAACAAAAGAGCCCTAATATGTGGTCTCTCAAAGACGTCACTTTGAGGCCTCATAGGTGTCCAATTAGACTCCTTATTTAGCCCGAGATTTGTTTTGTTTAATTAATTTCTTATTTCAATTAATAATGTATTATATCCAATAAATAAATTAATTAATTAAATAACCAAATCAATTAGATAAATTAATTCATTAATATATTTCACAAGAAAATTAATTAATAATTAATCTTATCATTATAATTAATTATTTCATCTAATGAATGATTAATTATTTAATTTATCCAACAAAATTAAAACTCCCAGAAGAAATAATAGAAATTGCTTTTTCTTTATTTTTCTTTGTCAATCCTTTAGCGCGACTCTTTAGGTTCGTTTCGTTTGGCAATGAGAGGAAACCAAAGGAAGTGGGTAACACCTAGCCAGTCACGTGGCCCACTTCGTAACCCAAACGGAAACGAATGATAGGATCATTCCGAAACCTTCCAATCGTAAATACCGTATATGTATAAACCCTTTGTTCACATTCCCCGGTCAAGTGAGAATCATGGTTATGTCAAAATCACTGGACTTGACCATATGTATAAATCATAATAAATACAAGATCATTGAGATCGATTTAGTGCCAAGCACAATCATCTCGTTTCGTTTGCTTTACCAAAGACTTTGATCTCTATTTATCTATAATTACAAAGGGTACATACTCATTCACTTATGAGAGAACAAATCCCATATTAGATATCTGCTAGAATTACCACTTGCCCATCAAGTCAGCATTTCGAGGTTGACCCCACCAAAGGGTGAATTGTGTCTAACTACTCTAGTGAAAGACTTGACGTCACCAGTGCATCTTCAGCCTGATACTTCAGGTCAAAGGTTCACATATACCTATTACGCATAATCAGTTCCGTCATTAACAGTCACAGAGTGAAAACCCATGTGACAGAACCGATTCGAGTCGTGTTCGAACATATTAGTTCCATTGACGTGTCTACAATCTTAATCTCCTATCATCCCATGATACCAGACAGGCACTCCCATGTCGGAGCTAAGATTGTACAAGTATTCGAAGTCTTTATTTGTCCATTAAAGACTTCATATTACTTGCGAACTTATTTTAGTAATCAAGATCGATCTCTCTTGTGCCAATCTTCCTATCCAATAGGAAGTAGAGGGATCACACTGAAAACATGGACAAAACGTTTTACACAACTCATAGATGCAGATAAGAATTAAGTGAAAACTCAATAATGTCTTTTATTTAAGACGAGTTTAAGTTCAATACAAGATATATGCCCTATACATTCTATCCTCTATGGCATCTGAGGGCATAATCCTAACAAAAACCCATGTGGCAGAACCGATGCGAGTCGTGTTCGAGTATATCAGTTCCACTGATGTGCGTACAATCTTATTCTCCTCTCATCCCACGATACTAGACAGGCCTCCCATGTCGGAGTTAAGATTGTACAAGTATTTGAAATCTTTATTTGTCCATTAAAGACTTCATATTACTTGCGAACTCGTTTTAGTAATCAAGATCGATCTCTCTAGTGCCACTGTGCCTATCCCATAGGAAGTAGAGGGATCGCACTGAAAACATGGACAAAATATTTTACACAACTTATAGATGCAGATAAGAATTATGTAAAAACTTAAATGATGCCTTTTATTATAAATAATATTTAAGTTCAGTACAAGATAGATGCCCTATTCATACTATCCTCTATGACATCTGAGGGCATAATCCTAACAGCAACAAGGGTCGGCTTCTGATATTTGAGATGTTGATCTTACAATTTCTGAGGTGCTAATGTATGCTGAAAAATTGGGGACTAGGTTTAGTAGAACTTTTGACAAACTTTATAGTACTCTGTACCACTTTTGTTAATAGCGAAATTCTCTTATCCTATCCCATGGACTTGAGCAATTGCCGAACCATATAGAAATAATATTTGATACATTTTTGTAACTAATCAAATAAAATATAGTCTTAAAACTAAAATGGAAAATAGTCCTGATATTAAATAAAAAAAAACATAAAAAGCTAAGAAGTATGCTTTGACTAATATCAATTTTAATATTTCAAATTAAAAAAGGGAATTATCATTACATTTCATCAATAATATCCAAATCGTGAAAATCGACTATAAAAAGATAAAGAAAAAATAATAAGATACTTATCATATAGAAGAGACAAGAAATAGTTGATGGGATTTGAACAAATCATGGATGATGAGAAAATGTATAATTATAACAAGAATTCTAACTTAAAATCTTGATTATATAGCCTATTGGAATGTTCAACTGAGTCAATTGTTCTACCATGTGGGTTTGGGCTAGCTTGTGGGTTAGGAATGTTAATTAATTTTGCTTTTTATTTTTTTTGTTTTTTGGGGGTGGGGAGGGGCAAAATACAAATTTTTAATAATTTATACCTAAAAATTAAAATTTGAGGGGTGGGGGTGGGTGGGCAGTGGTACCCTCCAGCCCCCCTCCTGTCTCCACCCCTGCATGCGGCCGTTCCATTAGCATTCGAACAGAAAATTAACGATAGGGACCAAATCTGTTTAAAATTGAAACATCTATAACTATTTTTATCGACTTCGATAAATGGAGGGCTAAAAGTGTATTTCCTGTTAGCAACAATTGTTCATTTGTATTTTTTAATTTTGACGTGTTAACTGACATAGATTTCAACAAAATTTGATTTAATTTTATTACTAATTAATTTGTTGATGGATTTTTGGATGAGGAAATGGATGCATCCTTCTTGATGGATATTTGGAAGAGAAAATGTATATTGATCAACCTTTGGGCCATAAGGTTGAAGATCATCAAGATAAAGCGTTGAAATTGAAGAAGGCTCTTTATGGCTTGCAGCGACCGATGTGTGCTTAGAATACTAGAAGTGACATCTATTTCCATGAAAATAGATTTTCTAAATGTCCACACGAATATGCAATTTATATTAAAGTGAATAAAAATGGTAAGATAGTACTGGTTTGTTAGTATGTGGATGATTAAATTTTGACATGGAATAATCTAAAGATGTTCGAAGAAATCAAGCGAACTATGACAAAAGAATTTGAGATGATAGACAATGGTCTAATGTCCTACTATCTTGGGTATCTTAGTTTCTCAAGGAGAATATGCCAAAGAATTCTCACAAAATTTGAGATGGAGAATAGCAAGCCTGTTAGCACCCCCGTTGAATGTGGAGTCAAATTTAGTAAAAAAGAAGATGGATAATGATCAATCTCACATTCTTCCAGAACCTCGTTGGAAGCTTGAGGTACTTCACTTGTACAAGGCCATATATTCTTTTTGGCGTTGGACTTGTTAGTAGCTAGATGGAAGCGCCTATTACATCTCATTTGAATGTGGCGAAAAGAATACTGATGGTCCCAAGTGGCATACAAAAGGGTCTAGAAGGGGGGGGGGGGGGTGAATAAACCCTGAAGTCTTTTTAGACTTCAAAAAAATTTCGTGTTACTTTTCAAAGATCTGAACGCTTGGAAGGCTGAGCGCTTGGGTCAGGCGCTTCAGTAAAGATAACTTAAACTTAGTGAGTTTAGCAATTTAGCAAAGTAGGGTAACGCTTAGATAACTTAATCAGGGTTAGCACAGCGGAAATGATTTTTAGCGTTCTTTTAGATAATTTAATCGCTTTGCAATTTTACTTGTCTTTTAGAATAATGTAATATGACAGATAAGATAGTAAAATATAAATGACACAATAATTTGTAAGGTTCACTGGGTGATGTAATCCCAGCTACGTCCTTCTTCTCCTTTTTCACTTGGAGGAAATTACTAAGATGATTATCAAAGAATCTTCTACAAGATAGTAAAGAATGAAAATGATCTCGGGCTCCATGATCACACAGATTTCAGCACCAATGAAGATCGTCTTCTACAAGCTTCTCTCACTCAGAAATACTGCCTGTAATGAGTTTCAACAACTTTTCTCACTCAGATGAAAGGTTGAGGTTTTTGTCACAAGGGTTTGTTTGTATTTGGGAAGATCAAACAACTTGGAATATCTCAATGGGAATTTAGGTTTCTTTTTTGGAAGATGTTTGAGATATTTGTGACTGTCTGGAATGTAGATAAAAGTTTGAAGGAATTTTGGCTATGGAGTTTCTAAGCTTTTTCTTGTGTACGTAATTTTATTTTTTTAAATATTTTGTACCGTCCTTTTTAGGGTCTGCTGAAGGTAAGGTATTTATAGGCAATTCTTGGGATCTGTCCGTTGGACACATGTAGGAACGTGCCTTTCACGCAGCTCATGATTCTACCTAAAGCCTGACATTCCTGAAAAACTGCTGGCACTGATTGGATGGTAGCAGCTATAAACTCTGAAGTTCTGACATTCTAGTAAAAAAGGTGGCTTGTCCACAGGTCACAGTAACTTATCATATTTAATGCTCTTATCAGGCATTTAATGCATTTGAATTTATTTTCCGTTGGAAATAAATGTCCGTTGAATGATTGCATTTAAATCCTTCGTGACTTGAGGATTTATTTCAGGTGAATTTGTCATTGGTCGCTTAAGTGCTTTGAGCGCTTGATCCATAAATCCTGAAAAAGGTCCTTTAGCATTTGACGGACGCTAAGAAACAAATCTTCATCTCTGGTTGACTTCAGACGCTGATCTTCAACTTCTTCTCTAATAGACTCACCTAGAATTCTATTAGCGATTCAGTATCTAATATTTAGTCTAAAACCTACAAAGATAAAAATTGCAAGCCTAAACAAAATTACAAACTTTCAAACTCTTAAACAATGATCTATGGAAAACATAAACTTACATTTTATTTGGGGTCTAACATTGAATCCTATCTTGTCATCATCAAAACATCTAACATGAAATTTCCTAACAATTTCCCCCTTTTTGATGATGTCAAGACTTTAGCTCTTATAACTCTTTTATAATTTAAGAGTTACTTAAAAGAAAAGCCCAAATGAATATAAGTTAGCGTTCAAAAAGTTAGTAAAGTTAGCTAAAGTTAGATTAGCTTCAACAAGATGTTTCAGCGATAAATCATTCATATATTGACAGAATAAGCATACATGATTTATACTGAAAACAAAAAAAGAAAGCGATAACAGAAATAAAATAAAATAAAATAAATCATTCACTTTTTCTGTTGCTTTGCTCTTTCTTCGCCTTGGAGAATTTATAGCACTAAGTCCATCAGGAGACGATCAATGTCAATCATTGTCGTATGTTGAACTTCATCGTAATCATGCCTACGAAGTCTGGTGCTTTCATTAAGTTCTAACAACCTTTCCGTCCACTCTCTTGGAGAAATTCCAAGTTCACGAATTAAACCTACAAAGATAAAAATTACAAGCCTAAACAAAATTACAAACTTTCAAACGCTTAAACAATGATCTATGGAAAACATAAACTTACATTTTATTTGGGGTCTAACATTGAATCCTATCTTGTCATTATTAAAACATCTAACATGAAATTTCCTAACAAATACTTTGGTACATTAAAGGTAAAATTAATTATGAAAATTTATATTCATCTAATGATTGTTGGGTATTGTGATAGTGATTGGGCTGGTGATATTGATGATAGAAAGAGCACTACTTAATTTGTTTTCTTTGTGGGAGAATCAGCGTTTACATAGAATTCAAAGAAGCAATCAATTGTAATGTGTCTACTGGTGAAGTCGAGTAGGTGGCACCGACTTCTGGAGTATGTCAAGTGATTTGGCTAAGGATTTTGTTGAAATAACTTCACCAACCACACGAAGAATCCACGAAGATTTATGTCGATAATAAATCCGCACTTTCATTGGCAAAAAATCCCATTTTCTATGAAAGAAGCAAGCATAGTTATACAAGATATCACATTATTAGATAGTGCATTTTAGAGAAAGGAGTGGAGTTCAAATTGGTGAATTTGCAAGATCAAATTGCTGATGTTCTTACCAAACCCTTGAAGTTTGAGATTTTCCGAAAGCTGCAGATGTTTTTTGGAGTCATGAATTAAATTTAAGAGGGATTGCTAAAAATAAAAATAAACTAGATTCATTTCTAGAAGTTTAGTCGTTAATTAAGAAAATGAATTAATTTAGTAGATTGATACATGTATTTGTCTTTTGGTTTTATTCATGTAGGGAGGGGGGGGGGGGATTAGACTATAATAGTGATACATGTATGGGGTTAGATACATGTTTGCTTTTGCTTATAAATAGGCACAAGTTATAGTCATTGTACCATCTCAACAAATTTATCAAGTAAAGAACAAAATGAAATAGAGTCACTTGATTTCTCAACTTATCTTCATCCTCACACTCTGGCTACAGTGCCCCCATTGGTCTTTAGTACCATCTTTGCATATCAAGGCAACTTGGAAATACTCACTAAAGTTACCTTAATTTTCTTTAATGACCTTCTTTATCTCTATAAACATCCATGTATGGGGGATTAATCTCATACCATTGTAGTTCATTCTTAATCCCCTCATTTTGCACCCTAGTATTATTTCATGGCTTAAGTTAGTGGGCCATCCAATTTACAGTGGTTTCTTTAGTAACATCAGCTCTTATAAATGTATGAATTAAAGTGTGAGTCTTGATTTGAAATGTTTTCTCATCAATCAATAGAAAAACATGTACTATCAATGGACATCCATTAGTAGCACATGATGCAGTTATTTTCCTCCTCTCTATTTTTGCCCTCAAAATGTTAAACCCCTCTTGAATTAGATAATCCTTCAAGGCCATCCTAAAATCCTTTATGTCCTCAAGCATATCACCCACATTCAATGTCATTGCGTGCTAATGGTACACCTCTACTCAGTGATCCACGTAAAGGATCAGGAACGAACTCCTCATTAGACTGGTTTCAACCTCACAATGGTCATCTGACCCATATCCAAATAACTCATCTGAATCATAATCTACTAATGAGACAAAATCAATCATCAGAATCAAAACTATCCATATGGTGCCATGAGTTAGTGTCCCTACCATCATCTTATTCCAATTCTTTATCTTGTATCCCATCATCAGTACCTTCTTCTTCATCTTCCACATCTTCAAAACTACCTCATTCTCACACTCATGTCCTTCCCATCAACGACTACAAATATATCAAACTCACTCAAATTGGCATTCCACTTAAATGATAGAATTCTAAGCTCGTAATGTATTAGAATTTTGATGAATAATTATGTTGTATCATTCTGAGTGAGTTTACAAGAGTACAAAGTAGTGTATATATAGACAAATAGCATAGCCCTAACAATAAAATGGGCTATACCGTGGTATACTAAATTATGTACACTAACATCCCCGTGCAATCTGAGTAGTGGAAACAACGCAAAGATTGGCCCGTAAATGTGAGAAGGTAGGAGCGTGTAAGCCTTTCATAAAGATATTAGCAGTCTGATCCGAAGTGGGGACATCACCAAGACATCCCGAACAACAACTTTCTCACATACAAATTGATAATCAATATCAATGTGTTTTGTACGAGCATGAAACACATGATTGAGAACAAGAAATATAGCATTGATGTTGTCACAGTAGACCTAAACCGGATGTGAAAAGAAGACATCAAGATCACGAAGGATGTAACAAAGCCAACAGATCTCACCAACAACATATTTAATGGAACTATACTCGGCCTCCGTACTAGAGCAAGACACCGTGACCTATTTCTTGGCGGACCAAGAGAGAAGGTTGGCACCAAGATACATAACATTACCAATGGTCTAGCGTTGACTGTATGGATAAGCAGCTCAATAATAGTTAGTATAGATGAGAAGTGAATCTAGAGAGAATGGCTGGATGAGGAGACTAAGATTGAGACTACCCCGAAAATGCCAAGGATCCGCTTGACCATTTGAAAAAAGACCTCTTGTGGAGAATGCATGAATTAATTAACTTAGGTAACAACATAAGCAATGTCACGCCAGGTGTGTGTGAGATACTGGAGACCCCTAACAATATTGCAGTATAATGTTGAATCAGAGCAAAAATCACGCCCAAGAGCCGAAGGAGTGGACTTCGTAGAAAGAGGAGAGGCGACGAGCTTCAAGATCATCATGTGAAAACGCGAAAGAATTGCATACTTTTCCAGTGAAAGAAAGAGTCCATAAGTTTCCCTAGCATGAATACCCAAAAAGTAATAGAGATCTTCCAAATCTTCATATAAAACTCCTGAGAAAAGCGGGATATGAGAGAAATGATAGCTTGTGGATCATTCCCAGTCAGTATAATAACATCAACATGAACTAGCAGGACTAGGGTAATGGAGCCAGATCGGTAGATAAACATAGACATGTCAGCCTTACTGCTAGTGAACTAAAGGTGCCTGAGATATGAACCAAACTTCTGAAAACAAGCCTAAGTAACTTGTCTAAGACCATAGAGCGCCTTTTCTAACTGACAAACATGAGAAGGGTACTGTGAGTGACAAAACCTCGGGATTGAGCCATATGAACTATCTCTATGATGTCACCATGAAGAAATGCATTCTTCACATCTAGTTGACAAATAACTTAGTCCTAAGACGTAGTCAATAAAAAGGACTATGCGAATGTAGCCGGTTTAACCAGTAGACTGAAGGTCGCACCATAGTCATTCTTAGCCTGTTGTTTAAACCCTTGAGCTACCAAATGGGCCTTATGCTACTCCAGTGAACTACCAGACTTCAATTTCACTCTATACACACATTTGGAATGGACAAGATTTTGAGAAGGATGTGATGGCACAAGGATCCATGAGTGATTTGCTTGAAGAGCATCAAACTCATCAGCCATGGCAGAGCTCCAAAAAGGATACTTAGATGCCAATGTATAGCATGTCAGCTTAATGGAGGGAGGGGATAACAGATAAGGAGGGTAGGACACGAGGCTTATGAGTACCATTAAGTAGACAAGTGACCATAGGATAACGAGATGGTTGGGACGGTATGGTAGGCGAAGACTGATGTGAAGTAGTGACCAAAGAGGATTCAGAGATAGAGGAACTAGAAGATAAAAATAGAGGAGACACAAATGAGGATAACTCACAGATTGAGACAACAGAGATTGGCAGATGACTACAAGGTAAAGGAGTCGAGACATGAGGTATAATGAATGCTGAGGAGGCAGGTACTATAGCAGTAGGGACATGAGGGGACATAGTGGATGCAGGTCCAAGGTAAGTGATAGGATTAGAAAATATATTCTTTTTGGTCCCTTAATTTATTGATTTTGATCAAATTTTACCTATTTTGTACCACATATACCTTGATTCCTTGTTGGTTATGTTTTGTAGGATGAATTATGAGTTTTATATATGCAAAGAGAAAACACTGCACAATCTACCCCACTGTCACCACGATGTCCAAGGCTTCAGCTACTGCCTTAAAATATGCGTTTTCACCATGGTGTTAAACATTTTTTGCCGTGGTGTTGACCAGTCAACAGAGTTTTACAACGGTGTTGGAGATTTTTCACCGCGGTGTTGTGCCGGCCCAGACCATATAAAGACACATTTTTAGGTTAAAATTCGGATTGGAGAGCCACTTTTGGAGGCTTAGAGACCTAGAAACACAACAAAAAGGAGAGAAGCGAGGGAACGATCAAGAACGTGAAGATAATCCATCTTTGTCCATAAATTTTGAGAATCCACACAAGATCCATCAACGAAACTACATTAGGGAGTTTTATTTCATCTTCTTAGATTTATTTTGTTTGAACATGTCTTTTAAATTAGATTATTAATTTCTTTACAAGATTATGACTTGATTCTTCTTTGATTGAGGCGATGTGAAGGCAAATTACGATATTTGATTTATGAATTTTATTTTTCGGGATTAATTTTGTATGGGCTATGTGTTTAATATTTCTTTTAATGCTTGTGATTGCTTGATCACTAATCGTATGATTTTATGCTTAGTTTTGAGACCGAGAGGAGATAAAATAGGGATGCAAAGAAATATTAAAGACCACAACATAAAATTGACTAGGGATAGAATCGATTTCCTTGTGTGTGCTTTTTGTGAAAACGGGGAATTCCATAAATTACATAAATGCATTTTTTTTAATTCAATTTTCATATGGAGATATAGAAAACCAATAACAAGATTAGAATCACTATACCAAGAGATTGGGTAGTGAATATTTTAGGGAATTCCACCTTAGCTTAGATAATCTAATAATCCGGTAAATTAGAATTTGTAGTCAAATTAAATAATTGGTTGGATCGTGTGTCTCAGTCGCTTTTCTCATTGATATTAATCCAAGGTTTATTTGTCTTCTTTAGTTGGTAATTTTTATTTAGTTCTTTTTAATTTTAACTTTAGTTAAAGTCTCATTATCTAAATTCAATTGGTTTAACATAGAATAAGTAAATTATTTTTTTAGTACTTAGATAATTTAGTTCTTGTGGGAACGATATTCGGATTTGCAATCATTTTACTACTTGTGCGATCTAGTATACTTGCTAGGAAAAATACACATCAATAAGGAGGATGAGAAATGGAGACCGGGATGGAGTCAGGCGGTGAAGTGTCAAAGACAGAGGCGGAAGCAGAAGACAAGGTAGGATAAGGAAATGATTGACATGGGTGGCATCATTAGTTGCAACGCTTGGCCTATCATTAGTACCATATAATTGGCATGTTATTTTAAGAATTACTTCAAGCAATCCAAACAGGTTCTTCACATCACTCACCATGTCAATTATCATAAAGGTCAGGGTCAATGTTGGGAGCTTGAGCTTCTGATCCATGTAGTTCACCTTAATTGTATACAATTTCTTAGACATACCGGTATAATGATAAAGAAACAGACACTTACATTCCATTGAAGAGATACACACACATTCCAGTAAACCCTAAACTAGTAGTTCTGTTTTTTTTTTCACTAGAAAACATACAATAATAACAATAACAACTCTAGTTTAAAAATCAAACTCATATAAATTGTTGTCAAGTAGAAATATTTATAAAAACCCTAAATGCAAAATTGATTTTGTCAAAATGAGATAAAAACATAAATTATTTGTTCTAAAATGGTACGAGATACAACAAATGTTGTGAATCTTGGTTCATGCGCAGCGGAAACGTAAATACATTTCCGGATTCATCATCGGATCACTTTTGGGTTTTAATTATTTTATAATTTCGAAAATTAACATGATGATGAAATCCAATTTCATCTTTTTTAATAACCTTTTGATTTGATTAAAGACTTGATCTTCTGGTTAGCAGCAATTCGAAACTCCTGCCTCTAGATATCACGCCGGAACGAACTTGAAGAAAAATCCGCCACCCTATGACACACTATGGCCGACGGCTACTAGGGGAGGAGAGAGGGATTTTTCTCTTCTTCTTTCTTTGCTGTCAAGTCTAATATGAAAGTTAGGTTTTGACTAAACTAATGTTAGGTATTTATAAGGAGTGATGGGCTTGGAATTAACTAACTCCTTGAGTCCATCCAACTCCTTACACACACACGCATATACACGCCCCTTTTCATTCTTGTTGGGCTAAATTGACTTTCAACTGAGTCCAATTATTAATTAGGTCCAACATATTTTAATCAAATTCAAATATAATACTAATTAATAATCATCTAAATTAAATAATCTAATTATTTAATAAAAGGACGAGTATAATAAATAAGTCTATTTATTTATTATAATTAAATTATTCCATTCATTTAATTAATTAAAATAAATTAATGCATTCATAATAAATATATCTAATTATTTATTATTACTTTATTTCCATTAATCCAATTAATCAAATAAATTAATTTGCTCATCAAATAGCAAATTACCTAATTTATGCTTTTGACAACGACAAAATTTTCTTCGCTCAATTCTTTTGAAGCACGACTCTCTAGGTTCATTTCAATTGGCAGTAGGAGAAAATGAAGGATGTGAGTGTCACTAAGCCAGTCATGTGTCACATCGAAACCCAATTGAAATGAATAAATCAATACAAACCTTTAGGTCACAGACACCATGTGAGTATAAGCCCTTCACTATAAAATCTCGATCGAGTGAGAGTCATGGATTATCACAAACTCACAGGACTCAATATTGTGCTTCAGGGAATCATAGTAGGACAAAATTACTGAACTACCCTTATATACTATGCGTAAGTTAGGTCTTCTACTTTAGCCAAGACTTCTAATTTTATTTACCTACGATTGCACCGGACGTTAACTCGTTACTACTTGAGACAGTGAATCCCCTATTGGTGATCAACGAATAACTGTCACTTCTCCTTCTGAACCGCTCTTTGTGGTTGATCCCACCAAAGGATGAAATGGATCTAACTACTCTAATAACTCGTTCAGTGTCACAAGTTCGATCTTTGTGAATCCTCAAGTCTAAGGCTCACGCACACTATGGTGACCAGCAATTCAATCATTGATAATCAAAGAGTAATTATCTATGTGACTGAATTACGGCGAGCTATGTTCGAATATATCAATTCCATTGATATATCTATGACCAAGCTGCCACCGTTCAAAGTGACCGACTGATACTTCTTGTAGAAGCTTGGGTCATACAAGTTTGGTTTTAATGCCCAATCAAGACTCGTCGACTTGCGAACTCTAGTTTAAGTAAACAAGGAACCGACACCTCTGGTGTCCATCTCCTCTAACCATTGAGGAGTAGAATTTTTGTCTTGATTACTTGAGACTTATTTGTTCAATACTTATATTAATGCCATCAAGATTGATATGAACAAAACAATGCCTTTATTAAAGAATAAGAGTTTGTACAACATAAAGATAAATGCTCTATTAATCTAATTCCTCTATAGCATTGAGGGCATAATCTTAACAACAAAATCATAAGATATTACAAGCAACATCATATTCTACAAGTATTTAAAAGTGTCAACACCGAAATTAAATGTTTACGAGTTCTTCTAAACTGAATTAATTTTTTTCTCATTTAATTAATTAGCTCACTAATTAATTTGTCTCCCACTTAATTTAATATCCTGTTAAATTAGAGACTATAATTAATTAAGTCCACTTAATTAATTTCTATCATTTTTCTATATTAATTAATTCCAAGTAATTAATTTCTCCATTAATTTTAATAGAATTAATTAGCCAATATGTCTGATCGTCCCTCAGATCAGGAAATGACACTTTTTTAGTGTTAGAGTGCAAATGACAGGTCAAAATGTGGCCATATTTTTTGTTATTGAAGTTTTTCCTGACCCAAGTATACCAGTAGGTTCGATATTTGTGAAGTGGGCTGGAGAAGGACGGCGGACTGTGGTGTTTTCGGAGTTATTGAAACTTCAGAGGCAGGAAGTAAGATATATTCGAGATGTTCAAGAGTTGGTTTAAGCGGGAATGAATGATGAACCAGATCAATATTTTGTATGTATAGAGTTATGAAGGGGTACTTAGGTAATCATACACAAGGTTTTTAATTTATAACAAATACACCCCTGTAGTGCACTAAGTTTGACTTTTAAGTCCCTATATAATCCTGAAATAACTTTTCCACATTTGAGGGAATAATCGTACTCAAAATATGGTCAACTCTGATACAATTTTTATCCATTTTTCGAGTTTGATTTTTATTTTTTTAAATACGAAGGTATTTATGACATTTCAACCATTCTGTGAGGCCAAATTTTGAGGTATTGCAAACTATAGGGTGGGGTGGATGAAATTTATGAATGGTGTGAGGTATATTTGTAATTAGGTCATTTGTGAGGGGGTCTGGATGTAATTATCCACACACACGCACACACACATGTATACACACACACACACACAAAAATCGAGTCGTAAACGTAATTATTTGTATTCTCATGCATCACCCATCTTTCTCATTTTTTTCTTTTCTTTTGTGATTTCTTCTTCTTATTCTTCGTCTGTCTCTCATACTACTTATTGTTTTTTTGTCATTTGTCATGTCATATGCCCTCACTTTCTTTTCTGTCTATTTTCTCTTCTTAATGTCACTTTGCCACTAGTTCATTTATCACCATTAGAGTGATAGCTAACGGTCGCATCGCCGCCTCCACCATGTATGACATAACTACAAATAGATTTATTCGAAATAGAGAAGCTTCCGCCAAATTTTTTACTATGATACATTTCGAGCATGAAACTCATGTGTTTCTTCAATGGCCATGAGCATGACATGTGGTGTTTTTGTTTAAAGTTGATGGTGGGACTACTTTTGCAATGAAAAGTGATACGATGGTGTTTACACTATAAAAAGTGCTCGAGCGCTCCAACCATTTCAGCTCGAGTAGGTTGCTCAGTTCCAGCCCGAGCGAGTGCTCGAATAGCACATCATAAAATAATTTGGGTTGTCGAAATTACAAGACCCAAATAGCCCGAATTGTAGGCGTTCGAAAAGAAAGAAATTAGGTCCATAATGAACCTAATTTCCAATCATCTGCAGAGGCGCGCTAATTTAAAATTATTTGAAAGAGCAGTTGAAGACGGTTGAAGGCGGTTCCCGAAGAAAAGGAACGTGGGTTCCTCAAAGACCCATATATATACGAGCCGCGGAGAAGAGAAAGAAGAGGACATCACAAGATCATCAGACTTCTGCATTTTCAATTCTCTTAGAATTAACTCTAGTTTTAGGAGTAGTTTTAACGTAATGTAGGAGTAGCTCATAGCATAAATTAGGAGTAGCCGTAATGTAATTTAGAATAAAACTCGATGGAATTTGCCTTTTCAAGGCTTGTATCACTTGCCTGTAATTTTTCAGAATTCACCGAAGAATCCATGGAGATATATATATTTAAGCTTTTAAATGTTAATTAATTGCTTGAATTTCAGTATATCTTTTTGGGCTGTTGAGATATGTTTATATTTTGCATTCGAACACAATAATTAGCATTTAATTAAAGGCTGAAATCACCAAATAGCGTATCGAACGTTGTTTGTATTCTTCAAATTAAAAACTTTCACGGAGGTATTAAATTGTCTTTTTTATCCAGATTTAAGTATCGGAGAGATGATTTGTACACCTGACTTGAGTTTTCAATCGTTGCGGTCCACTCGAAGAAGATGAAGAGAAGTTCGAATACATTTAATCAACTTTTCGTTTAAGACGTAGGACCACCGGTAGCCTATTTAGGCAGGGGTCGATAGATAATTCTAAGTTGAGAGTATCGCGAGGCAGGGATCGTCTACTCGAAATCCCTCCTTATTCGAGTCTGTTTTTCACGCTAAACGATGGTACTAAATTATATTTTTCTAAAATGATGGCACCAACATTGTGACACAGCCTGTACTGTGGGACTAAATATACGATTTCTCCTACAGCTAACAATCCCTAATTTTCAACATTTTATAACTTATTTTAATTTTCTAATTGTTTCATATTTTTGGCAATTTTCTAGTTTAGATTTATCTGCACTGAATTATGATATTGCTTCTAAAATAAATCAAAACATAGTATTTGTTTTTATTTTCCAAAAAGACCTCAAATTGGAATAAATCCGAATTTGCACCTAATTATCAAGATGTTAATAAGTTTTTTACGAAATCATTTATATAGAGTAAATTGAAAATTACAATAACACCCTCTTTAATATGAAAAATTGAATTCACCCCCTCAAGGCAAAAATGTGAAATCCAGAAAATTGTATTTGATTATGTCAGCAAATTTCGTTAGTTTTCTAACGGAAGGGACCGAGTTTAAGATTTTATTAAAAGGGAGAGGGTATTTCTTATTTGTTTAAAATAAGCGGACTGACTGTATAATGAGCCATTCTTTATCGGGATTATATGATATAAAAGAAAAAGTATAATGAGTCGTTCATTTATGTTAATATTTAATTCTATTGAACTAAAGCATCTAATTTTTCCAAAAAAAATTGTACGTTTAAGAGTTGTACCGGTAGATCATATCTTAACATGAATTAATTTCCTTAAGATAACGAAAAAAATCAATATACCCCCGGCCCTGAACTATACCCTAAACATTAGTTGCCCGCCTGATTTTCAAATCCTTTAATTATCTTTTTAACACTGTTAGGTGAGTTAGAAATTATCATTTTTATATTTGCCTAGTGGAATATGCTTGATATTGATTTTCTTTTCTTTGTTTTATTTTTCTATTTTTTTAATTATTTTCTGATATTTCAAAATGGTGTTCTCTAACTATAATTTATTTTTCTATTTCTTTCTAATTTCTTTGTATATTTTTTATGATTTTTAAATTTTTTAACTAATTTATTGTTTGTCAATCGAAATTTGCCGCCAGTAAAAAGTAATTTTATTTAAGTTTAAAATAAAATTCTTATGTAATTTTTTTTAAAAGAATAATGTTTTTAATATTTTTTATTTTGCTTTACTAATTTTTGATTTTGCTTTACTAATTTTTGATTTTTTAAATTTTTTTAATAAACATTAATTTTATTTTCTATTTTTATTTTATTTTTCTATATTTTTGAACATTTTATTTTCATGAGTTTTTAATTTATTTATTTTGTTAATGGAAAAAAGATTTTATCCTTTAAAAATAGATTTATTTAAATATGGAAATGAGTTAAAGATATAAATTTTTATATTTTCTAATTTTATTTCAATTTTCACGTGGGAGTTGAGGTTAATGTTGACTTTTTCCCCTTATTTCCCTCCACACTTTAGTGCCACGTAGGCAATTTATCTCTAAATTTTGCAGCCATGTACACAATTTTCCATCCACGTACCAAAATCCCCAAACTTGGTGCCACATAGGCATTTTTCGACGAAATTTGTACAGAAACTGTCATAATTTTCACCGGATTGACCCAAATTGGCAACGTGCTACTTTTTTGGTTGAAAGAAAATGTGCAGGGTCCTTTAGTATACCAATTCACCTAACGGTGTTAAAAAGATAACTGGCAGATTTGAAAACCAAGGGATAAGTGATGTTTTGATAGTTCAAGAGGGTATCTGATGTTTAAGGGTATAGTTTAGGGGGGTATATTGATTTTTCCCTTAATCTTATTATGAAATCCTGGAATTACCTGGAATTATGTAATTCATTCTATATCTCAAACAGATATCCATGTGATCGAAAAATGAAAATGATAAATTAATCTTATTATCGTTATTGATTATCAAAATCTCTGAATTATGTAATTCATTCTATATGTAAAGTTTCAAGGTGAAATTATTCACAATATATATAAGTGATTATTTGTGAATGGTTTTTAGTATAATTTATTTTATTAGTCCAAAATATAATAAATACTTGGTTTCAAAAAAAAATTCAGATCCCATCAAAAGATCAAAAACAGTTGGACTTGGATGTAGAGTACTTGAATAAAATGTTCACAATTTCAAGTTATACTGAAAAGGAAAAAAGTTTATAATAGTTATGATTGCCTATATAGGACTTGATCCATCAAAAATCACACGTACTCTCAAGTTTTTTTTCTTGTCACTAACCATGCACCTACACTAGAAACTAGCTAGATAAACTAGTGCTAACCAATCTAGTCTACCAACATAAACTAGAAGACAAGAGAAACCACGTTCGAACGTTTATAGTTTACGGTTGAACGTTTACTACAAATAGACTATGCGATTATCCTACCATGCTATCATCCAAATTCGCTTAACTCCAAGAACTTGATCCTCGATATTCCCAAGAGCTATATTCATCGATCACGACCCTTAGCAAGGGCATTCTCACTTATAGACCAGCCCGATGAATTATTCTTCATTCTCGTGTGTTCAGATTGAACCTGGTAGCTTTGACAAATGCCCGAATCATAATCCAATATATCTTCAACTAAACTGGCAAACTTATTATGGAGCAGTAATGTATCCTTTCCTGAATCATTTCCTTTACCTCCATTCCTCACCGGGACCGGTCTGCAGTTCTTCGATTGTTGTGTTTGTTCTTTCCTTGTTGTCGTATTGTGTTTTACATTGATCTATTCATCTCCCGTAACTTTTGATTTGGAAATTCAATTGATGATTTGTTGCTTTGGAACATAAATGTTCACCGGTGGTTTCTCATCCTTTTTACTTTTAGGACACTCTTGACTACTATGTCCAAAAGAGGTGCAAGTTTTGTAAGGCATAGGTTTCCGTTCATATTCAACTCCTATCCTATATGAACCATTGAATTCTCCTAATTCTGATGGTAACAACATATAAATTTCCTTTGAAATTCAGCCCCTATTGCCATAAGGACACACACCCTAGCATAATTAATTCTTTTCATAGATAAAGTAAATGCATCAGGATATAATGGACGTCCTAATGCATTTGCAACAATACTCAACTTATCATTGTCCAAAATTCCGTAGGAAGATTTCGCAATTTAACCCAAAGTGGAACTTCCTTATTCTCCTTTTTCTCGAGAGTCATTCCCATTCGCCATTTCTCAAGGAACAAAGCTTGGCCTTGATATAACCAAGGTCCTCCCTCAAGAACTTTAGTCATAGCAGAGTCTGATTCAAACTTGAAGAAGAAAAATCCATTGCTTGTTGCTTTTACCTCCTTGAGTCCTTTCCATATCGATAGAACAAACTTCTTAACTCCAAGAAAGTATGGTTTTTTACCAATGAAGTAACCTACCATAGTATTATCCCATTTATTCAATCCACCCCTCACATGTTCCCAAGTTGGGCGTACAAAACTTTTACCATTTATCCTTTTTGGTGATACATATCGAAGCGAAGTTCTTTTATTATTTTTGAAAACCTTGTGATTTTCCGGGCAAATATTATTAACTTTCGTTCCCACCAAAACATTTTCGACAAAGAACTCCATAGGTTTATCTGCCTTTTTAGCCTTGGACTCAACGTTCGAACGTTGGCTTTGTCACGTTCGAACGTGACATTACTCGGATTTTTCTCAGCTACTGGTCCCAACGTTCGAACATTGGGACTAGGACGTTTGAACATTATATGCGATAAGGGGTCTGGTCCATCTCTGACATTATCAACTTTACACTTAACACCAATAGGAGAAACCTTATGAAAATTATGTACCAAGGTAAAAACCAATGTCTCGATTCCTGCTTTTTCCGCCTAATTTATCTTTTGACGAACTAATTCCTTCTTGGTTAAAGTAGGAGAATTTTTTCGAAAATGCGCGTCTGGGTACAACGTTCGAATGTTAGCATCTTGATGTTTGAACTTTGTCAAATTAGGGCTTTTTAGTGCGCCGCCATGCGACGTACGAATGTTGGATTGCCCATGTTCGAACGTCAACTTCAAACCTGGTGTAAAATCTTGATCTGCTTCGTCGATTTTTCCGGCAAAACCAGGTTTCTCTGGCTTGTCCTCTTCCTTCAACGATGAACTTACCGATTGCCATGCTCCTACTGTACCAATATCACCATGAGTTCGATTCTTATACAATATGGATGATGAAACCACGTTTGCAAACCGAGTTGTGACTAGGGAGGACGAACTATCTGATAGATTTCCATAAACTGATTGGTGTAATTGTGTAGAGATTGATGTGTTTCTCGAGTTTCCTTCAATTCTATTAACCAAAACATTAAATTCTTGTATATCAAATTTTTCTCCAAAATCCGGAATTCTTTGAGAGATTGAATCAAAATCTTGAAATTGAGGGATTGTTGAAGAACTAACATGAGTAGGTGAAGAAGATGAAGATCCGATCGATGAAGATGAAGCCATATTCGACTTTTAGATTGGATAAACTCGCCCCCAATTAGAGAGAAAAATCGTCCATCTCCCGAGTAGGTGCCGCCTTAATTATAAACATAATTTTTAATTGATTTATATCTTCCATATTATTCAGAATTTCCTCTGACTCAGAAAATTCTTCCACATACTCCCGAGTAGGTGCCGCCTTAATTATAAACATAATTTTTAATTGATTTATATCTTCCATATTATTCAGAATTTCCTCTGACTCAGAAAATTCTTCCACATACTCTTAAGTTGAAAAATGTTGTCTGAAGTTGCAAATTGTTCAGTAGTTACATTGAATTAACATCATCCAAATTACAGCAATGCAACTTAATTGAAATCAAGTTTTCTATTTACCGAACCCCCCCGAAGTTTTGAGTGTATATAAAAAATTTAACTCCAAAGCTTCTACTTAATGCCACTTTATTTGAGTGACTTATTAAGAATGCAATAAATTTTCCTATAAGATGTCAAAACCGTCGAGAAATAAATAGCATATAATATTACAGTTTCACACAAACATCACTCGTCATACCCTATAAATAGAACAAGCTAGCCTTAAAACTTATCTTACAAAGTTGTTGAAGTATTTTAAAGAATATGTCTCAAACTAGAACCATATATGTGTTCCCACTTATCTTTGTGTTCATTTCAGTCGCAACTGCACTTAATATTCCTAATTTATCCAATGGAATAGGTGGGCTTGGGTTTTTACCGGGATTTGGTGGAACGAGCCCTCCAAGTACTATAGGAGGATTGCCAGAGATCACGGGATGCCTAACCGCAGTCACAAGTGTTCCTGGATGTGCTGAAGAACTGTTATCATCTGTGCTCACCCTTCAAATACAGCTGCTCAGCCCCTCATGCTGCGGAGCCTTGTTGCAAGTTGAAGAAAATTGCTGGCCAAAGATTTTTCCTTTGAACCCTTTATTTCCATCAACACTTAAGACGTTTTGCACATCGGTTCAGGCTCTACCTGTTGCACCAACACCACCATAATTATTAAAAGCTGTTGCCATATATATAAACCGCAGCTTTGATTACTGATGTTTAATTTGTGAAGAAAATCAAATGTTATTTTTGGCTTTGTCTTTTTTTAAGTTACTCATTTGTAACACCAAAAAGAAAGTGTTTAAAGTAAGAATATTAAAGAATGCATGTGGAGATAATCGTTTGAGTAGCCAGTAGGCGACTGGATGATTTTGGGAATGGATAGCTATTATTCTATGAAAGAAGGATGGTTTTTAATTATCAAGAGGAACACCATATGTGACAACCAAATCATTGAAAAAATGAAATGGAAAAAGATAAAATTATAAACAATTAAGTTATAATATTGAAAGAGGCAAACCCAAACTTTTTATATACGAGTTGAGATGAATAAAATTTAAAACATGAACAAAAAGTTGTTTGATTGAGTTTATAATAAGCTCCATCAAATATTTTATTGGGTTACTAATATCTGCAACCCTGGCAATTGTTGATATTACAATTTAATCTTCCTTTTTAAAAAAATTATATGAACCCTCAACGATTACAAAACTTTACACGGCAGAATAAATCCTAACTAAATTGTCAAAAAATCCAAAACACACTTGACTAAACCTAAAAATAATAAGAAAAAAATGAAACAATAACGTTTTGAAATAAAAAAAAGAAACATAAAGAAATTCGAAATAAATAAAATAGAAAAAATTGAAAACAAGTGAATAGTTTCCATATTCCTCATCGTCCATCTTTCTTGCCGCAACATACCGCCACACCACCAAAAAAAATATCTACACATCAATCTAAATAATTTCTCACAACAAAAAATATATCACAACAACCATAATCATTGTATATTTTTGTTATCTAAACACACTTTTAACACCACATATGCTAACCGATTATCTCTTAAAACACTTTTTTCTCAATTTTATCATTAAACAAATTTCTCTGAGATGAATATGTCATCCAACTAAACCCTTATATACATCCTCGTCCCAAAAATAATCTCCACTAATCCACTTTTATTCCTTCCAAAATGTTTGTCCCTTACTATAAAGTAGGTGTTTATTGTTGAATCCGACTATATTACCCTCCATTTTAATTGAGGATTAACTAATTAATACATTTTTACTATAAAACTGAAATCGTATATAAGGAAAGAAAGTTTCATACATGGACAATAAACAATAGTTAAAAATTAAACTAAAATCATGGCATGATTTGAAAGATAATGTTGTTGGTTTCCTTTGTTTTATGAAAGACAGATCAGACCATCTATTCCAAATCGTGTTTTATTTTCTATTCCAAGTACATAGATGCATAACAAGTGTATAAAATATATATCACTTATCTATTTAAGAAAAATATTTATACACTTTTCGTGCATATAAGTATATGGAATAGAAGATGAAACACGATTTAGAGAAGATTCGATTTGTATAGAAAGGGTAACTTTGGGAATCAATGGACTTTCGTTAATTTCTACCACAAGTCAAAGGGACGTCTTTTTAAAAAAAGCAAAGACAAACATACGAGTCAAAACTAATCAAGAAGACAAAAAGAACTAGAACATACTTGTGGAAGTCTTAGTCAGTTTGAGGACATTCAATTATGATAACACATGAATGATTATGATATCTGAGATTTGACCAACTTTGTACATTTTGCGAAACCCTTTGGGACTCATATCTGTTAATCGTCCAACCCTTTTACATATATATATATATATTTATTTTTTTTTGGTACAAAAAGTTTGGGTGGGATCGGTGCCGGTCCCCCACTCGGGCCAGGGCATGCGACACGCTTTCTACGGCGCTGGGAAACTTACAGATCGCCCACCAACAGCTGTCCTCAGATCGGCAGAGGTGACTCGAACCCACAACTATCTGACTGGAAGGAGCCCGGTGGAAACAGAAATATTATTACACTGCTTAATGAACATATGGCAATCTTCAAAATGGAGTAAGTAAATCTACATATAATAACTAGAACGACGAGCAATTGAAACAGGCTGGTCCAACTTCACCTAACTTTCTTCTTTATACATCATATAAAGGTTGAGTCTCTCCACGATCACTTTCTTCTTTATACATCATATAATTATACAAGAACATCAAGATGATGTATAGACCAAGATTGCAGGCAATCAACCAAGCCAGATTCAAATAATACTTATCAACTTGACTTTCATTCAAGGTGTTCTGAAACCAACTTGCCTTCCCCCACCCTCGTTCAGCTTTCCCACTACATACACTGCCAGCACACTCCCAAAACATCCCAAGCCGTTCGCGAAACTGGTAAAACTACTGAGCACGAATCTCTACCATGAGAAAACAAATTTGTCTTGGAGAATAATAGCCATGCTTGTTTCCATAAATCCATCTACTGCACACATCTTGAATTGATGTCCTTCCAAATTTGTTACTAAGATCCCATATGAGATATGGAGAGATAGGAAACCAAACCTTAAGTATATTAGAGTTTGGGGATGCCCTGCCTATATCAAGAAGACAAAGGCAGCGAAAATGAAAGCTAGGTCTCTTAAAGGGCGTTTTGTTGGATATCTCAAAGATTTGATGGGATTCCTATTCTACATTCATGATGATCAAAGGTCCCTTGTTACATTGTAAACGCACTTTCTCGAGGATGACTTCATTTGAGAAGGTGGAGCAGGTAGGAAAATTGTTCTGGATGAACAAATCAAAACGCCTAGGGAGACACCTAATCAAGAAACACATACTGAACATGTGGAGACACAACTAACATTGCAAAGGTCTAGTAGATTACCTCGTCGACCTAATAGGTACTATGGGTATCTGTTACAAGAGGAGATAGGTCTCCAAACTATAGCAGTGGGGGCCCAAGGGAACGACCCATCTACTTATGAACAAACAATTGTAGACATTGACTTCTCAAAGTGGCAAAACGCTATACAAGCTCAAATAAACTCGATGCACTCTAATCAGGTCCGGACTCTGGTAGATCGACCCAAAGGTATCGTACCTATTTGGTTCAAGTGGATCTACACGAGAAAGATAGGCTCGGATGGGAATGTTGACATATATAAAGCTAGGCTTGTGGCGAAAGACTATAGTCAAAATGAAGGGATTGACTATCAAGAGACTTTTTTGCCAGTGGCAATGATCAAGTTTATTCGCATCTTACTTGCAATAATTGCACATATAGACAATGAGATATGGCAGATAGATGTGAAGATGGCTTTTCTAAATGGATCCTCAAAAAGGATATCTATATGGAGTAGCCTATGGGCTTTCTGTCAGAATCTAATATCCATAAGGTGTGGCAGATTAAGAGATCCATTTATGGACTTAAGTAAGCCTCTAAAACTTGAAATTTTCATTTTGATGAAACCGTCAAAGGTTGATTTCATCAAAAATGAAGACGAACCCTGTGTCTACAAGAAGGTTAGTGGGAGCGAAATTACTTTCCTAGTACTATATGTAGATGATATTCCACTTATAGGAACTAACATAGTCATGTTGACTTCAGCCAAATCATGGCGTTCGAGTATATTCTCCATGGAAGACTTGGGAGAAGGGACCTATATCCTAGGGATTCGTATCTATATAGATAGAACAAATAGGATGATAGTGCTTTTCCAAGCCCTTTACTTAGAGAAAGTCTTAAAGAGATTTAGGATGGAAGACTCTAAGAAAGGTTTTTGACACGACAAAATCCTAGCAAGAGAACTAAGTCGCACAAGTAGTAGAGTGGATATTAAGTCTGTGGTTTTATCGTTTCGACGGGGACCTCTATAACCTAAGTACCGAGATTACTATATTATCCATTTCTAAGTTAGTCAATTTCAACGTTGATTAACTAATTAATTAAGCAAGGTAAAACCTAAGGCAAAATCAAACCAAATAAAGCAAAAAAGCAATGGAGAGAAGCGATTAAGGCACACGGTTCAACCAATTATGCATTTCAATTGTGATAGAGGTTCCATTGGATTATTAGATTGATTTAGATAAGGCGAAATTCCCTAACATATGTACTACCCAATCTCTTCGCATAGCAACCCTACCCTTGTTAATGATTTCCTATATATCTCTACATGAAAATCCAATTAATGAAGATGCATTTAAGGTCTAGGAATTCCCCATGTTAATGGAAAGCTAACTAAAGAAACTGAGTCTATGTCTTCCACTGTGTAATAGAAGTAATTCCAATGTGCGTCGCAGCCACGTTGTGTCCGCTTCCAACATTGATCATTACTTCCTTCTCATCCAGCTTTCTACTTTCTTCCAGATCCTGGTTCAAAGCATATATATGAGCACTAGCTGTGGAATCTAGAATCCAAGAAGAGGAAAATATCATAATAGAACAATTCGTTTCAAAAACATAAAATTCTATACCTGATTTGCTTTCAGATCTTAGCTTCGAACAATCACGCTTCCAATGCCCCACTCCCATGCAATGGAGGCTGGTGTCTTCATCCCTCATGCGCTTAGTCCTTGACTTTTTTACCTAGGATATGATCGGTTCTCTGATATGCCCAGCCAATGGGTTTGCTTCGGTCCTCTTTTAGAAGATAGAATAGGAACTGTGAAAACACCAAACTTCTTTCTCATTTGTGTTTGGACTTTGACTAGTTTGCCCATTTGCACTGGCATTGATCTTTTAATGTCATCCAAATCAAAGTTGATGTCAAAGGCAGAAAATGACTTAGGGAGAAACTGGAGAATGGGATCAACTTGTAGGTGGAAATCCATGTAGTAATCCAATAAAAGAAGTTTCTCTAGCATAGATATCATGTTTAAAACATGATCACCAATGTCATCTCTTTCTCTCATCTTTGTGTTGAAAAGCTCCTTCGATACAAAGTATTTGTGGGACTTGCCCCGTTCCCTAAATAGTTCCCCCAAGTGTAGCATGATTGACCTAGGACTATCCATGTTCTCATGCGTTTGTTGCAATGCACTACACATGGAGCTCAACATGTAATACCTTACTTTCCTCGCATCAGAGATCCAATCTGAGTATGCCAGTATGACAAAATGATCCTCATCGACCCTAAGCCTTTGTGGCCTATCCATCTCTAGCATATATTCAAGTGATTGATCATTGAGGACCATCCTCAATGCTCTAATCCAATAAGAGTAGTTTGGTCCAATGAGTACATTTTTCTCAAGCAATACTTTCAAAACGTTAGTCATTGTGTAGGAAATAAATTGTATAAAATACCAAGATTTATGATTGGATGTGCTATTATGTACTTTTAAATAAAATCAAGAATTTCAATATTTACTTAATTCCCAATATTTTTCTCGAAACGTTGCGCTCCTGCTGCAATAATCGAAAACCTCATTGGATTTGTTTTATAGTGAATGATTGAGTTCCTCAATTGTTGGTCCCAAGTGGTATACGAAAGGGTCTAGAAGGGGGGGGGGGGGGTTGAATAGACCCTGAAGTCTTTTTCGACTTCTTAAAAATTCGTATCACTTTGAAGTATTTGAACGCTTGACAGGTTTAAGCGCTGGATGTGACGCTTGAGAAACGTTAACTTAGACTCGGTGATTTCAACGCTTACCAAAGTAGGGCAGAGTTTAGTCACTAAATCAGAGTTAGCACAGCGGAAGTATTTTATAGCTTAGCGTTCAGTTAATTAATCGAAAGTAGTCGCTTAGTTGTTTTAAGACTTTATCAGAATGTATGCAGTATGAATAGTAAAGCAGTAAAACAATGAATGCTTAAAGAGGTAAATGACACAAGATATTTGTAAGGTTCACTGGGTGATGTAATCCCAGCTACGTCCTTCTTCTCCTTTTATCAGGGAGTTTTTTCCACTATGATGATTATCGAAGAGTCACACAGAGACTTCTACAAGATAGAGGGAGATTGGATATGATCTTGGAACTCCTTGGTCACACAGATTTCAGCTCCACTAAAGATCTTCTATCCCCTTGCTTCTTTCACTCAGAAATGGTGCAAGTTACTCTTGATCTCGGAACTCCTTGGTCACACAGATTTCAGCTCCAATAGAGATCAACTTCAACAAGCTTCTTTTACACAAAAATATTGCTTGCAAGTCAACCAGCTTTCTCACTCAGATGAAAGGTGTTGATGGTTTTGGTCACGGGTTTGTTTGTTTTTGGAAAGTTCAAACAACTTGGGGATATCTCAATGGTAGTATAGGTTCTTCTTAAAAAGGATTTGAGATATGGGTGACTGTCTCTGGAATATTTGTGAAAAGCTTATATGGATATTTGGCTATGATTTTTAGTAAGCTTTTCTTTCAACAAGGTAGGTATTTTTTTTTTTGTGTGTGTCACTTGTGCATAAGTTTACTTGTTTGTTGAAAGAGCTATTTATAAGGTATTGGTGGTTTTTGTCCGTTTGACTCGGTTGGAGTCTCGTTTCCCCAAACATTCCTTGAGTTCAAACATTTCTAACTTTGGGTATATTTAATTGGTTAGGCATGGTCTTGGTTTCATAAATCTGACAGTCTAGGTCAAAGATATGGCTTGCCCATAAGTTATAGTGCTTATATTTTAATAGCACTTATCCGACTTTTAATGCATCTTGTCTTATTTCCGTTGGAAATAATTCGTCCGTTTGATTCATGCATTTTTTAAGTCTTTGGATGGTTTTGGGTTTGAATTCTTTTCAGGTTACGTTCTTTGTAGGTTGTGTTGGTTTAACCTTTTTGGACGCTTGCTGAAGAGAATAGTTATTCTCGTGTATTGGACAGACGCTTGGACTGATCCTGACTTTCTTTTCTTTATTTCAGACGCTTACTCTTCAATCTTGTCTTGATGGTCTCACTGAGAATTCCGTCATTTCACTTGATGTTGAGTATTCGGCCTGAGTTATCCATTCGTAGTTTGAGCACTGGGATAATCCCTAAAGCGTTTGACGGACGCTTCAAGATATCTTTATCCATTGTAGCTTTAGACGCTTGATCTTCACCTTCATCACTTGGTAGACTCACCCAGAATTTTCCTAAGTGATTTAGTGTCACATACTTAGTCTAAGAATTCTACAAAGATAAATACTATAAGCCTAAGATAAATAAGCTTTCAGGTACTTATACATAACATTCTATGAAAGCTTTTACACTTTTCGGAGTCTAACAGAAAGTCCTATTTGTCATCATCAAAACATCTAATATGAAATTCCTAACAATTTCCCCTTTTTGATGATGGCAATACTTATTTAGTTCAAGCGTTAGATACCTGAAGGTTAGCGTAAGTTAGTAAGTTAGTTTGAGCTTTAACGAGATGTTTCAGCTGTAAAATGCATTTTATATATATATTTCACAGTACAGGCATTTTACAACTAAAAAGAGAGAGGCACAAGTAAAAATTAAGATCGTGGCTTGATCTTGTATCTCTTAGTCATTTCAGCACGGATTGCTTCAGTTATCTGATCTTCTAACGTCATCATTGCAGCATGATCTTTACTGATTATGTGCTTGTTTTCTTGAACTTGTCGTGCCTTAAAGGCAATGAAGTGTTTATCCCATTCCTCTGGACTGATGCCTATGTATCGTAGGCAAATTCTGAAGGTTTGGTCGAAGTCAGACATTTTTCTTTCTAAGGCTAATACTGCTGGATCAGTTGGTTCTGGAATTGATGCTCTGAGAAGAGGAATGTCAAACTGTTCAAGCAGTGCTCTTGAAGGCAATGGAAGAGTTGGATAGAGCACTCTGGGAGTTTCTTTCTTATTGGACGCTTCAACCGATGTGGTTACCCAAGAGGGATAGGGATACCTTGGTTCTGCACTCAGTGTGAGAGAAGTATCAATGTGTTGACGCTTGGATGGTGGAGGAGGAACTTGATCTTTAGATGTTGACGATTTCCTCTTTTCTCCCTTCTTTTCCCCCTTATTGCCATCATCAGTCTGTATGAAATGCTGAGTAAGAAGACTGACTTGAGCAGCAATCTGAGCGACAGAGGCCTCAAGAGTGGTTAGACGCTGGTCGAAATGTTCTTTCATGACCAGGAGTTGAGCTTGATTAGCGTCTGTGAGAGAGGTCTCGAGAGCCGTGAACCGGTCTTGTAGATCATTGGTTAAAGCCACATGACTTGCCTGAGTAGCTGTAGATAGTTGCTGTATTTGAGTGAGGCATTCAGTCATGGACGGTTGAGCGTTGGGAAGTGCAGGGCGGACTTGAGGCTTAAAACGAGATGTGTGTTTGAGAGATTCAATAGGTACTTGATTAGTAGGATCAAATACTGTTCCTCGAAGCTCTGGAGCAGTGTTGGACTCGGTGGATGCAGTAGAGTCGGATTCAGTTGGACTGGGAGAATGAGGCGCTTGAGGTAATTCTAATAAGCGCTCAGGAGCAGGTAACATGTCAGCTGGTGCTGCAGTAAATTCTGATTCTATACGGCTAAAGTCCGTAAACCGAAAGTCCAAGCTGGCAAACGGCTCATCTGCATATGGATACGTAGCAGTCTGTAGAAGTTCATTCAAATGTAGAGTGGGGAGGTAAGTACCTTGAATGAACGTTCTGATAGGACTATCCAGGGCCCTGATATACATTGGCCCGAGGATATCCAGCACATGAGTGGGAAAGATTTTGGAGGGCGCTTGGCAGATGGAGAATAGGGCATCTGGGCAATAGTGTTGTGAGAAGCCAATTAGCCGATCTGTTGGGAGAGTCTTCGGTTTCCGAGAGTCGGGAACGCGGAGCCGGTAATACTCTTCCAAGTATGGGTAGATGGCTGAAGCAAGCGCTTGAGATCTTTCTAGCAGCGATAAAACAAAATCATAGTGACTGAAGACTTCTTGTCGAATAGACGGAAGAAGTGGATATCCTCTGAAAGGATTGATCCGAGAGCCATCCCATTGTCGCAGATTGTCTGTGAAGATTTTGTCGAATAGAGAGACTGGAGGCATAATTGCCATCATGAGAGAAAAGTTGTCTTCACAGTGGCTAGGGGTGCAGTTCAGACAGGACAGGGGAGAAGAACCGCTGGTGGACGCTTGATCATCAAAGCGTAGAGAAGAGTTGGCCAGTTTGTGCAACGCTTGTCTTAAGCGGTGTTCAGGTTGATGGCGGATCAGAGGCAGCTTCAGAACGGGTCCAAGTCTATGCTGGCGCTGCGTCAGCATGTAGCGTGCAAATTTGGTCCTTTTATCATGAATCCCTATTCCGAACAGATGGGGAGCACTAACCAAGTCTTCAAATTTATACGTGTCACCCATGTAAGCTTCAGCCCATCTTATCTCAGTCATACAATACTCAGTGCCTGCATTAAGTATAGCACGAAACCCTTGGTGATGAATATCACAGATGGATTCAAAACGATACCTGTCGGGTTGGTAGTTAGCGTTCCAGACGCAGTCAAAATATGCATCGGTTTCAAGTTGAATCATCTCGGTCAGGGATGCTGGACGCTCACCGGCATGTACTCCTTTATTCTTCCACAGGAGGAGAGGATTAGCTGAGCGCTTGTTTTCCTTGCTTTTGACCAGTGTTAGAGAGTGAGAATAGCCTTCTATGTTTAGTAGCTCTTCCGTTGGGTTCAGAAGCTTATCCTGACGCTCATAGACTCTGATGTTGTAGTCTCTGAGAGCGAAGCCAGTGGGTTTGCTTGTCCCACAGTCCAGATAATAAGCTAAATCAACATCAGCTCTAGGAGTCTTGCCTCCTTGCCGCTGTGCTTGGAGAGTTACGGAAGCCGGGATGTGTTTGGGAGTCTTCCCGAGTTCAAGAGCTGTGTAGTAAGCTTCATCAGCTGGGGTGGAGGCTGTATTAAAGAGAGTGTTGCGTACAGCCAGATCAAACTTTATGAGCTTGGCGATATCATTTTCGGCATTGATAAGACTTTCTTCATTGTATCCGGCAGGTATGAAGGTCTCTGCGGGCGCTGGAGGCAAATAATCGACTGAGTGATCGATAGTCTTTGAGGGATCCAGCTTGAAGAAATGTCGATGAATCACAACGTCGTTAGTATCGCTCTGACCTTCTGAGCGTGCCTCTGTTGTACTAGGTAATGCAAGCAATGGTTGAGCCCTACGGATTTCAGGTTCATCAGGCTCGAGATTTGTAGATTCGATGGCAGCTTCATGTGCGATGGCCACAATTTTGGCCATATCAACATCCAGATGGACATCAACGGGTGTTTCAAAGGATGATATCGGGACAGCAGCTATGGCTTGATCACTTTGTGTAGCCTCAGAAGAAATGGCAGCAGTTGGACGCTTACGTCTCTTGAAGATACGCTTCACATTTATACCTTCGGCGGGGAACGCTTGAGTCTGTGGAACTGCAGGTTCTTCAAAGTCAATATTTTTGAGAACCTTTTCCAGATCTTTTCGACTAATGAGGGGTATAGAATCCTCGTCATCTTCATCGTTTTTGATAGGTTGAGCCTTGGGCTTTCGAGGAGCCCGTTTCTTTGTGACAGTGGGACGCTTCACATTACGTTTGGCTTTCTCCTGATCTGGACGCTCAGCCTCCTCATCTGACGCTGCTCGGACAACTTGGCGCTCAGAGAGAGGCTTAGCAGCACCTCCAACTTTGGGTGGATTGAAGAGATTATTGATGATTCTTGGCCCATAGAACTTATGCTTGGCCACGGTGACTCCTGCTGAAGAGGTGCACTCTGCTCGAAAAAGTAGATCACTTAAAACTAGACCATAAGGTCTGTTTGAAGTGCGTAGACTGTCTCTGAACCTGCTGAATATATAGGCGCTCCAGTTGATCTTTATCTTGAGTAGGATGGCAGTCATCATCTGGAACTGGGTTGGGTTGATTTTGTCGAAGGTTCCCACTCTGCATTCTATGTTTTTACTGCAGAAATCAGCCAAGACTCGATACCTGTTCACTATATCTTTCTTCTCAAAGTACGGTTTGTATGGATCATCATCGTAAGCGCTAATCTGAGTCCAGACTTCTTGAATTTGTTCTTCAGTGATAGTGTCTAAAGTGGCTCCAGCATTAGGTAGAGAGAAATTCTGGGCAATAGAGGCCGCAGAGAGAGTGAACGTCTTTGATTCCTTCTTGGAGACAGGAAACAAACATGTGATGGAAGTCTCATCGTCAGACAGTCGAGCATTTCTCCAGAAAAATTCTAGTTCTTCAGGAAACATATACGAGTATTTCGTGAGAAATTTCTGAAGCCCAGCCTCTGCTACAGAATCCATTATTTCCGTTAAATCAATTTGGGGGTTTTCATAGAGAAACTTCCAATCAACTATAAGGCCTTCAGTGATCTTGACAATAACTTCAGCGGTTCCAGCAGTAGCCTTTTTGGGTGCCATTAGTGAGCAGTAGACAGAGATTACGAATGAAAATTTTTGTTTTTGAAAAAGAGAGAGACTTGTTCTTGCACGAATGTAATAGAGTATAAGAGTGTTTGTGTTCTGCAGAAACTTCAATTTGAATGTTCGGTGTGTTTGAAGTTTGAGATGTTGACACGTGGAGGAATATAAATCTCAGCCATTAAAATATAACTGTGGACGTGAATTTAGATTAAATAGGCACGGTTTCTTTTAGTAACTGCCACATATACTATTTTGAAGTCCGATTAAAAGTTTGAAACAGAGACTGAGAGTGATACGTGTGCCCATGAAAAGCGGATACGTTCTTTATGAAAACTGTTCGGGAACCATAATTTTGAACACTATTCAAATGCCCGCCAAAAATTTGTTAAAGCGTCCGGACCTATTCAGAATGACGCTTGAAACAATTTAGTGTTATGTGGACGCTTGAGAATCTTGAGAGTCTCTTTCAAGTAACATTTTGTGCTTTAGCGGTCATTGTACCATATAGAATTATTCCTTTCAGGGTGTATATGAGGACACAGTTTCCCAGTACTTATCATTATGTCTTGGTAGTAGTGTTTTACTTTTGGTTTAAAATATTCAGCGCTAGTTGTATTCGTCTAAGATACATGGTAATTGTACTGACGCGTGTACATGTGCTGAACCATCTTTGAAAAACGTGATGAGTACCCATGGGTTTTCTTGAGCGAAGGGTGAGGAATGTCAAGTCAGCATTAATTGCATTGATTGACTAATCCACTTTCTCGTTTTAGCGTAGGGTAATGTACGCTTGCTTTTAAAAGGGTCTTTTTACTAACTGCTTTAGCCGGGAATAAAGCTAAGCGTTTAGTTTATTTTGAAAGAAGTGCAGACGCTAAGACAGATTTGTGTAATAAGCGTCAAAAAGGTTTTAAGTGTATGGTGCTAAGTGCGTATGACCGATGTAAGGGAAAACATTTTTGGTCATATTCACTTAGGTATAGTTAGCTCTTTTAAGGTTCCCCCTATGTAGGTTCCCCATAAATTTCATAACATACAGTGAATTCCCCCTAAATTTCATGCCTAACAAAAGTATGATGTTTCGAATGATTAAGCATTTAGATCAATCATACCTAGTTCACTTCTTAAAGTGAGAAAACGTTGTTCGTTAAGCGCTTTGGTGAAGATATCTGCCAGTTGCTTTTCTGTACCAATGAAGTGCATGGAGATATCTTTCTTTTGAACATGGTCACGTAGAAAGTGATAGCGAATGTCAATGTGTTTGGTTCTAGAGTGAAGAACTGGATTTTGAGTCATTGCTAAGGCGCTTTGATTGTCACAATGGATAGGAGTTGGATCTAGGATTATTCCATAATCTCTAAGTTGTTGCCTCATCCAAAGGATCTGTGCACAACAGCTTCCAGCGGCTACATACTCAGCCTCAGCGGTGGAAGTAGCGATGGACTGTTGCTTCTTACTATGCCATGAAATTAGTCTATCACCTAGAAATTGACATGTTCCACTAGTACTTTTTCTATCTATTTTGCATCCTGCAAAATCTGCATCTGAATAACCAATTAGTTCAAAAGGAGAATCCCTAGGATACCATAAGCCCACATTTTGTGTGCCTTTTAGGTACTTAAGGATTCTTTTAGCAGCAATTAAGTGTGATTCTCTAGGATCAGCTTGAAATCGTGCACACATGCATACTGAGAACATAATATCAGGTCTACTAGCTGTAAGATAAAGAAGTGATCCAATAATACCTCTATAGTTAGTGATATCAATTTTCTTTCCATTATCGTCTCTATCTAGCTTAAGCGTTTGGCTCATTGGAATTTTTGAAGGTGATGCATTTTCCATACCAAATTTCTTGATCATATCTCTAGTATATTTAGTTTGGTTGATGAATATGCCATTAGGGAGTTGTTTAACTTGTAACCCTAGGAAGAAAGTTAATTCACCCATCATGCTCATTTCAAATTGATCTTGCATCATTTTCGAAAATTTCTCACATAGACGCTTATTGGTAGATCCAAATATAATATCATCAACATAAATTTGAACTAGGAGAATATCTTCATTATGGGTAATTTTGAATAACGTTGTGTCAACGCTGCCTTTTGAAAAGCCTTTACCTATAAGGAAGATAGAGAGAGTGTCATACCATGCTCGTGGTGCTTGTTTAAGACCATAGAGTGCCTTGTCCAATTTGTAAACCATGCCTTTCCCATGGTTGTTGATGAATCCTGGTGGTTGCTCCACATATACTTCTTCTTGGAGTTTACCATTCAGAAATGCACTCTTTACGTCCATTTGATACACTGTAAATTTGTTAAATGCTGCAAACGCTAGAAACATGCGGATTGCTTCAAGTCGGGCAACTGGAGCGTATGTTTCATCAAAGTCGATGCCCTCTTCTTGACAGTATCCCTGAGCTACGAGTATGGCTTTGTTTCTAATCACAATCCCATTCTCATCCATTTTGTTTCTATAGACCCATCTAGTTCCAATGACCCCTTGGTGGGTTGGTCTTGGTACTAGCGTCCATACCTCATTTCTTTCAAATTGGTTTAGCTCTTCTTGCATGGCTTCTATCCAACTTGGATCGTTAAGCGCTTCATCCACTTTCTTTGGTTCCATTTGAGATAGGAAGCTTGCAAACATGGCCTCATTTATTGTAGCGGCTCTTGTTCTAACGGGTACTCCAATATCTCCAATAATTAGTTCTGGTGGATGGTCTCTGAGCCATTTTCTGTCTGGTTGGAACGAGTTAAGAGATTGATCTAACGTTTGATTAAACTGTGTAGGCGCTTGACCAATTCCTTGCGTAGGCGCTTCAGTGTTTATAGTTTGAATTTGCTCTTGATGAACATTTCCTTCATGATCATCAGCGTTTCTTGCAATGTCATCGTTGATGTCTTTACGAGTAGTCTTAGGGTTAGGTATAATGATTTCATTATCTTCATCAATATCACTATCATCACACAGATTGATTTGTGACGCTTGTTGAGATAAATCTTCAATTCCTGCATCATTAATATTAACCTTACTCGGTTCTTGGTTAGCATCATCAAACACAACATGAATGGATTCTTCAACCTTCGATTTGATCTTATTTAAGATGCGAAAGCTCTTTCCATTTTTGGCGTAACCTAGAAAGATTCCTTCATCTGCTTTAGGATCAAATGTCTTTAGGCTTTGGGAACCATTGTTATGAATGAAACATTTTGAACCAAATACATGAAAGTATGAAACATTCGGCTTACGTCCCTTCCATAACTCATATGGAGTCTTTTCATGTTGCTTGTTGATCATACACCGGTTCTGAGTGTAGCAAGCAGTGTTGATAGCTTCGGCCCACAACCTTTGAGGCAGCTTAGACTCGGCTAACATAGTCCTAGCGGCTTCTTTAAGCGTTCTGTTCCGTCGTTCAGCAACTCCATTTTGTTGAGGTGTTCTAGGTGCTGAATACTCATGAAGTATTCCAAAGTCTTTACAAAATTTCTCAACAATATGGTTAGTAAATTCAGTTCCTCTATCACTTCTAATTCTTGTTACTTTTAGATCTTTTGAGTTTTGTAGTTGACGAATTAGAGAGGTGAGCTTGGCACTAGTTTCATCTTTAGATGCTAGAAATTCTACCCATGTATAGCGTGAAAAATCATCAACTATTACTAGTGAATACTTTTTACCACTAACGCTCATGATTTGAATAGGACCAAACAAATCTAAATGTAGTAATTCAAGTATTCGAGAGGTCGATAGATGAAGCTTCTTCTTAAAGGATGATTTAACTTGTTTACCCATTTGACAGGCATCACATAAGCGATCTTTATTAAAGGAACCTTTAGGTAATCCCTCTACGAGATTTAGAGATATTAATTGAGAGATTGTTTTGAAATTGAGGTGATTCATTTTTCTGTGCCATAACCAACCTAATTCGTTTTGATTCTTAGCTACGAAACATGTAGGGTTGTTATCTAATGTTGAATCCCAATCTACTAAGTATACATTGTTTGTTCTTCTTCCTTTTAATTTAGTAGATCCTGTCTTAACATCGATTATCTCGCACAAGTCACTAGAAAATTTAATTTCAAAGCCTTTATCACAGAATTGACTTATGCTTAGGAGATTATGTTTAAGACCCTCGACATAGTATACATCATTGATCATGATGTTCCCCCTATGCATGATACCTATACCTTTAGTTTTACCTTTAGAATTATCACCGAATATAACTTGAGGACCATTGGTTGCACGATAGTTGATCAAGAGATCCTTTGATCCAGTCATGTGTCTCGATGATCCACTATCTATGTACCATACTGAAGCGTCGGTGTTGGCTCTAGGTACCTGCATTCAAAAGGGCAGATCTAATTTCCTTTAGGTACCCATTTTGTTTTGGGTCCTTCTTTGTTAGTGACGTGAATTAGATTTTTCGGAACCCATATTTGCCTTGTCTTCACTATGGGAGAAAGATTGGCCTTCTTGGGTTTCGTTTTGAGTTGCATACTTTTTCTAGATGTATAGAAATATCCTTGATTATAGTAATAATCATAATCGTATTCACAATTATCATAGTGTTGATAATATGAACTGGATTGTTTTGGATATAGACGTTTGATTCTGTTTGGTACTGGCTTAGGATGCACTTTTGGTGCGGGACGCTTAACGTTTGATTCACTGGCAGAAAATATCTCCTTAGCTTTTTGAGCGTTTGGATATATTTTCTTTTGTGAGACATTCGCTTTGGTCTTTCCTTTGCCTGAGTCAGTGTTGACTTTATCATTAGCTTTTGTACCAGTATTTGTTGATTCATTCAGCGTTTGTCTGATTGAACTTTCTTCAACAAAGATTACACCTTTTCCTTTGTTGATTGTTGTAACATTGGACGCTTTGGCTTTATAACTGAATTTATCAAAACCTAGACCGGTCTTTTCACCAAATGCCCTGGTTACTTTAGTCACATTATCTAGCGTTCTAGACGCTTTTGATAATGAAGAGATAAGCTGCTCTGATTTGGCAAGTTTAGCGACCATTTCAGCTTCTCTTTTGACTATTATATCAAGATCACCTTTTAGCTGAGTAATTTCACTCTCGAGTGATTGGTTTTTCTCAATGCACTGTTGCTGAATTTGCAACTCTGCTTTGAGCGTTAAGTTATCACTTCTGAGTGCTGAAATAATACGATGGTGATTTTGGAATAATTGGGTGGCATCTTGACAATCTGTATAATATTCCTTTACTTTGTCAAGTAATTCATCATAAGAGAGAGGATGATACAGATCAGTGGTTACCTCAGATGGTACGTCGTTAGATGCTTCATTTTCTCTTGCCATGAGACAAATGAATGCTGAGTCCTTTGATGGTTCATCATCGCTGCTTTCATCTGATGATTCCAAGTCCTCTTCAGGCGTATAGAGAGGTTCTGATTCTGCTAGCAAGCCTTGTTGTCTCAGGTTGCTCCTGAATTGGTTTCTATCCGTGTGATCTTGCTTTGTAGGTTTAGACACATTTGGATATGGGCAATTAACTTGGAAATGCCCTGGTCTCCTGCAGTTGTAACAAAGATTGGTCTTCATCTTTTGTTCGTTTGTTAATCTTGTGGATCGTTGGTTTAACGCTGCAGGCGCTGAGAGATCTTGCTGAGAAGGAGTTTGATATTGAATTGGCGCTAGGGAGGAGGACGCAGGATAGTGAGGCGCTTGATATTGTGGTTGTATTTGAGGAAGCGCTTGATATGAACTTTGTCCTGGGTGCTTAGGACTGTTTCCCTTCTTTTCATATTTCAGGAATTTCCTGAATCTATTTAGAAGCGCCAGTTCTTCTTCCTCACTTATATCCGAACCTTTTTCTTTGATATTTTCCTTTGATTGATGCCATTAGCGCTCCAGATTCGATCACTGGATTACTTACTGCATCACTGGCCGAATTCAGCTCAAACTCAAATGCTTTGAGTTCTGAAAAAGCATCTTCTGGAGTTAGGCTGTCCAGATTGTTTGATTCTCTCATTGCAGTTGTTTTCATCAGGAATCTGCTTGGAAGACTTCTAAAGATTTTGACCACTGTTTCTCGATTTTGTAGCTCCATACCCAGAGATGTTAGTTCAGTGACAAGGGCTGTAAACCTCATGTCTAATTGCTCTAGCGTCTCATTAGGTAGCATCTTGAAGCCGTTGAATTTTTCTTTGGCAATTGATAATTTGTTTTCCTTTATTTGTGCTGAGCCACCACAAATAGTAGCCAACTTATCCCAAATTTCTTTAGTTGTATTGCATGATTTGACTTTGTTGAATAAGTTGTCATTGTCACCAATGGCTGTGTATAATGCATTCCGACCGACATTGTCTAGATTGGCTCGTCGACGCTCATCGGTGGACCATTCTTGTTTGGGCTTCTCCACATAACCGTCAGGTGTTTCTCCTGTGGCTTCGGGCGCTCTGGTGATAACTTTGTATATTTTGATTGGCCCATCTGAAATGATATCACACATTTCATCATCACATGAACACAAATAAGTAAACGCTTTGAAAGAGTCATAATTTGACTCGGTCAACTTGGGAACTTTAGAGAATGCCATGAAGAATTTAAAGTAATTTTAAAGCGACTAAAAAAAATGGATCTGAACAAGCAGTTACGCTTGGAAACGCTTAGGTTTCAACTTCAACCGCTCTGATACCACTTGTTGGTCCCAAGTGGTATACGAAAGGGTCTAGAAGGGGGGGGGGGTTGAATAGACCCTGAAGTCTTTTTCGACTTCTTAAAAATTCGTATCACTTTGAAGTATTTGAACGCTTGACAAGTTTAAGCGCTGGATGTGACGCTTGAGAAACGTTAACTTAGACTCGGTGATTTCAACGCTTACCAAAGTAGGGCAGAGTTTAGTCACTAAATCAGAGTTAGCACAGCGGAAGTATTTTATAGCTTAGCGTTCAGTTAATTAATCGAAAGTAGTCGCTTAGTTGTTTTAAGACTTTATCAGAATGTATGCAGTATGAATAGTAAAGCAGTAAAACAATGAATGCTTAAAGAGGTAAATGACACAAGATATTTGTAAGGTTCACTGGGTGATGTAATCCCAGCTACGTCCTTCTTCTCCTTTTATCAGGGAGTTTTTTCCACTATGATGATTATCGAAGAGTCACACAGAGACTTCTACAAGATAGAGGGAGATTGGATATGATCTTGGAACTCCTTGGTCACACAGATTTCAGCTCCACTAAAGATCTTCTATCCCCTTGCTTCTTTCACTCAGAAATGGTGCAAGTTACTCTTGATCTCGAAACTCCTTGGTCACACAGATTTCAGCTCCAATAGAGATCAACTTCAACAAGCTTCTTTTACACAAAAATATTGCTTGCAAGTCAACCAGCTTTCTCACTCAGATGAAAGGTGTTGATGGTTTTGGTCACGGGTTTGTTTGTTTTTGGAAAGTTCAAACAACTTGGGGATATCTCAATGGTAGTATAGGTTCTTCTTAAAAAGGATTTGAGATATGGGTGACTGTCTCTGAAATATTTGTGAAAAGCTTATATGGATATTTGGCTATGATTTTTAGTAAGCTTTTCTTTCAACAAGGTAGGTATTTTTTTTTTTGTGTGTGTCACTTGTGCATAAGTTTACTTGTTTGTTGAAAGAGCTATTTATAAGGTATTGGTGGTTTTTGTCCGTTTGACTCGGTTGGAGTCTCGTTTCCCCAAACATTCCTTGAGTTCAAACATTTCTAACTTTGGGTATATTTAATTGGTTAGGCATGGTCTTGGTTTCATAAATCTGACAGTCTAGGTCAAAGATATGGCTTGCCCATATGTTATAGTGCTTATATTTTAATAGCACTTATCCGACTTTTAATGCATCTTGTCTTATTTCCGTTGGAAATAATTCGTCCGTTTGATTCATGCATTTTTTAAGTCTTTGGATGGTTTTGGGTTTGAATTCTTTTCAGGTTACGTTCTTTGTAGGTTGTGTTGGTTTAACCTTTTTTTTGGACGCTTGCTGAAGAGAATAGTTATTCTCGTGTATTGGACAGACGCTTGGACTGATCCTGACTTTCTTTTCTTTATTTCAGACGCTTACTCTTCAATCTTGTCTTGATGGTCTCACTGAGAATTCCGTCATTTCACTTGATGTTGAGTATTCGGCCTGAGTTATCCATTCGTAGTTTGAGCACTGGGATAATCCCTAAAGCGTTTGACGGACGCTTCAAGATATCTTTATCCATTGTAGCTTTAGACGCTTGATCTTCACCTTTATCACTTGGTAGACTCACCCAGAATTTTCCTAAGTGTTTTAGTGTCACATACTTAGTCTAAGGAATTCTACAAAGATAAATACTATAAGCCTAAGATAAATAAGCTTTCAGGTACTTATACATAACATTCTATGAAAGCTTTTACACTTTTCGGAGTCTAACAGAAAGTCCTATTTGTCATCATCAAAACATCTAATATGAAATTCCTAACATCAATGATCTAAACAAGTTGCATCCTTTTTCGATATATGGCCTGTTAGATTATTAAGGTGATTTCATACACCAATCGATTCAGCCGATGATTCATTTTCCTTTAGCTCATGGATTACTGAACCGTAAACTTTTTCGATATATTGGTGGTGATCCATCCGAGGCATTTATCCTATAAAGTCCTTTTATTCTAACAATTTAATCCCACCTTGCAACCTTTTTCGATATATGGGGCGGAATTCGCTTCAAAATGAAGGCATCAAAATGCACTAGAGAAGATAGACTACCACATCTTGATGTATGACCCCCTTATTTTGGGAAGATGTCATGCACTAGAAGTGAACCCACCTTCTAAAACTTGATGGAGAGCTAGGACATCCAATGCCCCTTTACTTCCTCAGTATTTTCTAATGGGAGAATTATAACATTTGATAATGTTAATAGGATTGGTCTCACTTTGCACATTAGTTTCTTTATTGCGCAATTTAAAGGAAATGCATAAGAATAAGCTTAGCAATTCTAACAACACACACATTTATGCACTATTCTAGATCAACTCGAGCCAATGAGTAATCGGAGAGAGGTTCTATCTATTATAAGGGTTTTCGCCTAAACAACATCTAATCTTCATATTTCTCCAAGACTTCATGTGCCACCATGATCCGCCAATTGGGCCTATCTCTAAAACAATTACATAGAAATAACCTATATAAAAATTCTATAAATTGAAGATACAAACTGGGGGGCTCAAATTTCCGCCCAATACAACCTAGATAAGACAGCAAAGATAAACCATAAGTCCATACAAGTTGTCACCATCACATAAATAAGGAGCAAATAAACAATTTAATCACATATGTGAATTAAACATCAAATCTAATTTAATGTTTGACTAAATCTAATTTAATCTTTGATTAAATCTAATTTAATCTCATCAAAATAAATCCAATTTAGTTTGACTACTTTAATCTAATTAAAGTTTGACTATTATCAAATAAAGTCACATGCGCAATCTAATCTAAAGACATAGCAATATCATGTAAAAGAAAGTTGGTATTTAAATCCAATTTAATAAATCTAATTTAAAACATTTAATAATTTTTAGCTTGAAGAATTTAAGTCCAATTAAATTTTTCAATAAATCCAATCTAAAATAAATTTGAATCCAATTTAAATTATTTAACTAAATCAAATATAGAAATTTGAATAAAATTAAATTCAACTTAATTTATTCACTAAATCTAATTAGAGTTTGAATAAACTTAAATCTAATTTAATTTATTCACTAAATCCAATTTAGAAGTTGAAACGAAAATTATTGAGGGTTCATCAATTGATAAATAGTTCAGTTAAACTTTTAATTGGGTCAAACCCACATAATTAATTATTCGATAATTAGGCAATCCAATTAGATAATTAGGTATAATTATTTATGTTAGGCTCGACCCAACTTTATAATTTAAAATACAGAGCCCAGCACTTTTAAATTAATGTGCTGGCCAAGCCCAACAGTTAGCGCAACGCTATTCAGCCCAACGCTTATTTGATGCGTGTACAGTTGTTGGGCTCAACCTAGAGCCTCTATTGCGTGCACATACGATGGATGTTGGGCTTCGACTAACACAACCCTAATTGTGTTGGGCCAAGCCCAACACCTCCACCTCGATGTTGCGAGTGAGCAGACATGCCCTGCTAATGTTGCAGTGCAGTGGCGTGTACTGCAGCAGCAGCGCCTGCGATGGGCCGCTGCATCAGTGGCGGCGTGCCACAAAATCGTAACCCAATTAAATACCATACTACTACAAAAATACACTATTACAGCAGCTTTGCAAAACTGCTGTAATAGGGCTTCTCGGTTTGGACCTATTACAGCGGCTTTATTAGGTGGTCAGAATTTTTTTTTTTTAAAAAAAAAAATGGGATACGACAGCGGTTCGAATGAACCGCTCTCATAGTTCCAAGCTATGACAGCGGTTTGTTTTTGAACCGCTGTCATAATATTTCAAAAAAAAAAAATTAAAAAAAAAAAACAAAAACGTCGGGATATGACAGCGGTTCGAATGAACCGCTGTCATAGTTCCAAGCTATGACAGCGGTTTGTTTTTGAACCGCAGTAATAATATTTCAAAAAAAAAATTAAAAAAAAAAAAACAAAAACGCCGGGATATGACAGCGGTTCAACCGAACTATTGTCATAAAAAAAGTTAAAATGCCTTGTGACAGCAGTTCGTGGCCGAACCGCTGTCATAGGCGGCCGGGTTTTTTAGCCCCCCCTCCCTTCTCTCTCTCTCTCTTTCAACTCTCTTTCTCTACTAAACCCCACCACCACCACCACCACCTCTCTCTCTCTCGCGCTCTCTCTCGGTTTCTCTCCCTCTACTCGACCTCTCTCACCGGCCGTCGTCCACCGCCGCTGTCTGCTCCCCTTTTTGTGTATGTGTGGGTGTGTGTATATTTGTGTATATTCTTGAGATTTGCCTATTTATTGGAAAATTTAAGGAAAATAAGGATTTGATTGAATTTAGTGTTAATTTGGGTTAGTCGGGTGTTAATTACGTTTGATTTGGGATTAAATTGTGGTTATTTTGTGGTTTAAGGTACATTGATCCAACTGGTGATCTATATTTATACTTAGTTGTTGGAAATATGATTTTTATTTGTAGTTTTATGTGATTTATGTGATCCAACTGGTGATCAACATTTGTAGTTGCTGGAAATATGATGTCTTATGTGATCCAACTGGTGATCAATATATATTTATAAAATGATGCTTCATTTTTAATTTTATGTGATTTATGTGATCTAACTGGTGATCAATATTTTTAGTTGCTTGAAATATAATGCTTTATGTGATCCAACTGGTGATCAATATTTGTAGTTGCTTGAAATATGATGCTTTATGTGATCCAACTGGTGATCAATATTTTCGTATAATGAGATCGATATTATGAGTTTGTTGTGGGTGAAAGATTAGAATATTGGGTTTGTTGTGGTTGAAAGATACGAAGTTTGTTGGTTGCAAGTTTGGGGGAAGATTAAGTCTAGAACTTGGTAGAAATTTTTTCGTCGGTACTCTGCCGAATTTTTTCTAGGATAATGGGAAATAAATTAAAATTAAAATAATTTAATTAATTCAATTCAACTGATGTTCAAATTACTTAATTTAATTAATTAAGATCAAAATTGGATTTTAGCGGATCGTAAGATCCGAATTTTGTTGGTTGCAACCTACCCGGGTGAAGATTAAGTAGAGAACTTGGTAGAAAATTTTGCATTGTTACTCTGCCGAAATTTTTCTTCAATAATGGGAAATAAATTAAAATGAAAATTACTTAATTAATTCAACTATCAACTGATGGAAAAAAAATTTAATTTAATTAATTCAGAATCAAGATGGATTGAAGTTGGATTTTAGCGGATCGTATGTCGGAACTGTATGAGAAAGGGGTGAAAGAGTTCATAAACTTTGCGGTTGAACATGCGCCAGATCGAAATAGGATCACTTGACCGTGTTTGCGTTGTTGTTTTGGAAACAGAATTAGTCCACGTTAGTTGGAAGATCATTTCGTGTGTAATGGAGTAGATAAAAGCTACATACGTTGGACAAGACACGGTGAAAGCAGTGTCACGTCAGATGATTTGGGTGGTACATCATATCCATCACAGCATTTCAACATGAATGATTATGAGCCTGATCATTTGGAGGAGTTGACAAATGTGATTGAGGAGGATTTGCGAAATTGTTCTAAAATGTTTGACAATTTGACAAGTGATTCAAAGACACCATTGTATAGTGGTAGTAAATTCACAAGATTCAAAGCAGTCCTAAACCTATACAAGTTAAAAGCCAACAATGGGTGGAGTGATAAGAGTTTTACAGACTTACTAGGTCTATTAAGCATGCTACCTGAGGATAATGCATTACCTAATCGTACTTATGAGGCTAAACGGATGTTAACCTCAATTGGCATGGGATATGAGAGGATACATGCCTGTCTCAATGATTGCATATTATTTAGAACTGACTATGCATCATTGAAGACCTGTCTGAAATGTGGCGCCGCACGGTACAAGAAGAATGGATCTGCTCCTGTCAAAACCATGTGGTATTTGACTATAATACCATGATTTAAGCGCATGTACAGTAGTAAAGAGTTAGCCAAGGAATTGACATGGCATGCTGATAGAAGGCTTGAAGAAAGGATTGCAGATGATAAGATTTGACACCCCTCAGATTCTCCTCAATTGAAAAAGATTGATGATGATTTCCCTGTATTTGATGAAGAATCAAGAAACCTGCGCCTTGTATTGGCTATAGATGGCATGAACTCTCATGGCTTGCGAAGTAGCTCACATAGTACATGGCCGGTGATTTTGATGATCTACAACCTTCCCCCATCGCGATGCATGAAGCGAGATCATATAATGATGCCTATACTCATTTTTGGGCCGAAACAACCTGGCAATGATATAGATGTCTACTTGGCTCTTTTAATTGAGGATTTAAAGGTGTTGTGGGACACCGGTGTTCAAGTATATGATGGGTTCAGAGAAGAAAATTTTATTCTCAGAGTCATGTTACTTGGAACAATCAATGATTTTCCGGCAAGAGCAAACGTCGAGGGATATGGTGTACATGGCCAATGTGGATGCCCCATATGTGTCAAGAGTACAGATCAATATCGATTGACATACTCTCAGAAATATGCTTTCCAAGGGCATCAGAGATGGCTAAATCGGAACCATCTATATCGTCGGTGGAAGAAAGCTTTCAATGGGAATATAGAAGAAGGCCGAGCTCCTAAGTGCTTGATTGGTGAAGAAGTGTTTGAGAATGTAAAAGACTTGGAGGTCAAATTTGGAAAGACTTTTGCAGGTGGCCTTGCAAAAACTGGGTGGAAAAAAAGGTTGACACGCTAAAAGCTAACGTGCTTGGTAGCAAGTGCACTAGTCGTGTGTAGTAATAAATGGATTGTAAGTCCGGATTGTCGAACCTCAAGGACTTGAATTCTAGTTTAAGATTTGTAATGAAGTGAACAAATACAATTAAAGTAAATTGAATGTAAAATGCGTACAATAAGAACGAGGTTGCACAAATGATTTTAAACAAATATGTAAAGAGAGACTAAGGCACATGCTAGGTCCAAATTGATCAAATATACTTATAAAGGTTCTCGTTGGAAAATTACGCTTATATTGTTATGGTGAAAACTCCTAGGGTATAGAATAACCGATGTCTCGCGTTAAACCCCTATGCTTAGATCGTGATTTCCCAAATATTCCTATCCAAAAAATTAACCACTAAACATGCATTAACGTACTAGAGTTCACTCGATTAGAATCGAACAACTTCACCCGGGAATCTTTTACCTATGTCTAGGGCAATTCCTCATTAGTTGCGGATCATGATGTGAATTTCTTGCACCCTAAGTCAATTTTCTCCCGAAATATTCACCTAGGCATAAGATTCTAACATATAGTGATCAAGTATATGTAAGATAGGTAAAAACACAAATTCACATCACATAACAATATAAGAATAACCTCAACAATCATCTATTATAAGCATAAATCATAATTTGGCCTTACATGGCCCTAGTCTTACAAATTTAGTTCATAATTGAAAGCATTAAAGACATAAAAGGATTCATATAAATATTCATAGACATAAATGAAATGGAAAGCTCTTAAAAACTCCCTAAATGGTGAATGATTATGGATTTTCAAGTTGAGCCTTCAATCCCCAAGCTCTTTTCCTTCCTCTCGTTTTCCCCTCTCTCCCAATGATAAAGAATGGTGATGAATGATGGTGAAATCAGATTAGGGGCTGCCCCCTTCTCCAATTTCATAATGAAGAATGCAAGAGATGATTGCCTTTATAGGTGTATATTCTCCTCCCTCCCATGTGTTGTCCCTCTCTTGTGTCCTCCATTACTCTAAAGTACGTAGTATAAAATTCCATAAAGTAAACTACCAAGAAATACAACCAAGACACCCCCTCAACACATGTGCTGATCTCTTGGATTTAAATGATTCCCTTCCACTTAAAATGCTGAACTTTTGGCTAAAAGGAATCAAATGTCGGAGGTAGCGCCTAGGCGCGTATGTGCGAAGTCTAGACAGCTTTCTTACTTTTATGCGCAGCAATCGTATTTCCTTCGTAACTCTTTCCAAATACCTCCAATTTGGATGATTCAAGTTCCCACGTGAAACTAAGACATATATCTACAACTTTATAGAATAAACCTTTGTCCAATTCGGTCTCAAAATGTACAGAAATAGCGCTCAACCGTGGAAAGTGTTACGAAATACGCGCCCAGGCGTGGGTATGATGGCGCATAGGCGCGGGAGTGCGAAGAAAATCCTCGGAACTGGATGTCAGCGGCACCTGGGCGTGGTTGGAGGGGCGCTTGGGCGTGGGAGTACGAAGCAACTTAGCCTAAATTTGTTTTATACGTCGATTTTCCGCCCGTTCTTCGATTGTATCCATTTAAGGCCTGAAATCACTTAATGCACGAATTAAACGCACATGTGGCAACACTCAAGCGATAAATGAACCTAAAACATAAACGCAAAGGGGCTTAAAAACACGTAAAAATGCCTCTTATCAAAGGTCAACTATCTTTGAGTTGCCGTATTGGACGTCTTTACATGTTAGACATTTTCTTGATATTATGCATATTGAGAAAAATGTATTTGATAGTGTCATTGGTACACTTCTAAATGTGCCCAGAAACACAAAAGATGGCATAAAGGCAAGGTTAGACATGGTTGAAATGAAGATAAGAGGAAAATTGGCACCAACAAATAAGGGGAAACGTACTTATTTGCCTCCAGCAGCTCACACTCTAGCCCTGAAAGAAAAAATTGCATTATGTGAGTTTCTTAATGGAGTGAAAGTTCTAGAAGGGTATTCTTCAAACATTACCATTCTTGTATCAATGAAGGACTTGAAGCTAAAGCACATGAAGACTCACGATTGTCATGTAATCATGGATCATTTGCTACCAATTGCTATACGGGCCATTTTGCCAAAAAAGGTGAGAGACATGATAACTAGATTGTATTTCTTCTTCAAAGCAATGTGGAGCAAGGTATTTGATCCTGAGCAATTTCCTGCACTTCAGAAACAAATTGTCATCACATTTGTGAGCTTGATATGTATTTTCCACCTGTTTTTTTTATATATAATGACTCACCTACCTATTCTCTTGGTTAGAGAAACACAACTATGTGGACCGGCTTTTATGAGATCTGAGCGTTATATGAAGGTATTGAAAGGCTACGTGAAAAATCGTAGTCCACCGGAAGGTTGCATTGTTGAACGGTACATAGTTGATGAAGCCATTACATTTTGCACAGAGTATCTGCTAGATTCTAATGTTGCAGAGCTTCCAAAGTCTCATGTTGTGGGAGGGGGAACAAAAGGAAAAAGTGTAATTGGAAAGCAATTAGGTAGTGTTCATATTACACAAAGGGAGTAGACAAACCTATATGTGCTCCACAACACCGATGAGGTTGACCCATATGTTGAAAAACATAAGAACCAACGCAGGGGATTCAATCCAATTAAAAATGAGAGCTGGATTTCAAGAGAGCATAACAAGAGTTTCATCGATTGATTTCGAAAGCATATTGAAGAGAAACAGAAAGAGAATCCACAACTTTCAGCTTAAGATAGATTGACACGACTATCGATGGGTCCGGACAGACTAGTATTTTGTTATTCAGGTTATCCTATAAATGGTCGCACATTCTATACAAAAGATCAAGATGAACGAAGTACAATGCAGAATAGTGGTATGAGTCTTGTAGCTCACTACTACAAAAAGAGCCTATTACAGCGCCCCAATTACAGCGATTTTTCAAAAAACCGTTGAACGGAGGGGGCTATTACAGCGGTTCGTAAAAGAACCGCTGTAATAGGTAATACGCGGCACCTATTACAGCGGTTCTTTCATGAACCGCTGTAATAGGTGCCAGGTCTATTACAGCGGTTCACTACTGAACCGCTGTAAAAGGCAGCTAAAAAAAAATAAAAAAATTTAAACCTATTACAGGGGTTTTAAAAAAAACCGCTGTAATAGTGTATACCTATTACAGGGGTTTTTAAAAAAACCGCTGTAATAGGCCATGTACGAAAAAATTCGAAATATTTTTATCTTCCCGCTTCTCTCTCCCACTCTCAAAATTTAAAACCCATTTCAGCTTCTCTCTCTCTCTCTCTCTCTATTCTCGGTCTCTCTCTCTCTCTCGATCCCCCCCTCCCCAAAAAAGCTCGACATCACCACCACTTACCGGCGCCACCGCCACCACCACTTACCGCCGCCGCCGCCACCACCACCACGACGATAGTAAGCTTCTTCTCTTTCTCTCTTCTTCCCTCTATATATATATATATCTATATTTGTATATGTGTATATGTGTGGGTGTATGTATATTTGTGTGTGTGTGTGTATTTATTTTGTGTATATGTGTATATTTGTGTATGTGCGGGTGTATGTATATTTGTGTATATGTGGATGGGTTTGTGTATATTGCGTATATGTTGATGGGTGTATGTATATTTGTGTATATGTGGATGGGTGTATGTATATTTGGGTATATGTTCATGGGTGTATGTATATTTGTGTATGTGTGGATGGGTGTATGTATATTTGTGTATGTGTGGATGGGTGTATGTATATTTGTGTATTTACGAAAATATTTCTCGGTTGAAATTTTGCGGTATTGAAAGGACTCGAAATTCGTATAGTCATAGCGAAACGGTATTCTAAACAAAACGCATGACATTGTCATGCGATCTCGGAATTTTAGCCGCTGTAATTGGCCTGAACCAATTACAGCGGTACCTATTACAGCGGTTAAAACCGCTGTAATAGGCCAAAAAAAACCGCTGTAATAGATCATTTCTGTAGTAGTGGCTCAAGCAATGCATATCTCAAGTGCGAAAGATAATAATTCTATCTATGCCGATTTATCATATTATGGGGTGATTGAACGTATATGGGAGCTTGATTATAGTTGGTTTCGGGTGCGTGTATTTGGGTGTAGGTAGGTTGACAATAAGCATGGTGTCAATAGTGAAATAGGCTTCACTCGAGTAGACCTTTAAAGGGTGGGATACAAAGATAAACCTTTCATTTTAGCATCACAAGCTAAGCAAGTGTTTTCTTTCACCGATCCTATTGATAAGAGGTGGTCTAATATTTTATCGGCAAGCAAAAATACTTGTATTGATGATGATTATGAAGAAAGTGAAGATGATGGAGAAAATCCTATGTCATTAGGTGATTCACAATCAATTGATAGTGACAATGACTTGGATATAAGTGATGATGAATTATATATGCGACAAGATCACCGAGGGGATATGGATTAATCCATCAGTTCGTCGGCGTACTAAACAAAATGGTCGTACCGATGGGAAGCAAAAGGCTGTTAAGCCAACGAAAAAAAGAAAACGATGAAAGGTATTTGAACTTATTTCATCATTGTATGATAGACTTATTTTTTGATCAATATTTATACTAGTTGCTAGAAAATTTATATTCTTGAGATTTGCCTATTTTTGTGGAAAATTTAAAGGGAAATAGGGATTTGACTGAATTTATGGTTAATTTGTGATAGTTGGGGGTTAATTACGTTTAATTGGGGATTTTTATTTGTAGCTATATGTGATTTATGTGATCCAATTGGTGATCAATATTTGTAGTAGCTGGAAATATGATTCTTCATGTGATCCAACTGGTGATCAATATTTATAAAATGATGCTTTATTTGTAATTTTATGTGATTTATGTGATCCAATTGGTGATCAATATTTGTAGTTGCTGGAAATATGATTCTTCATGTGATCCAACTGGTGATCAATATTTATAAAATGAGGCTTTATTTGTAGTTTTATGTGATTTACGTGATTCAACTGGTGATCAATAATTGTAATTGTTTTGTTTGTTGGGTTTGCTGTGGTTGCAAGTTTAGCGGAAGATTAAGTCGAGAACTTGGTACAAATTTTTGCGCCGTTACTCTGCCAAATTTGTTCTAGAATAATGGGAATGAACTTAACTTCTCTATGTATTACTTCTATTTTAAAATAATTATCACCAAATGAATCTGTCAAATTTATATGAATCTAACTTCTGTATTTTTTGGCTTTTGTAGGTCGATGACTTAAGATCCTACTGGTGATTTTCCTAAGGATGATGTATATGGATCAGATAGCCGTCATGAAAAGGAGATACGAAGAGGTATCACGGCTATGAAAAATGTTATCAAAGCAAGAAGTCAAGGTATAAAGCAACCTGTCGGCTGGAATGACAGAGACCAGGCAGTTAACCCAAACAAATCACTATTTGTTGGTTATATAGGAGTCTTGGCTCGACAGAAGGTGTCGATTACCATGAGTGATTGGCGAAAAGTCCCGTCACCAATAAAAGGAAACATTTGGAATGATACAAAGGTAATTTGGATATTATCATATTTCTAAGTGTTAATGTATTTTTTGTTGATTTAATTTTCTCTAAATTAAAAATTCAATGCCCACTTTGTTGTTTGTTTTTTGTAGTTGGCATTTGATATTGACGAAAGTAGACAAAAGTACGTACTAGCAAAGTTGGAAAGCTAGTACGTAACTTCAGGAGCTACTTGAGTAGAGTGTGGGTGCGAGATGATGATGGAAACATTAATTACAACCCACCCCCACAATATGAGATACCTTAAGCCGGTAGGACGGGATTTTTAGAGATTCGCCGAAGTAAAGAGTTTCAGGTAGCTAGTCATTTTAATTTACGGTTTCATTTGTTGGTTATTGCGTTTATATTTAGCTAATAATTTGATCATGTAATAAAAGGAACCTGAATATCCTTACCGGAAAGCGAGTCTTGGACATGCTTTTGTGGAGCAAATTGAGGACATGTAGTTCATTTAGCAGTGAATCTTTACAATTTTTTTAAATAAAAATTCTATGTTAATAAATATATATTTTTTAATGAAAATATAGACGAATAGAAGAAGGGATGCGGGATCCGATTGCACAGAGGTGACACGAGCACTCGTGTGGAGGATTGCGCATTCCAAAAAAATAAATCAAATTGATAACGACAATGTTAGAAGAATAGTGAATGAAATGGTGAGTTATGTGCAATTTTAGTTCTATAATGTGTTGTATGTTTGTTTTGAAATACTATTGAAAGAACAAAGTTCACTAATTTTTTTTTATTTTTTAAATGTATTATTACAGGAGAGCATTTCACAAGAGAGTACTAGCTATAGTGGAAACGAGAAGAGTCAAGATGACCTAGTGGCTAAAGCTCTTAAAAAGAAGGAGCATTCGGGTCGCGTTAGGGGTGTTGGCTTTGGGGTCTCACAAAGAGACTACTTTACGACTCCAAAGCTGCTAAAGAAATCGAGATGGAAAGCTTGACAAACATGGTGAAAAACTTCTCCGAAGCTATGCTTGTCATGCAATGCCGGATTGATGTTTTGGAAGCGCCTAACTCGCGTCAGCCACATGAAGATGAGGTGATTGTTTTGAAAGATAGTAGCCCAGAACCAGTTAAGATGTTTCCTGAGGTAATTATTTGAACTTGTTTATTGATCATATAACTTGTAACTCTCTATTTCTGTAAAATCACACAAAATTTTCTAATATAATGTTGTGTATATATATATATATATGTGTGTGTGTGTGTGTGTAGGTTATCGCTCCATGTCAATTAGCACTTTCATCACCGTCATATCGTGTGGTGGTTAAAGGAAAGATGTATAATCGACCTGTGATTGATAGAATACTTCACAACTGTCCATTAGCCACCAACCATGTGAAAGTGCACATTGACACTACAGCTAAAGTGGATACACCCCTAACTATCCCTCTCAATGATGAAATGTTCACCATTTCTAGTGCTTTGGGTACCTTTGTTGCTTGGCCAGCGAGTCTTGTCATTGTCACTGATGCACCGGTATGTAAATAATAGCTAGTCATTAATAAATTATAACAATTTGTTTGAGGTTACTAAATATACTTTGGTGTGTAACATTCATGCGTTTATTTTCTTTGCTTAAATAGTCTCTTGGACCATCCAAATCATCTGGAAACTAGAAATCAGGGACGTCGAAGCAGTCAGCTGTCGAAGCAAAATTTCCAATGGCCAAGCCTGCACGTTAAGGTGACAAATGTGCAGACCTTGAACTAGATGGACTCCCTAATGTCCTTTTATTTCTGGGAAAGTACATGAAGATGATGTCTATTAGTGCCCAGATCACTATAGACATCGAGGAGCCCATTATGAATTTTGTATTCCCAGAGTATATTAGGAAGGAGGAGATCTCTCACCTTCTGCGCCAAAAAGAGATAGGAGCCTCTATCATTACAGTGTACACTACTACAAAAAGAGCCTATTACAGCGCCCCAATTACAGCGATTTTTCAAAAAACCGCTGAACGGAGGGGGCTATTACAGCGGTTCGTGAAAGAACCGCTGTAATAGGTAATACGCGGCACCTATTACAGCGGTTCTTTCATGAACCGCTGGAATAGGTGTCAGGCCTATTACAGCGGTTCACTACTGAACCGCTGTAAAAGACAGCTAAAAAAAAAAAAAATTTAAACCTATTACAGGGATTTTTAAAAAAACCGCTGTAATAGGCTATGTACGAAAAAATTTGAAATATTTTTATCTTCCCGCTTCTCTCTCCCACTCTCAAAAATTTAAAACCCATTTCAGCTTCTCTCCCTCTCTCTATTCTCGGTCTCTCTCTCTCTCTCGATCCCCCCCTCCCCAAACAACACCTTACAACCACCACTTACCGGCGCCACGGCCACCACCACTTACCGCCGCCGCCGCCGCCACCACCACGACGATAGTAAGCTTCTTCTCTTTCTCTCTTCTTCCCTCTATATATATATATCTATATTTGTATATGTGTGGGTGTATGTATATTTGTGTATGTGTGGGTGTATTTATTTTGTGTATATGTGTATATTTGTGTATGTGCGGGTGTATGTATATTTGTGTATATGTGGATGGGTTTGTGTATATTGCGTATATGTTGATGGGTGTATGTATATTTGTGTATATGTGGATGGGTGTATGTGTATTTGGGTATATGTTCATGGGTGTATGTATATTTGTGTATATGTTCATGGTTGTATGTATATTTGTGTATGTGTGGATGGGTGTATGTATATTTGTGTATTTACGAAAATATTTCTCGGTTGAAATTTTGCGATATTGAAATGACTCGAAATTCGTATAGTCATAGTGAAACGGTATTCTAAAAAAAAACGCATGACACCGTCATGCGATCTCGGAATTTTAGCTATTTGAGATCGTTTAAGCCCTCAAATTTGAGTTTTATTACGAAAATAGGGTATTTTCGTAATAAAACTCAAATTTGAGGCCTTAAACGATCTCAAATGGCTAAAATCACGAGGGCGCAAGGCTTTGCCTTGCGTTTTGTTCGGAATGCCGTTTCGTTATGATCGGTTCGTATCATTCCAACACAGTAAAAAAAAATTTAAAATTTTTTCCGAGGCCTATTACAGCGGTTTTGGAAAAAACCGCTGTAATAGGCCCCGAAAAAATAATTTTTTTTTTAATAGCGGTTATTTGTATAACCGCTGTAATAGGGTATACCTATTACAGCGGTTATAAAAATAACCGCTGTAATAGTTATCTATTACAGCGGTTTTTAACCGCTGTTATTGGCCTGAACCAATTACAGCGGTACTTATTATAGCGGTTAAAACCGCTGTAATTGGCCAAAAAAAACCGCTGTAATAGGTCATTTCTGTAGTAGTGGTACATAAAGTAAGTTTTTTAATTATTTTATTGCATTTGAACTATGATTATTTTCGTTATTCGAAATTCATTTTTTATGCTCAATTTAAGTGTTTGTGGGTTAAGTACATGATCCCCGACGGGAAAGAAGCAAGTTTCGGATCCCTTAGCCCACATTTCATATTTGCGCGAACAGGCCCGCAAATTCAACAAGTGCAGTACATAGCACGTGCTATGATACAAAGTGCACAAATGAATAAGTTATTTCTTGCACCTTACAACCACTACTAAAAAAATGGCCTATTACGGCGGTTTATTTTGGCCAATTACAGCGGTTTTAACCCCTGTAATAGACACTTATTACAACGGTCATTTTTATAACCGCTGTAATAGGTATACCCTATCACAGCGGTTATACAAATAACCGGTGTTAAAAAAAAATCAAATTTTTTTTCCGGGACCTATTACAGCGGTTTTTGAAAAAACCGCTGTAATAGGTAGTATTTTTTTTTTAATTTTATTTTCGTGGTCGAAATGTTACTATGTCAGAATGACACAAAATTCACACAATCATAGCGAAACAGCATTCTGAACAAAACGCAAAATGTTGCGCTCTCAGGATTTTAGCCATCTGAGATCGTTTAAGGCCTCAAATTTGCGTTTTATTACAAAAATACCCTATTTTCGGAAAAAAATGCAAATTTGAGGCCTTAAACGATCTGAGATAACTAAAATCCCGAGATCGCATGACCATGTCATGCATTTTGTTTAGAATACCGTTTCGCTATGACCGTGCAAATTTCGTGTCATTCCGATACTGCAACATTTCAACCGAGAAATATTTTCGTAAATACACAAATATACACACACCCATCCACACATACACAAATATACATACACCCATCCACATATACACAAATATACATACACCCATCCACATATACACAAATATACATACACCCATCAACATATACACAAATATACACACACCATAATAGGGTGCAAAATATAAAAAAGAAAAAAAAATCCGACCCTATTACAACAGTTCAGCCAGAACCGCTGTTATAGGGCTAAAAAAAAATAAAAAAATTCGAACCTATGACAGCGGTTTAGCCGAAACCGCTGTCATAGGGTCGACCCTATGACACTAGTTCAGCTTGAACCGCTGTCATAGGTTGGAATTAATTTTTTTTTTTAACCCTATGACAGCGGTTCCGGCTGAACCGTTGTCATAGAGTTCACCGTATTACAACGGTTTTTATGGAACCGTTGTAATAAGGTGACCTATTACAGTGGTTTTTAACCGTTGTAATAGGTCCAAACCATATTAAGGCAATACCTATTACAGCGGTTAAAACCGCTGTAATAGGCCCAAAAAAACCGCTGTAATAGGTCATTTATGTAGTAGTGCTAGATGGACATGTCATCACGAACCTTGATTACGACTACCATATGCATATAAACTCTTCACCAACGTGAACCGATGAAATAAGAGCCATGGTACATCAAACTCTTAAAACTTGATGTTGTACTCGGTAATCATAATAATGTGAAATTACCAAACTACCCTTAGTGACCATCACTAGTTAGTTTATTTGCTTTGGCCAAAGACTTTGTAATTTCTATCACTTATGATCATACAGGTCACTTACTCGTTTAATGTCGAGACGGTAAGTCCCATATTGGCAGTTATCTTACAATGCCGAATGCACCATGTGGATCGTACATCGAAGTTGTCCCCACCTATCAGTTGATACGGGTCTAACTACTCTGATAACGTATCCAATACTATAAGCACATCATAAACAACTCCTTAGGTCTAAGGTTCACATATACTATCGCAATCTTAATCCCAATCATTGATTGGCAAAGAGTAAATACCCATGTGATCGGATCGAGTTCTTCATAACACCAGTTTCCACTAGCTAATCAGTGACCGAAACTTCCTTGTCAAAGCAGGTGTCATACGAGTTGAATTTTAATACCCAATTAAAATTCCTTAACTCGCAAACTCCCGGTTTAAGAGATTAAATACTTGACTCTTCCAGTGCCTCCTCTCAACCATAAGAGGTGTAAAGTCTATTTTCAATTCTGATAGACTTATTTATTCAATACATTCAAATGCCATTAGATTTATATGAACACAATCAAAACCTTTATTCTATAAATAGAAACAATAAATAGTTTGTACAAATAACTTATCAAAACCCTACTCAATCTAATTCCTCACACTACCACAAAAAAGTCCTATTACAGCGTACCTATGACAGCGGTTTTGAAAACTGCTGTAATAGGTGGTATTCGGTTCGGGCCTATGACAGCGATTCGAGCCAAAACGCTGTCATAGGTGTCAGAAGAAAAAAATATTTTGAATGTGGCAGCGGTTCGACCAGAACCGCTGCCAAAAAGTGCACGTATGGCAGCGGTTCGGCCGAACCGCTTCCAAAAAGTGCACGTATGGCAGTGGTTCGGCCGAACCGCTGCCAGAAGTGCACCTTGTGGCAGCGGTTCTAGCCGAACCGCTGCCACAAACGCACATGTGCCAGCGGTTCAGCCGAACCGCTGGCACAAGGGCCAGGTTTTCTACAACCCGGCCCCCCCTCACTCTCACTCTCACTCTCACCCACTCACTCTCTCTCTCTCAACTCTCTCACCACCACCACCACCACCACCACCGTCCGCCACCCCCCCTCTATTTTTCTCTCTCTATCTCTAGATCTACCTCTCTCTCTCGGTTTCTCTCTCTCTCTCTCTCTTTCTCTTTCTACCACCGTCCGCCGCCGTCACTCCGGTAGTATCTCTCTCTCTCTCTTTCTCTCTTTCTCTTTCTAGATATATATATATATATGTGCATATATAGGTATATATTCTCTATATATATAAAATTAACTCTATATATATATATATAGATAGTGCCGACCTCCGCCGCTGCCCCTGCCGCCCACCTCCGCTTCCGCCGCCGTGGTCCATTTAGTTGTGGTATTTTCTTTTAGATAAATATAAATATATATATATATACACACACACACACACACACATAGAGTATGTATAGATGTATGTATATGTGGGTGTATGCATATATGAGTGTATGTATATATATTTGTGTATGTGTGCGTGTATTTGTGTATATGTGGGTGTATGCATATATGAGTGTATGTATATATATTTGTGTATGTGTGCGTGTATTTGTGTATATATGGGTGTATGTATATATATTTGTGTATGTGTGGGTGTATAAAAAATTTAAGGGAACTAGGAATTTGACTGAATTTAGTATTAATTTTAGTTAGTCGGGTGTTAATTCCGTTTGATTTGAGATTAAATTGTGGTTATTTGGTGGTTTAGGGTACATTGATCCAACTGGTGATCTATATTTATACTTAGTTGCTGAAAATATAATGTTTTATTTATAATTTTATGTGATTTATGTGATCCGACTGGTGATCAATATTTGTAGTTGCTGAAAATATAATTAATTAAGATTGAAATTGGATTTTAGCGGATCGTAAGATCCGAATTTTGTTGGATTCAACCTACCCGGGCGAAGATTAAGTCGAGAACTTGGTAGTAATTTTTGCGTTGTTACTCTACTGAATTTTTTCTAGAATAATGGGAAATAAATTAAAAAAAAAATTATTTAATTAATTTAACTATCAACTGATGATAAAATTGTTTAATTTGATTAATTCAGAATCAAAATGGATCGAAGTTGGATTTTAGCAGATCGTATGTCGGAACAGTATGAGAAAGGTGTGAAAGAGTTCATAAAGTTTGCGGTTGACCATGCACCAGATCGAACTAGGATCACTTGCCCGTGTTTACGTTGTTGTTTTGGAAAGAGAATTAGTCCACGTGAGTTGGAAGATCATTTGGTGTGTAATGGAATTGATAAAAGCTACAAACGTTGGACAAGACTCGGTGAAAGCAGTGTCCCGTTGGATGATTTGGGTGGTACATCATATCCATCACACGATTTCAACATGAATGATTATGAGCCTGATCGTTTGGAGGAGATGACAAATGTGATTGAGGAGGATTTGCGAAATTGTCCTAAAATGTTTAACAATTTGACAAGTGATTCAAAGACACCACTGTATAGTGGTAGTAAATTCACGAGATTGAAAACAGTTCTTAACCTATACAAGTTAAAAGCCAACAATGGGTGGAGTGATAAGAGTTTCACAGACTTGCTTGGTTTATTAAAAAGCATGCTACCTGAGGATAAAGTGTTACCTAATCGTACTTATGAGGCTAAACGGATGTTAACCTCAATTGGCATGGGATATGAGAGGATACATGCCTGTCTCAATGATTGCGTATTATTTAGAATTGACTATGCATCATTGAAGGCCTGTCCAAAATGTGGCGCCTCACGGTACAAGAAGAATGGATCTACGCCTGTCAAAACCATGTGGTATTTGCCTATAATACCACGATTTAAGCGCATGTACAGTAGTAAAGAGTTAGCCAAGGACTTGACATGGCATGCTGATAGAAGGTTTGAAGAAAGGATTGAAGATGACAAGATTCGACATCCCTCAGATTCTCCTCAATGGAAAAAGATTGATGATGATTTCCCTGAATTTGGTGAAGAATCAAGAAACCTGCGCCTTGTATTGGCTACAGATGGCATGAACCCTCATGGCTTACAAAGTAGCTCACATAGTACATGGCCGGTGATTTTGATGATCTACAACCTTCCCCCATCGCGATGCATGAAGCGAGAGCATATAATGATGCCTATACTCATTTCTGGGCCGAAACAACCTGGGAATGATATAGATGTCTACTTGACCCCTTTAATTGAGGATTTGAAGGTCTTGTGGGACACCGGTGTTCAAGTATATGACGGGTTGAGAGAAGAAAATTTTAATCTCAGAGTCATGTTATTTGGAACAATCAATGATTTTCCGGCAAGAGCAAACCTCGAGGGATGCCCCATATGTGTCAAGAGTACAGATCAATATCGATTGACACACTCCCAGAAATATGCATTCCAAGGGCATCGGAGATGGCTAAATCGGAACCATCGATATCATCGGTGGAAGAAAGCTTTCAATGGGAATATAGAAGAAGGTCGAGCTCCTAAGTGCTTAACTGGTGAAGAAGTGTTTGAAAATGTAAGAGACTTGGAGGTTAAATTTGGAAAGACTTTTGCATGTGGCCTTGCAAAAACTGGGTTGAAAAAAAAGTCAATTTTCTTTGAGTTGCCGTATTGGACGTCTTTACATGTTAGACATTTTCTCGATATAATGCATATTGAGAAAAATGTATTTGATAGCGTCATTGGAACACTTCTAAATGTGCCCGGAAAGACAAAAGATGGCGTAAAGGCACGGTTAGACTTGGTTGAAATGAAGATAAGAGGAAAATGGACACTAACAAATAAGGGGAAACGTACTTATTTGCCTCCAGCAGCTCACACTCTAGCCAGGAAAGAAAAAATTGCATTATGTGAGTTTCTTAATGGAGTGAAAGTTCCAGAAGGGTATTCTTCAAACATTAGCAGTCTTGTATCAATGAAGGATTTGAAGCTAAAGCACTTGAAGACTCACGATTGTCATGTAATCATGGATCATTTGCTACCAATTGCTATACGGGCCATTTTGCCAAAAAAGGTGAGAGACACGATAACTAAATTGTGTTTCTTCTTCAAAGCAATGTGGAGCAAGGTGTTTGATCCTGAGCAATTTCCTGCACTTCAAAAACAAATTGTCATCACTTTGTGTGAGCTTGAAATGTATTTTCCACCTGCTTTTTTTGATATAATGACTCATCTACCCATTCACTTGGTTAGAGAGACTCAACTATGTGGACCGGCTTTTATGAGATCTATGTATCCGGCTGAGCGTTATATGAAGGTATTGAAAGGCTACGTGAAAAATCGTAGTCGACCGGAAGGTTGCATTGTTGAACGGTACATAGTTGATGAAGCCATTACATTTTGCACAGAGTATCTGACAGATTCTAATGTGGCAGAGCTCCCAAAGTCTCATGTTGTGGGAGGGGGAACAGAAGGAGTCAGATTAATGGGAAAACAATTAGTTAGTGTTTATATTACACAAAGGGATCAGGCACACCTATATGTGCTCCACAACACCGATGAGGTTGACCCATATGTTGAAGAACATAAGAACCAACTTAGGAGATTCAATCCAATTAAAAATGAGAGTTGGATTTCAAGAGAGCATAATAAGAGTTTCATCGATTAGTTCCGAAAGCATTTTGAAGAAAAACAGAAAGAGAATCCACAGCTTTCAGTTTCAGATAAATTGACACGGCTGTCGATGGGTCCGGACAGACTAGTATTTTGTTATTCAGGTTATCGTATAAATGGTCGCACATTCTATACAAAAGACCAAGACGAACGAAGTACAATGCAGAATAGTGGTGTGAGTCTTGTAGCTCAAGCAATGCATATCTCAAGTGCGAAAGATAATAATCCTATCTATGCCGATTTATCATATTACGGGGTGATTGAACGTATATGGGAGCTTGATTATAGTTGGTTTTGGGTGCCTGTATTTGGGTGTAGGTGGGTTGACAATAAACATGGTGTCGATAATAGTGAAATAGGCTTCACTCGAGTAGACCTTGAAAGGGTGGGATACAAAGATGAACCTTTCATTTTAGCGTCACAAGCTAAACAAGTATTTTTTGTTACCGATCCTATTGATAAGAGGTGGTCCATTGTTTTATCGGCAAACAAAAATACATGTATTGATGGTGATTATGAAGAAAGTGAAGATGATGGAGAAAACCCTATCTCATTAGATGATTAACAATCAATTGATAGTGACGATGACTTGGATATAAGTGATGATGAATTGTATATGCGTCAAGATCACCAAGAGGGGATATGGATTAATCCGTCAGTTCGTCGCCGTACTAAAAAAAATGGTCGTACCGATGGGAAGCAAAAGACTGCTAAGCCAACGACAAAAAGAAAACGATGAAAGGTATTTGAATTTATTTCATAATTGTATGATAGACTTCTTTCAATATTTATACTTAGTTGCTAGAAAATTTATATTCTTGAGATTTGCCAATTTTTGTGGAAAATTTAAGGGAAATAGGGGTTGATTGATTTTAAGGTTAATTTGGTTTAGGTGGGGGTTAATTATGTTTAATTGAGGATTAAATTTTGTTTATTTTGTGGTTTAGGATAATTTTGTTTATTTTGTGATTTATTACTTCTATTTGAAAATTATTATTGCCAAATGAATCTGCCAAATTTATATGAAGATAACTTCTGTATTTATTACGTCTTTTTGAAAATTATTATTGCCAAATGAATCTGCCAAATTTATATGAAGATAACTTCTGTATTTATTACGTCTATTTGAAAATTATTATTGCCAAATGAATCAGCCAAATTTATATGAATCTAACTTCTGTATTATTTGTCTTTTGTAGGTCGATGGCTTCAAATCCTGATGGTAGTTTTTCCGACGATGATGTATATGGATCAGATAGCGGTCATGAGAAGGAGATACGGAGAGGTGTCTCTGCTATGAAAAAAGTTGTCAATGCCAGAAGTAAAGGCATAAGGCTACCTGTCGGCTGGAATGACAGAGGTCAGCCAGTTAACCCCAACAAATCAATATTTGTTGGGTATATAGGCGTGCAGGTTCGGCAGAAGGTGTCGATTGCCATGAGTACTTGGCGCAAAGTCCCGTCAGCAACAAAAAAAAAAACATTTGGGATGAGATGAAGGTAATTTGGATATTATCATATTTGTAAGTGTTAATGTATTATCATATTCTCTAAATTATAATTTTATATATACTTTATTGTTTGTTTTTTGTAGTTGGCGTTTGATATTGACGAAAGTCGACAAAAGTACGTACTAGCAGAAGCTGGGAGGCTAGCACATAACTTCAGGAGCTACATAAGCAGAAAGTATGTGCGAGATGATGATGGAAACGTTAATGTCAACCCACCTCCACAATATGAGATATCCCAAGCCGATTGGGCGGCATTTTTAGAGGTTCGCTTAGGTGAACCTTGGCAGGTAGCTAGTCATTTTAATTTACAGTTTCATTTGTTGGTTATTGCGTTTATATTTAGCTAATAATTTGATAACGTAATAAACAGAAAATAAGCATGGACAATCAGGAAAGAGCAAAGAACCCTGAATATCCTTACCGGAAAGGGAGTCTTGGAGATGCTGTTGTGGAGCAAATGGAGGTATGTAGTTCATTTAGCAGTGAATCCTTACAATTTTTTTAATAATAATTCTATGTTAATGCATACATATATTTTTTAATGAAAATATAGATAAATAAAAGAAGGGATGCGGGATCCGATTGTACAGATGTGACACGAGCACTCGTGTGGAGGGTTTCGCGTTCCGATCCGACAAATCAAATTGATAACGAAAATGTTAGAAGAGTGGTAAATGAAATGGTGAGTTATTGGCAATTTTAGCTCTATTAATTGTTTTATTGAAATACTATTAAAAGCACAAGGTTCACTATTTTTTTTAATTTTTAAAAATATATCATTACAGGAGAGCATTTCACAAGAGAGCACTAGCCATAGTGGAACTTACACGAGTCGAGATGACCTATTGGCTAAAGCTATTAAAAGGAAAGAGCATCCGGGTCGCGTTAGGGGTGTTGGCTTTGGGGTCTCACAAAGAGACTATTTTAAGGATCCAAAGCCTGCTTCAGAAAAGGAGATGGAAAACTTGAGAAACATAGTGAAAAACCTCTCCGAAACTATGGTTGCCATGCAACAACGAATTGATGTTTTGGAAGCCCCTAACTCGCGTCAGCCACATGAAGATGACGTCATTTCTTTGAAAGATAGCAGCCCAGAACCAGGTTATAAGATGCTTCCTGAGATAAAAATTTGAACTTGTTTATTAATCATACAACTTGCGACTCTCTATTTTCTGTAAATCATTCAAAACTTTCTAATATAATGTTGTATATATATATATACGTGTGTGTGTAGGGTATCACTCCATGTCAATTAGCACTTTCATCTCCATCATATCGTGTGGTGGCTAAAGGACAGCTATACAATCGATCAGAGACTGATAGAACACTTCACAACTGTCAATTAGCCACCAACAATGTGAAAGTGCGCATTGACACTGCAGTTGAGGCTAATGCACTCCTGCCCGTCCCTCTCAATGATGAAATATTCTCCATTTCTCATGCTCTGGGTACCTTTGTTGCTTGGCCAGCGAGTCTTGTCATTGTCACTGCTGCACCGGTATGTAATTAATAGCTAGTCATTAATAAATTATAACAATTTGTTTGAGGTTACTAAATATACTTTGGTGTGTAACATTTATATTTTATTTTCTTGCTTAAACAGTCCAAATCATCTGGAAACCGTAAGTCAGGGACGTCGAAGCGGTCAGCTATCAAAGGAAAATCTCAAGTGGCCGAGCCTGCAGGTGAAGTAGACGTATGTGCAGATCTTCAACTAGATGGACTCCCTAATGACCTTGTATTTCTGGGAAAGTACACGAAGATGATGAAGATTGGTGCCCTGATCAATATATATATGGACGAAGCCATTATGAATCTTTCATTCCCAGAGTTCATTGGGAAGGAGGAGATCTATCACCTTCTGTGTAGAAAAGAAATAGGAGCCTCTATCATTACAGCGTACATAAAGTAAGTTTTTTAATTATTTTATTACATCTAAACTACGATTATTTTCGTTACTCGAAATTCATTTTTTATGCTCAATTTAGGTGTTTGTGGTTTAACTACGTGATCCCCGAAGGAAAAGAAGCAAGTTTCGGGTTCCTTAGCCCACATTCCATAGCTGCTCAAACAGACCCGTCAGTTCAACAAGTGCAGTACATAGCACGTGCTATGATGCAGAGTACACAACAAAATAAGTTATTTCTTGCACCTTACAACACCGGGTGAGCTACTAAAGACTCGACTTTAATTTGTAAAACTAGCTACGCAAAACAAATTTTCAACTTATCTTTTGAATGCTTTGTAGGGGTCATTGGTTGTTTCTTGCAATTAATCCATTTAAAGAGATTGTTTACTATCTGGATTCTGTGCATGGTGAGCCGCAATACCGAGATGATATGATACTAAAATTCAATCAGTAAGTTTTTCATTCAATGAATGTATCCATTATATTTAATATTTTTTTAAATTGTATTTATTTCACATAATTTCTTGTTTTTAACATATTTTCTTGTTTTTTATATTTTTTTATAGAGCTGTGCACATATTTCGTGCAAACTGCAACAACCAATCCAACAAATCCAAAAACTCGGTCTGTAAATGGTTTACTATAAAGGTTAGCGTTTTCTAGGTTCATGAGATTATATATTCGTATAGAAGTTCGTCTTCTAATACAACGTAATTTTGATTGCTTTTGTAGTGCCCCCGGCAGACCAACGAGGTGGATTGTGGCTATTTCGTTATGAGATTCATGAAAGAGATTATTAGCCACGGACTATCTATAATCCCAACAACGGTATACATAATCCTTATATATATATATACTTAATTCTATTACTTTTGAAATTATTAAACCTTAATTGGTAGGTAATTGAAATGTTATTTCACTTTGCAATTAATCTCTATATATATACATATATCTTGCAGTACTTTAAGGATTGTCAATCCTTCTATACTGATGAGCAAATTGATGAAGTACGCTGCGAAGTTGCACGTTACATTTTCTTAGCAGCTCCTTAGAAATTAGGTAATTTAGTTTTTGTACATTGTGACTTGTTATAAATTGAGATTTGATTTATTGTATTTCGTAAGGTCATTAGTAATTTAATTAGTTGATTGTACATTTTGTTGGAGATTATAATATTTTATTGTTGGAGGAAAAAGATGGTAATATTGAAGTTTGGGGTGATGTTTGTTTATGTTGAATATGTTTTGTTGTTAGTTGAAATTTGTTGGTTGGATCATTGCATATTACTGTACAGGCACTATCATGACAGCGCAATAAATAATTTAAAAAAAACAGAAAAAAAGACAGCGGTTCTGGGAGAACCGCTGCCACAGGTGAGAACTGTGGCAGCGGTTTTCCCAGAACCGCTGCCACAGGTGAGAACTTTGGCAGCGGTTTTCCCAGAACCACTGCCACAGGTCCTCCTTTGGCAGCGGTTTTGGGAGAACCGCTGCCACAGGTCCTTTATTTATTTTTATTTTTTTGGTTTTTTCACAGCGGTGTTCAGGGAACCGCTGTCATAGGTAGACCTATTACAGCGGTTTTGTAACCGCTGTCATAGGTCCACCCCTATAACAGCGGTACCTATGACAGCGGTTAAAACCGCTGTCATAGGCCCAAAAAAACCGCTGTCATAGGTCATTTTCGTAGTAGTGTCATAGGCATTGAGGGCATACACCTAACAAAAGTACGTGTTCTTTCTTGAAATTTTTCATATACCCAAAATATCCGCATGCAATTCAATTTTTTAATGGCAAAAGAGTCAGAAAAAAATAATAAAAATAAATTTCAGATATCTACAATAATAAGAAGTATAGTTACATTCGAACTCTATAATGAAATTACATATAGATAAGGTTGCTCCTATTTATTTATTTATTAAAAGAAGAAAATATATAGAAAATCAAATATCCCAACATATACGGTACAACAAATTTACAATTAATTTTAAATTCCAGTAAATAGAAATTATTCAAATAACTTTTTGTTTTCTATTGTATGTTAAAATGGATATCTGGATATGAATGAAAAAACCAATCTCAACAAACTAATTTATTCTAAATTTATATTTCGTGGCTCATTTAGCAGACATTTTGGAATTCTCACTTTAATCATATGTAAATTTAGTGACTTTTGATATACCTTTTTTGTTGTTACTCATATACCTAAATATCCTTATGTAATTCAATTTTTTAATGTCAAAAGTGAAAAATAAATAATAAGAATAAATTTTAAACATCTATAACAATAAAAAGTATAATTACATTAGTTTTTTACTATATAGACAAGTTTACTCCTATTTATTTATTCATTAAAAGAAGTAGATTAAAAAGAAAGGTTAATCTACTTGAATTTGGTACAGATAAATTTATAACACAAATACACATAAAGTATTCACAACTTTGTTTACAATTTTAATTATTAATTAATTATATGAATATTCTGTGATGGAGAAAATTGAATATCATCACAAAAAGCATACAAAAATCTTAGTAAATGGACTTGGGAAAGCTTTGTAGTGAGGCGCCCTATCTTATTTCATTACTAATATATATTACTTAATTATAATAATGCGAGAAGAAAAATAGTAAACAAATGTTTCCTCATGGTCTAGAGAGATATATTGACATCTATCTTTGTAAGTATTTGTCACTTTCAGTTACAAATAAGTTGCACAACAATTCATTATTATTTATTCTCCTTTTTTGACACTCAAGAGCTTGGCTAACCTTATTTGTGAAGTATTGCTTTCATTTTATCCGTTCCACTCACTCATTTTGATAATTCATCAACTATACTAAAAAAACAAAAGGACTACACAAGTATACAGTTTTTGAGCCATAATAAAAAGATTATTATATGTATAAAGAACTCAATGAGAGGAAAAAAGAAATGAAGCGCTCAATTCATCAAAATTAAACACAATAATATATCAATAAATTCATGATTTATAGAAAATTTTGAATTTATTTAGTTATATGATTATCTAAGTCTCAAATTTTCATTTAGCTTAATTTCTTTAAATATTTATTTAACCTTTCAGGTCAACCAATATTTAACTTTTTAAATAATTATAGTTCATTCATTAGTAATTCATTAATTAAGTTAGTGTTGATATTTTGGATTTATCAAGTTGAACAATGTCAATGTATATGAATTGTAATAACGAGATCATATGATTCACGTGCGACGCACGTGTTGTTTACTAGTTAATGTAAAAAATGCATAATAACGATATTTAAAGTTATGCAAAGTTTCATTATAAATTTCCAAATATTTTTATTAATTTCTATGATTTCTTTAAAATCAAAACTAAAATTTTGAATATTCCCAAAATTTTCATCGAAAATTTCCTTAAATCTACTACCTCGATATCGATACTGATACCGAAATTTAATACCTTGAATATGATTGCCTATATTGGACTTGAACCGCCAAAAATCACACCTACACATAGGTTGACAAGAGTAGTCAGAGTTTTGCAAACTTGTTTAGGTTACATTGAATTAGCATCAATTTATAGTAATGGAACAACTTAATTTCTCCACACCCCCCCCCCCCCCCCCCCCCCCCCCCCCGCCAACAATTTTGAGTGTCTACATAGAACGTTTAACTCCAAATCTTCTACTTAATGCCAATTTAAGACTTATTGAGAATGCAATAAATTTTCTTATAAGATGTCAAAACCGTAGAGAAATAAAGAGTATATATTACAGTTTAATACAGACATCAGTCCTCATTACCCTATAAATAGAACAACCTTGCTTTAAAATTTAATTCTCTTACAAAGGTTTGAGTGTAAATTTAACTCCAAAGCTTCTACTTAATGCCACTTTATTTAAGTGACTTATTAAGAATGCAATAAATTTTCCTATACGATGTCAAAACCGTAGAGAAATAAATAGCATATAATATTACAGTTTCACACAAACATCACTCGTCATACCCTATAAATAGAACAAGCTAGCCTTAAAACTTATCTTACAAAGTTGTTGAAGCATTTTAAAGAATATGTCTCAAACTAGAACCATATATGTATTCCCACTTATCTTTGTGTTCATTTCAATCGCAACTGCACTTAACATTCCTGATTTATCCAATGGAATAGGTGGGCTTGGGTTTTTACCGGGATTAGGTGGAACGAGCCCTCCAAGTACTATAGGAGGATTGCCAGAGATCACGGGATGCCTAACCGCAGTCACAAGTGTTCCTGGATGTGCTGAAGAACTGTTATCATCTGTGCTCACCCTTCAAATACAGCTGCTCAGCCCCTCATGCTGCGGAGCCTTGTTGCAAGTTGAAGAAAATTGCTGGCCAAAGATTTTTCCTTTGAACCCTTTATTTCCATCAACACTTAAGACGTTTTGCACATCGGTTCAGGCTCTACCTGTTGCACCAACACCACCATAATTATTAAAAGCTGTTGCCATATATATAAACCGCAGCTTTGATTACTGATGTTTAATTTGTGAAGAAAATCAAATGTTATTTTTGGCTTTGTCTTTTTTTAAGTTACTCATTTGTAACACCAAAAAGAAAGTGCTTAAAGTAAGAATATTAAAGAATGCATGTGGAGATAATCGTTTGAGTAGCCAGTAGGCGACCGGATGATTTTGGGAATGGATAGCTATTATTCTATGAAAGAAGGATGGTTTTTAATTATCAAGAGGAACACCATATGTGACAACCAAATCATTGAAAAAATGAAATGGAAAAAGATAAAATTATAAACAATTAAGTTATAATATTGAAGAGGCAAACCCAAACTTTTTATATACGAGTTGAGATGAATTAAATTTAGAACATGAACAAAAAGTTGTTTGATTGAGTTTATAATAAGCTCCATCTATTTCACAGTGTTAATAATATCTCTACCCCTAACTATTGTTGAAATTACAATTTAATCTTCCTTTTTAAAAAAGTTATATGAAACCCCCGACGATTACATGACCTTGCACGGCAAAAAAAATCCTAACTAAATTGTCAAAAAGTCTAAAACACACTTGAATTAAATTTAGAACATGAACAAAAAGTTGTTTGATTGAGTTTATAACAAGCTCCATCAAATATTTCATTGGGTTACTAATATCTGCAACCCTAGCAATTGTTGATATTACAATTTAATCTTCCTTTTTAAAAAAATTATATGAACCCTCAACGATTACAAAACTTTACACGGCAGAATAAATCCTAAAAAAATCCAAAACACACTTGACTAAACCTAAAAATAATAAGAAAAAATGAAACAATAAAGTTTTGAAATAAAAAAAAGAAACATAAAGAAATTCGAAATAAATAAAATAGAAAAAATTGAAAACAAGTGAATAGCTTCCATATTCCTCATCGCCCATCTTTCTTGCCGCAACATACCGCCACACCACCAAAAAAAATATCTACACATCAATCTAAATAATTTCTCACAACAAAAAATATATCACATCAATCATAATCATTATATGTTTTTCTCTAAATTTTTGTTATCTAAACACACTTTTAACACCACATTTGTTAACCGGTTATCTCTAAAAACACTTTTTTCTCAATTTTATCATTAAAAAAATTTCTCCGAGATGAATATGTCATCCAATTAAACCCTTATATACTTCCTCGTCCCAAAAATAATCTCCACTAATCCACTTTTATTCCTCCCAAAATGTTTGTCCCTTACTATAAAGTAGGTGTTTATTGTCGAATCCGACTATATTACCCTCCATTTTAATTGAATATTAACTAATTAATACATTTTTACTATAAAACTGAAATCGTATATAAGGAAAGAAAGTTTCATACATGGACAAATAAACAATAGTTAAAAATGAAACTAAAATCATGGCATGTTTTGAAAGATAATGTTGTTTGTTTCCTTTGTTTTATGAAAGACAGATCAGACCATCTATTCCAAATCGTGTTTCATTTTCTATTCCATGTACTTAGATGCATAACAAGCATATAAAATACATATCACTTATCTATTTAAGAAAAATGTTTATACACTTTTCGGGCATATAAGTACATGGAATAGAAGATGAAACACGATTTAGAGAAGATTCGATTTGTATAGAAAGGGTAACTTTGGGAATCAATGGACTTTCGTTAATTCCTACCAAAAGTCAAAGGGGACATCTTTTTAAAAAAAGCAAAGACAAACATACGAGTCAAAACTAATCAAGAAGACAAAAAGAACTAGAACATACTTGTGGAAGTCTTAGTCAGTTTGAGGACATTCAATTATGATAACACATGAATGATTATGATATCTGAGATTTGACCAACTTTGTACATTTTGTGAAACCCTTTGGGACTCATATTTGTTAATCGTCCAACCCTTTTACATATATATGGAAACAGAAATATGCATTACACTGCTTAATGTACATATGGCAATCTTCAAAAGGGAGCAAGTAAATCTACATATAATAACTAGAGCGACGAGCAATTGAAAGTTGAAACAGGCTGATCCAACTTCACCTAACTTTTTTCTTTATACATCATATAAAGTTTGAGTCTCTCCACGATCACTTTCTTCTTTATACATCATATAATTATACAAGAACATCAAGATGATGTATAGACCAAGATTGCGGGCAATCAACCAAGCCAGATTCAAATAATACTTATCAACTCGACTTTCATTCAAGGTGTTCTGAAACCAACTTGCCTTCCCCCACCCTCGTTCAGCTTTCCCACTACATACACTGCCAGCACACTCCCAAAACATCCCAAGCCGTTCGCGAAACTGGTAAAACTACTGAGCATGAATCTCCACCATGAGAAAACAAATTTGTCTTGGAGAATAATAGCCATGCTCGTTTCCATAAATCCATCTACTGCACACATCTTGAATTGATGTCCTTCCAAATTCGTTACTAAGATCCCATATGAGATATGGAGAGATAGGAAACCAAACCTTAAGTATATTAGAGTTTGGGGATGCCCTGCCTATATCAAGAAGACAAAGGCAGCGAAAATGAAAGCTAGGTCTTTTAAAGGGCGTTTTGTTGGATATCTCAAAGATTTGATGGGATTCCTATTCTACATTCTTGGTGATCAAAGGACCCTTGTTACATTGTAAACGCACTTTCTCGAGGATGACTTCATTTGAGAAGGTGGAGCATGTAGGAAAATTGTTCTGGATGAACAAATCAAAACGCCTAGCGAGACACCTAATCAAGAAACACATACTGAACATGTGGAGACACAACTAACATTGCAAAGGTCTAGTAGATTACCTCATCGACCTAATAGGTACTATGGGTATCTGTTACAAGAGGAGCTAAGTCTCCAAACTATAGCAGTGGGAGCCCAAGGGGACGACCCATCTACTTATGAACAAATAATTGTAGACATTGACTTTTCAAAGTGGCAAAAAGCTATGCAAGCTCAAATAGACTCGATGCACTCCAATCAGGTCCGGACTCTGGTAGATCGACCCAAAGGTATCGTACCTATTTGGTTCAAGTGGATCTACAAGAGAAAGATAGGCTCGGATGGGAATGTTGACATACACAAAGCTAGGCTTGTGGCAAAAGACTATAGTCAAAATAAAGGGATTGACTATCAAGAGACTTTTTTGCCATTGGCAATGATCAAATCTATTCGCATCTTACTTGCAATAAATGCACATATAGACTATGAGATATGGCAGATAGCTGTGAAGATGGCTTTTCTAAATGGATTCCTCAAAAAGGATATCTATATGGAGTAGCCTATGGGCTTTCTGTCAGAATCTAATATCCATAAGGTGTGGCAGCTTAAGAGATCCATTTATGGACTTAAGTAAGCCTCTAGGACTTGAAATTTTTATTTTGATGAAACCGTCAAAGGTTGCTTTCATCAAAAATGAAGACGAACCCTGTGTCTACAAGAAGGTTAGTGGGAGCAAAATTACTTTCCTAGTACTATATGTAGATGATATTCCACTTATAGGAACTAACATAGGCATGTTGACTTCAGCCAAATCATGGCTTTCGAGTATATTCTCCGTGGAAGACTTGGGAGAAGGGACCTATATCCAAGGACTCGTATCTATATAGATAGAACAAATAGGATGATAGTGCTTTTCCAAGCCCTTTACTTAGAGAAAGTCCTAAAGAGATTTAGGATGGAAGACTCTAAGAAAGGTTTTTGACACGACAAAATCCTAGAAAGAGAACTAGGTCGCACAAGTAGTAGAGTGGATATTAAGTCTGGGGTTTTATCGTTTCCATAGGGACCTCTATAACCTAAGTACCGAGATTACTATATTATCCATTTCTAAGTTAGTCAATTTCAACGTTGATTAACTGATTAACTAAGCAAGGTAAAAACTAAGGCAAAATCAAACCAAATAAAGCAAGAAAGCAATGGGGAGAAGCGATTATGGCACACGGTTCAACCAATTATGCATTTCAATTGTGATAGAGGTTCCATTGGACTATTAGATTGATTTAGATAAGGTGAAATTTCCTAACATATGTACTACCCAATCTCTTCGCATAGCAACCCTACCCTTGTTAATGATTTCCTATACATCTCTACATGAAAATCCAATTAATGAAGATGTATTTAAGGTCTAGGAATTCCCCACGTTAATGGAAAGCTAACTAAAGAAACTGAGTCTATCTCTCGTCGGTTTAACTATGGGTATTCAATGTTTATATCTCCCCTAGGTCATTATCTCTCTATTTCTAACCTAAGCATTATATCAAACACTTGGGGATAAAGAAAATTAACATAAATGGCCTACCCATGGCCTTATCAAATGTATTTAGCCCATATTCAAGTCAAACATACAAACCCACATCATAGAATTCATAGGAAAATCAACCCTAATCTAAAAGAAAGAACTCCCTAATCCAATCTTCGATGTTGATTTCTTGTTGAAAGCTCCGTCTTCTATTGAATTTTGAGTCTTCAACGAGTATCTTGCTGTTGAAGTATCTTGCTCTTCAAGCCTCTCTCAAGCACTCTCTCTCTCTCTCTCTCTCTCTTTCTATTTTAGGTAAAAAGTTGCTGAAGATTGTAAAGATTTGCTTAAAATTATGACATAAAGCCTATTTATAGTGTCCCAAAAATGTGCCTTGACCGCTGTGTCATATCCGAACACTGCGGTCTTGCATGAGCGGTGGCAAAGACCACAGTGTTTGGTCTTTGCCACTTTGATGCAAAAAATAGCTGAACTTGACTTCAATCTTTCATCTTTTCGCTCCACTTGTTTGTTAACCTTAAAAACATGAAAAGAAGGGATTCATGTATCAAATTGGACGAAGATATATCAAAGGTCATGTTGTGATTCAGTTTAGCGGATAAAAATTTAATCTGAATCACTCCATGAATTGAATCTGGGGTTTCGTGATATTAATTTCCAATAATAAAAAAATACAAAAGTGGATAATGAAATTACCTCTTGATGGAAAAATTCGAATAATCAGAAGCACCCCCAGACTCTTGCCTCTAAGAAAGCTCCGATCTCTTCCCCTGAAACTATGGCGGCGGCTACTAGATGGAGAGAGGGAGGGAATTTTGTCTCTTCTTGTTGCTCAAGGTTTCTTTTGGCTCAATGTCAGATTCAGAATTATGACTTGTTTTGACACTGGCTAACAACTTATGCCAGGGTAACAAAACCCCTAGTCCTACTAGTGAGGGGCGGCCGCTAGGGCTCTTTTGGATTCGACTTCTGGACTTTGTTGTATCTTAGCCCATGTGTAATTAATTAAATTCAAGTCCAATCCAATTGACTTTTAATTAATTTTTAATCCAATTAAATTAATCCAATTGATTTAAACCAGCTTATAAATTAATTTCAATTAATTTAACGTATGAATTAAATGATTTAATTTAATTAAACATCTTTAATTAAATCATGTCATCCAATTTTGTTAATCATTCACATCTAATGTGAATTTACCAAAATACCCTTAGCATAGAAAATTATTCATTTTTTTCACATAGTGCGACTCTCTAGGCTCGATTTAATTGGCAATGGGAGGATTCTAAAGGATAATGTTGTCACCTAGCCAGCACCGTGGAACCAAATCATAGTCCAATTGAATACGAGATGAACATGTCATCACAAACCTTGATTACGATTACCATATGCGTATAAAGTCTTCACCGGCGTGACCCGATCAAGTAAGAGCTATGGTACGTCAAACTCATAGAACTTGATATTGTACTCAGTAATCATAATAATGTGAAATTACCAAACAATCCTCAGTGACCATTACTAGTTAGTTTTTCTGCTTTGTCCATTTTGTAATTTCAATTCCTTATGAACATATAGGTCACATACTCGTTTATTATCGAGACAGTGAATCTCATATTAGCAGTTATCTTACAATGTCGAATGCAACATGTAAATCGAACTTCAAGGTCGACCCCATCTATCAGGTGATAGGGGTCTAACTACTTTGGAAACATATCCAATACTACAAGCACATTGTAAATAACTCCTCAGGTCTAAAGTTCACACATACTATCGCAATCTTAATCCGAATCATTGACTGTCAAAGAGTAAATACCCATGTGATTGAATTAATTCGAGTTGAGTTCAAATATGTTAATTCTATTAACTATATTCATGATACTAGCTCCCACTATCTAATCAGCGTTCAATTGACACTTCCTTGTCAAAACAGGTGTCATACGAGTTGAATTTTAATGCGTAATTAAAATTCCTTAACTCACAAACTGAGATTAAAAACTTGACTCTTCCAGTGCCTCCTCTCAACCATAAGAGATGGAAAGTCTATCTTCAAATCTTAGGGACTTATTTGTTCAACACACTTAAATGCCGTTTAGATTTATATGAACAAAATCAAAACATTTATTTTATAAATAGAAACATATAAATATCTCTACAAAATAACTTATCAATGCCCTACTCAATCTAATTCCTCATTGGCATTGAGGACATACTCCTAACAAGTTAATCAAAAACTAGATAATTTAAGGGTAAAAATAAGTGAAAATGCGAGTGTATCAGTTTTCAACCTAGCAAACATGGGGTACACTTTTCTAAGTCTATGTCTCCTCATAGTGAGGACAATAGGAAAGAGATGAGCACGATGCCCTCAACATCTACTGTGGGTAGTTAAATGTATTCCATGTTATGCACACAACCTAACTTATCAATTGCTCGACCTCGAGCAATAAGAGCTATAAGGCACGACCACATCATCAACTAAAGGGAGAAACAAAAAGAAAACTATCTAACTCACTTTCGTGGACTGAACGATTGCACTTAGCAAGGTGCAACAAGCCTTGAACCCTTGAGTTAGCTCAAAGGACGAGTTATAGTCTCATGAGGGTTTGCATGCGATATTCCCACAAAATCGAAGGATATTAAACTCAAACCAACCAAGACAACTTGAAATAAGAACTATGATGCAATGGCATGAATCAAGTGACAATGAAGCTCAACAATATGTACACAAATAAAGACAATGCTCATTCAATACCTAGAATCGAACTAATTTCCAAAGGGTGTAGTGAGATAAGATCTAGGGCATTATGATCGCAAGGCATCCCTACCATGCTCGGGAACATTCCCCATATCTACCAACTTTCGATAGGTCATAGATTTTATCAAATCATAGGCAACTTTAAGGTTAAATTGTGCTTATTTCCATTCACTTTACATTAACATTTCACTCTTCGAACGATTTAAGGTTATAACAACAAAAGGCCTCCCTCGATGTTCTACCCCTTTAGATCTTCTTTGCCACCCATGTAACGGGCTTTGGGTCGACAACTCCCAAACCAGAGGGTTTTAGGGTGCTAAGTGTTAAGACACTCCTACGAACTTAATCAACCAAGTGGCAAAGGCCACTAAATAGAACAAGGTCTTTTATTCAACTCATTCCCGATTGGCTTGAGCAAAGCCCAAATTAGCTCAACGAATATAGTATGTAGTCAATAGTGCTTTGATGACCTCCAATACTCGTTGGCCTGACCGAATAATCGAGGTCATACCAACCAATTCTCAACTATTCATTCCATTAACACAATTGTGAACCCATACGCAACTAATCATCTCAAAACAACATGAATAATCATCAATATATTCGGGGGATACTCCTCACATGTCTCGGGATGTGGAAACCTTTTCATTCCCTTTACCTTCAACTAAGGAAGATTGACTCTCAACTAAGGTTGAAATGAGCATAATCAAGATGTGTAATTTTATATTTTAGAAACATACAAGATACCATGCCATTGTCTCGAGTTCTCAAGTCTAATTGCACCAATTGGAAAGCTAATATCCTAGAACAAAATTTTGTTATGCTTGATTTTTCTCAAAAATTTAGAACAAGATACATGCAATAGCAACGGTTCCCCAAACTTGAGCTAAAAACATGATCACATGACACATAGCATCAATAAGCCCTACTCATTACCCACCCACCCCACCCCACCCTTCCAAACTTAAACTCAACATTGCCCTCAATGTTGACTCAATCATACACAATCAAAAGGAGGTAAACGAGAGTACTTACCACAAAGGTGCTAAAAAGCAACCTTAATCACGTGAAATCCGCTCCAAGCTCAAATCCACAATGAAAAATTCTCCAAAGCTAAACTCGGCTACTACATGTCATGTACGCACAATGAAAAACCATCAAGACTCAAAGAGAAGCATGTCAAAAGTGCATGCTTGAATATAACATAAAGAAATAAAACTACACAAGATAAAAATGAAAACAAGAAGAAAATAAAACTTACAAACTTGGGTTTGCCTCCCAAGAAGCGCTTGTTTATGGTCATTATCTTTGACTTTGTGCTTGTTGAGGTTCAAATACGTGGTCCATTTAGAACGCCAATATCCTTGTCATTCTTCCTTTTTTTCTCATGCCCCTCTCGCCTCCACTCATATCGCGGAGTTTTGAGATTAGCCCTTCTTGCCGGATTTGTCTTATCGATCTCACGAACATGTTGATGTGCTGGAATGCACTTTATGCATAAATCCTCCTTTTTCACCTTGTCTTGGTTCTCATTGGGGATCTCATCCTCCAACTCAAGAGTGCCCTTCGTCTTACCACTTGCACATTTCTCATCAAGTAAAGGGTTGATAGCATTGAGATTGAAACAAGTGAGATCATCTATGGACGGTTTCATGTCTTCATAAACATTGAATGTCACCTTTTCATCTCTTATCTTCAATGTCAACTTACCCTTTCCCATGTCAATCTTGGCATTGCTAGTGGCTAGGAAAGGTCTTCCTAGGATCAAGGGGACACCAATGTCGCTATCCATTTTGAGAACCACAAAGTCAACTGGATAAAAGAACTTTTAGACTTCTACAATGACATCCTCAATAATGCCCTTTGGGTGTTTGATAGAGCGATCTGCCAATTGTACAGACATGGGTGTTTGGGCTTCCCAAGGCTGAGTTTCTTGAAGATAGAGTAGGGGAGAATATTCATACTCGTTCCTTAATCGCGAAGCACTTTTTCGAAAGTAAGATGGCCAATAGTGCACGATATGGTAAGACTCCCCGGATCCTTGAGCTTACGAGGCAATTTGTTAAGTAAGACGGTGGAGCACTCCTCGGTGAGACAAACCGTTTCATTTGCCTCCCACTTTTGCTTGTTAGATAGAATATCCTTAAAGAATTTAACATAATTCAGCATTTGCAAAATAGCATCCACAAAAGGAATGTTGTTGATCCTCACCTCACGAAGAATAGCCAAGATATGAAAGGAAGCTTGGATCCATCTCCTTCTTTTTTTTTCCTGTGCATTTGGGAAAGGAAGATGATTCGCGATGGGTAGAGCGGGTGTCGGAGACAAAGAACTAGGAGTGGAAGAAATAGGAGGTGGCGCCTGGGAGCGGTATGCAAACAGTCATTTTCCTGAAGGAGCGTGATCAACGCCTGGGCGCCGCACCAAGAAGGTCAAGATTTGAACAGGCTGTATCTGGTGCCTGGGCACCGCTATGTGAACAATATCATTTTCCACTTGTTTTCCACTTCTTAAGGCAATTGCATGGCATTTCTCCTTAGGATTCTTCTCTGTGTCACTCGGTAGAGTTCCTGGGGCTGTCCCACTCAACCAGGTTGATAATTGGCCTATATGTGTTTTCAAATCTTTCATATTCATGAACATGTCTTTCATCATGTTTCGGAGCTCATTGAACGACGCACTTGACTTTTTAATGTGCTCGTTTAGACGTTTATTGGTTGTAGGAGGTCTCACTTGCCCTTGACCTTAAAAATTTTCTTGCCTTTGAGCTTCGTTATTATTGAATGGTGGCTTTGGGGCTTGATAAATCCTGAGATGGGCATTTTGTGCCGGATTGGGTCTCTTCAGGAAGTTTTCAGGCGCATGGAAGTTCGCCCGAGGTCGGTTGGCATTGCCAACATAGTTCATGTCACCAACCACCGATTCTCGAGGTACTTCTTCTTTTACAACTTCTTCATCATCGGGATAGAGCTCATATTCCCAGACCAATTGTTTGATCTTGTCCCACACACTTTGGCAATCTAACCCAAGGAGATCACCACCTGCGCCCGCATTGAGCTTATTTTGGATGTGTGATCGAACTCCATCATAGAAGTGTAATACTTGTTCATTCAATCCAAAGTTATGATCTGGGCGTTTTCGGAGCACGCTTTTATATCTAGCCCATGCCTCGGCTAAGGATTCATTATTTTTTTGCCTAAACCCTTTTATATTACTCCGAACCTCGTTGATTTTGGAGGGTGGGAATAATTTATTCAAAAAGGCGTCGACTAACTCAACCCATGTTGTGATGGATTGAGGCGGTAGGGATTTATATGATGTCGTCGCCTTGTCCTTTAGCGAGAAGTGGAAGATCTTTAGACGAATTGCATCGAGATCCCATGGATGAAATTCCAAATGTGCATGAGACGATTCATGAGGCTCACAATAGAAGGGTTCGCCTTGAACCATACTAAATATGTGTGACGGAATTTGATAATTCAGTGCATAGAAATTTAGTAAGACCACGGGCCCCGGTATGGTACGGACCCTCGGTGGTAGACCACCTCGGACCGACGGAAGTTGTTGAGGAGGAGGTGGTTGCATGGCTTGGAGAATGCCTTGTAACCACTCCCGATTCTCCGGTAAGTTCATGTCCGCGAAGCGAGCGTTTGGATTTGGTTGATAGATATTATCCGCCATTTCACGAACTCTTCTACAGGAGCGGTTCATACAAACCTATAAAGTGGACAAACGAAACAAAATTAGACTAACAAGAAAAACAAAAGAAATGCAAGAAATAAGCGAAAAACTAAAAATTATGAAAACGTAAAATATAATCAAAAACTAAAATAAACAAGTCCCCGACAACGGTGACAAAAACTTGACACACTAGTAGCTAACGTGCTTTAATAGAAAGTATACTAGTCGTATGTAGTAATAAGTAGACAAAAAGTCATTGTTGTCGAAGCTCAAGGACTAGTTATTTAGTTTATGATTTTCGATAACAAAGGGAATTAAAAAAGAGATTTAACTAAACAAGAATGAAGAATAACTAAAACGAAAGTAACGAGAGACTAAACTTCCAAGGCGGAGAGGTAACTAAGGCTCATGTTCGGGCACATGTTGCGTATTGCTATCCTAAGATCATTACCAATTCATTACACATATATGGCTATGGTGAAAGCTCCTAAGGTACAGAATAACCGATGTCTCGTGCTAGGCTCCTACACTTAATTAGCGGTTTCCTAAGTATGTCTACCCAGAAATCTTCATATTAATTCACATATGCAATGAATTTAAAAACTAGGTGTTGACTATTAATGCCCAAGTTAGACAATACAAAAAAGTTGTGATTCTATTTTTCTAGAAAAATGGATGAAATATGGTCATCTTTTCAGGCATTGAATGTAGCACACTTTGATATTTAAATAGTCCCTTCACTGCCGAAAGGTATAACATGTACTCATAATGTCTTGACACGTTTAGAGGCTCGAATTACACATGGCAATCCCATATCCTCTTCATCCAAAAATACGAAAAGTAGAATAATAAAGCGGCTCGAATTACACATGGCAGAAATTTCTTTGAGAAACTACCGATCTCTTCCCCGGAAACAATGGCAACGACGGCTAGTTGGAGTGAGAAGGAGGGAATTTTGTCTTTTCTATTGCTCTAGGTTTCTTTGGGTCAAAGTCAGATTCTGAATAATGACTTGTGTGTAGAAATTTGTCATTGACTAACTACTTATATCAAATAAGCAGAACCCATAGGTTTACTAGGGGGCGACCGCTAGGCCTCATAAGGATGGGCTTCCGGGCTTTGTTCCATATTAGCCCATGTGTAAATAAATAAATCCAAGTTTAATCCAATTGATAATTAATTAATTATTTTATTCCGATTAAACTTAATCTAATAAATTTAATTCAACTTCTAAATTAACAATCAATTTAACTTATGAATTAATATGATTTAATTTATTTATTTAATCCAATTAAATATTTTTAATCAAATCATGCCATCCATTTCGTCAGTTAATCACATCTAACGAGATTTTACTCAAATACCTTTAACATGGAAATATTCCTTTTCTTCACATAGCGCGACTCTCTAGGCTCGATTGAATTGGCAGTGAGAGGATTTCAAAGGATAAGGTTGTCACCTAGCCAGCGCCATGGAACCAAATCGTAACCCAATTGAATCCGAGATGAACATGTCATCATGAACCTTGATTAAGAGTACCATATGTGTATAAACTCTTCACCGATGTGACCCGATCAAGTAAGAGCCACGATATGTCAAATTCATAAAACTTGATGTTGTACTCTGTAATCATAATAATGTGAAATTACCAAACTACCCTTAGCGACCATCACTAGTTAGTTTATTTGCTTTAGCCAAAGACTTTGTAATATTTATTACATATAATCGTACACTCATTTACTGTGGAGACGGTGAATCCCATATTGGCAGTTATCTTACAATGTCGAATTCCTCGTGTGGATCGTACTTCAAGGTCAACCTCACCTATTAGGTGATACAGGTCTAACTACTCTCCAATACTATAAGCACATCGTAAACAACTCCCCAGGTCTAAAGTTCACATATACTATCGCAACCTTAATCCCAATCATTGACTGTCAAAGAGTATATACTATGTGATCGGATTAATGCGAGTCGAGTTCAAGTATGTTAATTGCATTAATCATATTTATGACACCAGCTCCCACTATTTAATCAGTATTTGACTGGCACCTCTTTGTCAAAGCAAGTGTCATACGAGTTAAATTTTAATGCCCAATTAAAATTTCTTAACTCACGAACTCCCGGTTTAAGAGATTAAGTACTTAACTCTTCCGGTGCCTCCTCTCGACCATAAGGGGTTGAAAGTCTATCTTCAAATATCATAGACTTATTTGTTCAATACATTCAAATGTCATTAGATTTATATGAACAAAATCAAAACCTTTATTTTATAAATAGAAACAATAAATAGTTTGTACAAATAACTTATCAAAGTCCTACTCAATCTAATTCCCCATGGGCATTGAGGGCATACACCTAACAATCTCCCACTTGCACTGAACGCCAATCACTATGGTATTTGATGCCCATCTTCCAAGATGTTTATCTAGCACCGCCTGTGATAATGGCTTAGTGAGTGGGTTAGCCACGTTTTCTGTTGAGGCTATTTTCACGGTAATATTGCATCTTCCAACGATTTCTCATATTATATGATATTTCCTCACCTCGTGTTTAGATTTACTATGAGACCTTGGTTCTTTAGCTTGCGCAATTGCTCCATTGTTGCCACACCACAGTGGCAACGACATTTCCTCTCTAGGAACCACTTGAAGTTTGTTTATGAACTTTCTCATCGAAACAATTTCTTTGAGCCAGCCACATATTTTGTCTCTGTTGTGCAATCAGCAGTTGTACTTTGTTTGAAACTTTTCCAAGACACTGCTCCACCATTGAGCGTGAATATATACCTAGTGGTGAACTTGAGGTCATTTGGATCTGATTGAAAATCTACATCGGTGTAGCTATCCACCTTCAATTCTCCATTTCGATATATCAATAGCATAGCTTTAGTTCTTCTTAAGTACTTTAAGATACACTTCACGGCTGTCCAGTGTTGTTGCCCCGGGTTTGCTTGAAACCTACTAACCATGTTCACAGCATATGCTAGATCTGGTCTCGTGCACAACATCGCGTACATGAGACTTCTTACTGCTTATGCATAGGGTGTATTCCTCATTCCATTCTATCCTTGTCTGCTTTAGGACTTTTAGATTTGAAAAGATGAATACCATGTCTCATAGGCAAAAGTCCTCCCTTAGATTTATGCATTTCGTGTCTCTTGAGGACTTTCTCTAGGTAGAGCGCTTGGGAGAGTCGTATCATTTTATTCACTCTATCTCTATATAGGCGAATTCCTAGATTGTAGGTTGTTGCTCCCAAGTCTTTCATGGAGAACGTGCTTGAGAGCCATGTCTTAACTGATATCAATAAGCTTATGTCATTCCCTATAAGTAGTATGTCATATACGTATAGAAACAGGAATGTCAACTTGCTCCCACTGACCATTTTGTAGACACATGGTTCGTCTTCATTCGTAATAAAACCAAATTTTTTTGCTTCTTCATCGGACGTTAGATTCCAGCTCTAAGAGGCTTGTTTTAGTGCATAAATGGACCTATTAAGTTTGTAAAATTTATGAGAATCTGCTTCGGATATGAAGCCCCTAGGCTGTTGCATATACATGTCCTCCTTGAGGTATACATTTAGAAATGTTGTCTTCACATCCATTTGCCAGGTTTCATAATCCAAGTTTGCAGCTATGGCTAGCAGAATTCTAATAAATTTGATCATGGCTACTGGCTTAAAGGTTTCCTCAGAGTCAATGCCCTCCTTTTGACTATACCCTTTTGCCACCAGTTTGGCCTTATAAGTATCCACCTTGCCATTAGGACTAAACTTTCTCTTATAGATCCATTTGCATCCAATTGGTCTTACTCTATTTGGTAGATCAGCAAGAGTCCAGACTTGGTTCCAATACATCAAATCAATCTCTGCTTTCATAATCTCAAGCCACTTTGAGGAATCTCTATCCGTCGCTACTTCATCATAGTCAGAGGGATCATCTCCATGGCTCCCTTTTGCAACAACATACAAGTAATTTTTTGTATTGTACAGATAGCCATATCTCCCAAGCGGCTGAGATACTCTGCTAGATCGTCGGTGCGACGATTGTGTCATATTGGGTTTAGATTCTTGAACTAATGTCTCCAAGGTCACGTGATCCTATTCTTCCAGAAAAATCATCCTACCTGTACTACCTTCTCGAATGAATTCTTCTTCAAGAAAGTGGGCTTGCAAGGCCATGATAATCCTATGATCATTCTGTAGGTAAAAGAGGTATTCCATTGAATCTACGGAAAAATCGATAAAATGTCCTTTCAAGGATCTATCCTCTAGTTTCTCTACCTTGGTCTTCTTTACATATGATGGGCAACGCCATATCTTTATGTACTTGAGACTAGGCTTCCTACCACTCCATATTTCATATGGTGTAGTGGGAACAGATTTCGAGGGACATTTGTTCAGAACATGCGCAAGTGTAAGCAAAACATGCCCCTACAGAGAAATGGGTAAATTAGTGTAGTTAAGTATGGAACGTATCATGTCCAACAGAGTACGATTTCTTCTTTCTACTGCCCCATTAAATTATGGAGTTGCTGGAGGAGGTATTTGAAATACTATGTCTTGTTCTTTTAAGAACTCATCAAATTTGGCACTCATGTATTCGCCACCTCGATCAGATCTAAGTGTCTTAATACTGTGCCAAGTTCATTTTTCAGTTAAAGCTTTGAATTTATTGAACCATTCATGTGCTTCTGACTTATACTTCATCAGATAAACTAGACCATACCTAGAGTGGTCATCTGTGAATGTTATAAAGTATTGAAAACCTCCAAGGGCCGCATCCTTGAGGGGCCCACAAATGTCAGTGTGAATTAATCCTAAAACTTCATTTGCCCTTTTGAAATGCCCAATGAATGGTGACCTAGTCATCTTGCCTTCAAGATATGATTCACAAGTAGGATATGGGTCAGACCTAAGTGGACCAATAAGCCCACGTTTTTCCAACTTATGAATCTTAAATTCACCAGCATGTCCTAGTCTAAGGTGCCATATGAGTTTTTGGTTTACTTCACTCATACTAGGTTTTCTAGTCATAGTATTAATCATACATTGATTTCAGACATCCAAATAGTATAGACCATTAATTAAAGATGCAGAGCCAACACACTTATTTCTAAAATAAATATCACAAAAATTATGTTTAAAAGAAAACAAATATCTTTTCCTAACCAATACAAGAATAGAAACAATATTCTTGAGCCTGTTGGGCAAAACAAGGCAATCATCTAAAATTATTTGATGTCTAGAAAATAATGTAACAGAAGTAATTCCAATGTGCGTCGTAGCCACACTCTGTCCGCTTATAACATTGATCATTACTTCCTTCTCATCCAGCTTTCTACTTTCTTCCAGATCCTAGTTCAAAACATAAATATGAGCACTAGTTGTGGAATCTAGAATCCAAGAAGTGGAAAATATCATAATAGAACAATTCGTTTCAAAAACATAAAATTCTATACCTGATTTGCTTTCAGATCTTAGCTTCGAACAATCACGCTTCCAATGCCCCACTCCCATGCGCTTAGTCCTTGGCTTTTTCACCTAGGATATGATCGGTTCTCTGATATGCCCAAATGGGTCTACTTCGGTCCTCTTCTAGAAGATAGAATAGGAACTGTGAAAACACCAAACTTCTTTCTCATTTGTGTTTGGACTTTTACTAGTTTGTCCATTTGCACTGGCATTGATCTTTCAATGTCATCCAAATCAAAGTTGATGAAAAAGGCAGAAAATGACTTAGATAGAAACTGGAGAATGGGATCAACTTGTTGGTGGAAATCCATGTAGTAATCCAATAAAATGAGTTTCTCTAGCATGGATATCATGATCAAAACATGAACACCAATGTCATCTCTTTCTCTCATCTTTGTGTTGAAAAGCTCCTTCGATACAAAGTATTTGTGGGACTTGCCCCGTTCCCTAAATAGTTCCTCCAAGTGTAGCATGATTGACCTAGGACTATCCATGTTCTCATGCGTTTGTTGCAATGCACTGCACATGGAGCTCAACATGTAATACCTTACTTTCCCTGCATCAGAGATCCAATCTGAGTATGCCAGTATGACAGAATGATCCTCATCGACCCCAAGCCTTTGTGGCCTATCCATCTCTAGCATATGTTCAAGTGATTCATCATTGAGGACCATCCTCAATGCTCTAATCCAATAAGAGTAGTTTGGTCCAATGAGGACATTTTTCTCAAGCAATACTTTCAAAACGTTAGTCATTGTGTAGGAAATAAATTGTATAAAATACCAAGATTTATGATTGGGTGTGCTATTATATATTTTTAAATAAAATCAAGAATTTCAATATTTACTTAACTCCCACTATTTTTCTCGAAACATTGCACTCCCGCTGCAATAATTGAAAACCTCGTTGGATTGGTTTTATAGTGAATGATTGAGTTCCTCAATGGTCTAAACAAGTTGCATCATTTTTTGATAAATGGCCTGTTTCGATATATAGGTGGTGATCCATCTGAGCCATTTATCCTATAAACTCCTTTTAGTCTAACAATTTAATCCCGCCTTGCAACCTTTTTCGATATATGGGGCGGAATTCGCTTCGAAATGAAGGCATCAAAATGCACTAGAGAAGATAGACTACCACGTCTTGATGTATGGCCCCCTTATTCCGGGAAGATGTCATGCACTAGAAGTGAACCCACCTTCTAAAACTTGATGGAGACCTAGGACATCCAATACCCCTTTACTTCCTCAGTATTTTCTAATGGGAAAATTATAACATTTGATAATGTTAGTAGGATTGGTTTCACTTTGCACATTAGTTTCTTTATTGCGCAATTTAAAGGAAATGCATAAGAATAAGCTTAGCAATTCTAACAACACACACATGTATGCACTATTCTAGATCAACTCGAGCCAATGAGTGATCGGAGAGAGGTTCTATCTATTATGAGGGTTTTCGCCTAAACAACATCTAATCTTCATATTTCTCCAAGACTTCATGTGCCATCATGATCCGCCAATTGGGCGTATCTCTAAAACAATTACATAGAAATAACCTATACAAAAATTCTATAAATTGAAGATACAAACTGGGGGCTCGAATTTCCGCCCAATACAACCTAGATAAACCATAACTCCATACAAGTTGTCACTATTACATAAATATGGAGCAAATAAACAATTTAATCACATATGTGAATTAAACATCAAATATAATTTAATGTTTGACTAAATCTAATTTAATCTTTGATTAAATCTAATTTAATCTCATCAAACTAAATCCAATTAAGTTTGACTACTTTAATCTAATTAAAGTGTGACTATTATCAAATAAAGTCACATGGGCAATCTAATCTAAAGACATAGCAATATCATGTAAAAGAAAGTTGGTATTTAAATCCAATTTAACAAATCTAATTTAAAACATTTAACAATTTTTAGCTTGAAGAATTTAAGTCCAATTAAATTTTTCAATAAATCCAATTTAAATTATTTAACTAAATCCAATTTAGAAATTTGAATAAACTTAAATTCAACTTAATTTATTCACTAAATCTATTTAGAGTTTGAATAAACTTAAATCTAATTTAATTTATTCACTAAATCCAATTTAGAAGTTGAAACAAAAATTATTGAGGGTTCATCAATTGATAAATAGTTTAGTTAAACTTTTAATTGGGTCAAACCCACATAATTAATTATTCGATAATTAGGTAATCCAATTAGATAATTGGGTATAATTATTAATGTTAGGCTCGACCCAACTTTATAATTTAAAATATAGAGCCCAGCACTTTTAAATTAATGTGTTGGCCAAGCCCAGCAATTAGCGCAACGCTATTTGGCCCAACGCTTATTTGATGCGCTGGGTCGAGCCCAGCGCTGCGTGTACAGCTGTTGGGCTCAGTTTAGAGCCTCTATTGCGTGCACATACGATGGGTGTTGAGCTTCGACCAACACAACCCTAACTGTGTTGGGCCAAGCCCAACACCTCCACCTTGATGGTGCGAGCGAGCAGACATGCCCTGCTATAGTTGCAGTGCAGTGGCGCGTACTGCAGCAGCAGCGCCGGCGATGGCCCGCTACTCCGGTGGCGGCGTGCCACAAAATCGTAACATAATTAAATACTACACCACTACAAAAATACACTATTACAGCGGCTTTGCAAAACAGCTGTAATAGGGCTTCTCGGTTAGGACCTATTACAGCGGTTCGACCCGAACCGCTGTAATAGGTGGTCAGAAAAAAAATTTAAAAAAAAATTGGATACGACAGCGGTTCGACCACGAACCGCTGTCATAGTGCCAGGTTATGACAGCAGTTTGTTTTTGAACCGCTGTCATAATATTTAAGAAAAAAATAAAAAAAATTAAAAAAATGGCCCGGATATGACGGCGGCTCAACTGAACTGCTGTCATAAAAAAAATTAAAATGCCTTATGACAGCGGTTCGTGGCCGAACCGCTGTCATAGGCGGCCGGGTTTTTTAAACCGCCCCCTTCTCTCTCTCTCTTTCAACTCTCTCTCTACTAAACCCCACCACCACCACCTCTCTCTCTCTCGCGCTCTCTCTCGGTTTCTCTCGCTCTCTCTACTCGACCTCTCTCACCGGCCGCCGTCCGCTCCCCTCTTTCGGTATCTCTCTCTCTATATATATGTGCATGTGACATGTTTTGCCAAAAGCAAGACGATACAGGGACATGCCAATTGAGGTTTTATAGGCGGTCCTATAAGCCCAAAGAGCATCATCTAACTTAAGGGACCAATCCTTTCTTGATGCATTGACCGTTGTTTCTAAGATGCTCTTAATCTCCCTATTTGAAACCTCCACTTGGCCACTCGTTTGCGGATGGTATGGGGTCAAAATTTTATGCCTCACCCCGTACTTGTTCAATAAAAGCTCTGACTGTTTGTTGCAAAAGTGGGTGCCCCCGTCACTAATGATGGCTCGGGTAGTTCCAAATCGAGTAAAAATATGCTTCTTTAGAAAACGAGTGACTACCCGAGCATCATTAGTGGGCGAGGCCACGGCTTCCACCTATTTGGAGACATAATCTACCGCAACAAAGATGTATTTGTTTGAACAAGAACTGGGGAAAGGGCCTATAAAGTCCATACCCCATACATCGAACACCTCACACTCTAACATGCTATTTAAAGGTGTTTCATGACGTTTAAAGATGTTCCCCATTCGTTGACATCGATCACATGATTTGACATAATGATATGCATCTTTAATAAGAGTAGGCCAGAAGAAACTTGATTGGAGAATCTTAGCTACCGTTTTGGAGGGCCCAAAGTGGCCACCCACTACCATATCATGACAGTGAGAAAGGATAGAATTCACTTCCATTTCGGGTATGCAACGTCGAATTAAGCCATCTGCACAAAACTTTGAATAGAAAGAGTTCTTCCCATAGATATTGTTTCACATCAAATAGAAATTAGCACGTAACAATGTAATTGGCAAAGTTAGCATACCAACGTGAAATATTGTCAGAAATAGCAAGGAGGTGTTCATCCGGGAATTCCTCACGAATGGGTCTCTCATCTAACGGATCATTCACTGGCTCTAATCGTGAGAGGTGGTCGGCCACTACATTCTCGGTTCCTTTATTATCTTTTATCTCTAAATCAAATTCTTGTAGTAACAAAATCCACCTAAGGAGTCTCGGTTTGGCATCTTTCTTGGCAAGCAAATATCTTAAGGCTGAATGATCGATGTAAACTATCACTTTGTTTAGCACGAGGTAAGAGTGGAATTTGTCGAATGCAAATACTATGGCTAGTAATTCCTTTTCCGTGGTGGCATAATTCAATTGTGGGTCGTTAAGAGTTTTACTAACATAGTAAATGGTTCGAAATACCTTTTCCTTTCTTTGGCCAAGGACCACTCCAACTGCGGTGTCACTCGCATCACACATCAACTCGAATGGTAAGCTCCAATCGGGGGGTGACATGATAGGGGCGGAGACCAAACGTTCCTTCAAAGCGAGGAAGGCCTGCATACAAGAAGAATTGAAATCAAATAATGCATCCTTGACAAGCGAATTAGACAAAGGTTTCACAATTTTAGAGAAGTTCAAGATAAATTCCCTATAGAAACCGGCATGCCCGAGAAAACTCCTAACGGCTTTGACCGAAGTGGGCGGGGGAAGTTTTTCTATGACCTCAATCTTGGCTTGGTCCACTTCGATCCCTTTTTGAGACATCTTGTGGCCAAGCACGATTCTCTCCCAGACCATTAAATGACATTTTTCCCAATTCAAAACAAGCTTGGTTTCCTCACAACGTTTTAGCACATTATTCAAATGGGCAAGACATGTATCAAAAGTTGTTCCGAACACAGAAAAGTCGTCCATAAAAATTTCGAGGAAATCTTCAACCATATCATGAAAAATCGCCATCATCATCTTTGAAAGGTGGCCGGGGCATTACACAAGCCAAATGACATTCTTCTATAAGCAAATGTCCCATAGGGACAAGTGAAAGTGGTTTTCTCTTGGTCCTCGAGATCTATGGCAATTTGATTATAGCCGGAGTAACCATCAAGAAAACAATAGAAATCATGCCCGGCTAACCTTTCAAGCATTTGGTCAATAAAAGGGAGGGGAAAATGATCCTTACGGGTGGCATCATTCAATTTATGGTAATCTATACACACACGCCACCCGCTAAGCATACGAGTTGGGATTGATTCATTATTCGCATTCTCAATTACCGTTATCCCCTCTTTCTTGGGCTCCACTTGGGTAGGGCTCACCCACGCACTATCAGAAATAGGATAGATTATACCTGAATCAAGCATATTTATCACTTCCTTATTTACTACCTCTTGTATTTGTGGGTTTGACCTCTGTTGTGGTTGGCGTGTAGGCTTGGTGGAGTCCTCCATAAGTATCTTGTGCATACATATCATTGGACTAATGCCTTTGATGTCCGCAATTTTCCACCCGAAAGCTCGTTTGTGAGACCTCAACACTGTCATTAATTGCTCTTCTCGTGGTCCTGAAAGAGACGAAGAAATGATCAATGGTAGTGTCTCATCATCGTTTAAGTACACTTATTTAAGGTGGGAGGGGATGGGTTTAAGTTCGAGAGAAGGGCGTTCTTCAATAGATGGGCGAGTGACTCCCGACAATGATCTATCAACTTTGATGAAGCCTCTCGAATGATAGGAAGATTTGCATTCCAAGCTTAGAACACTTTCCACTTGATCATCACTCTCCCAGTCCATTTGTATGGAGTTCATAAGATCCCGTTCGAATGAATTTTCAATCGTATTGCCCTGCAAATACTCAACAATCAACGGGTCAAGCGTATCAATTCGAAAACACGAGTCATGATCAAGAGGGTGTTTGAGGACTTTGTACATATCAAAGGTAACCTTGTCGTCGCCCACATTCAAAGTTAGCTTACCATTACCAAAGTCAATCACTGCCTTACCAGTGGTTAAGAATGGTCTCCCTAGGATTAATGGCACCTCCACATCTTTCTCCATATCAAGGACCACAAAATCAACCGAGAAATAAAACTTATCGACTTGGACAATAACATCTTCGATTATCCCCTTTGGCCTCTTGATTGATCGATCGGCGAGTTGAAGACTCATTAAGGTCGGCTTGGGATTGCCAAGGCCTAACTTCTTAAATAGCGAATACGGGAGGAGATTGATGCTAGCCCCCGAGTCACATAACACTTTCTCAAACGACAAAGACCCAATTGTGCACCGGATTGTGAGGCTCTCGGGATCTTGGAGTTTAGTTGGCAATTTATTGAGCAATACGGAGGAGCATTCTTCAGTGAGACACACCGTCTCATTTTCCTCCCAAATCTGTTTGTTGGAGAGTATGTCTTTGAAGAACTTCACATGATTCGGCATTTGGAGAATGGCATCAATAAATGGAATGTTAATCCTCACCTCACGAAGGATCGCCAAAATCCGAAGAAAGCTTGGATCCATCTCCTTATTCTTCTTCTTGTGTGCATTTGGGAAGGGGAGACGAACCTCGATAGGAGGAGAAGGCATTGGAGTTGAGGAATTAAAACCGGGTGAAACAGAAGGCGGCGCCTGGGCGTGTATATCGGCTCCTAGGCGCGGATTTTGTGGCACCTGGGTGTGTGACATAGGGAGCTCAGGCATTTGATTGGGAACTGATTCATCTTGCAGGGGCATGGGTGGCGCCTGGGTTCCGTATGATGGGCGCGTAGGCGCGGAACTGCGAAGCTCCTTTTTAGAACAGGGGAGATTCGGCACCTGGCCCCCATAAGAGGGGCACTTGGGCGCCGATGTACTGGCAGTTTCACTCTCCAATTGTTTTCCACTTCTCAAGGCTATGGCATTGCATTAAGCCTTCGGGTTTTTTTTCGTGTCGCTTGGTAGAGTCCCCAGGGCTCTACCATTCACCGCATTGGAAATTTGACCCACTTGTGTTCGCAAATCCTTCATTTCCATAAACATATCCTTCATCATACTCCGAAGTTCGTTGAACGACGTATCGAACTTCTTCATGTGAGCATCGAGTCTCTCATCGGTTGTGGGAGGTCGCACTTGCACTTAACCTTGACCTTGTCCATTGAAGTTGCCTTGCCTCGGGGGTGGGTTATTGAAAGGTGGCCGTGGAGCTGGATAGATCCCCGGTTGTGCATTTCGTGCGGGGTTGGGCCTTTTTGGAAAAATTTTGGGTACATGAAAGTTCAACTGGTGTCGATTATGATTCCCAACAAAATTTACATCTACAACCTCCGGTTCCGGGGCAACCACTTCCTCTAACTCTTGCACACAAGCAACCCGTCGATTTGGTGGAGGAAGCTCATCATCATCTTCGGGGTAAAGTTCATCCCCCCTAGCCATTTGCTCAAGCTTAATCCACACGGTCCTACTATCAAGGCCCTAAAGGTCACCACCGGCTCCCGCATTGAGTCGGTGTCGAATCCGAGATCGGACTCCATTATAGAAATGTTGAACTTGCTCGTGTCTGGTTTAGTTGTGATCGGGACACTTTCGAAGCATACCCTTGTACCTTGCCCATGCGGATGCTAAGGACTTGTTCCTTGTTTGTTTGAACCCCTTAATCTCACTTCTAAGCTTGTTGATTTTTGATGGAGGGAAGAATTTGTTTAAAAACTCATCTACTAGATCATCCATGTTCCAATTGATTGAGGGGGCAATGACTTATACCAAAGAGTAGCCTCATCTTTCAAGGAGAAGTGAAATAGTGGAAGGCGGATGGGATCAAGGTTCGTGGGTTGAATTGCATAGTAGATATCACATTCTCGAAGTGATCGAGGTGGTCATGAGATGAGTCTCTTGAGTCACTATAAAAAGGCTCCGCTTGAACCATACCGAACATGTGAGAAGGAATGTGGAAATGTGGAGTAGCAAAATTCGGGAAGATAATGGGTCCCGTTGTAGTGTGTACCCGGGGTGGTTGATTACCATGAACCGATGGAGGAGGCGGTGGAGGTTCCGGTTGCATAGCTTGAAACAGATTTTGTAACCACTCCCTATTCTCCAGAAGATTCATATCGGGGAAGTTCCCATTCGGATTTGGATTGAGATTGTGTGCCATTTCTCGAACTCTTCTACTATCCCGAAGAACATGCTCAATCTCGGGCTCGAAATCGCAGAGGGGCTCGTTGGATGAGCGAGTCATGCACCACAAACCAAACATATCAATTGAGCACAAGAAACAAAAATTAGACTAATATGAAAATAAAGGAAAAACAAGAAGATGAACAACAAACTAGGAATGAAAACGTATACAAAAAATCAAAAACTAAAATAAACAAGTCCCCGGCAACGGCGCCAAAAACTTGACACGCTAATACCTAACGTGCTTGGATAGCAAGTATACTAGTCGTGCGTAGTAATAAGTGGACTAAAAGTCCGGGTTGTCGAACCTCAAGGACTAGGTATTTTAGTTTATGATTAACAATTAAAGAAAGACAATTAAAGTAACATGCAAGAATTGATTGAATAAACGAAGGATGAAAGAGGAACGAGCTATAGATTAAAACTCAAGTATGATAAAATGACCAAGGCACATGCTACAACCGAATCTACTCGTCAATATATATGGTTACTCCTCGAATTATTAGACTCCTATTACTTTGGTGGAAACTCCTAAGTTAACTACTACCCGAAGTCTCGGCTCATAATAATCTTATGATTAATTGACGGTTCTTTAAATATGTCTATCCGAGAATCTAATCAATAACCACGCATTAACGTTCTAGAGCTTCCCCGAATACATCCGGCTAATAGCACCCGAAAATCTTTACCTATTTCTAGGAGCAATTCCTCATTTGTTTCGGATAACGTGTTAATTCCCTTGAACCCTAACCTATCTTCTCTCGAACAACTAGATTAGGCAAGATAGCAAGCATATGGTGATCAAGCACATGATTGGAATAAAAGCATAAAATTAACACACAAAGCAATAGGAGAATTAATACAAAAATAACTTCATATATATTGACTCATAAATTTGGCCTTCATATGGCCTTAGTCTCAAAAATTTAGCTCATAATCAGTAACATAAAAGAGCCTAATGTAGTCATATACATAATCATAGACAAGTACGTAATGAAAAACATATAAAAACTCCCTATATTGCTTGATCGATAATGTATCCGAGTCAAGAGCTTCAATTCCAAGCTAAACCTCCTTCTTAGCCTCTTAGAGCTGATCAAGAATGGCCCAAAACCCAGCAAATCGCCCCCAATCTCCCAGATTTCGAACCCTGAAATGAATTGAAAAATCCAATTTTATACTTCCAGAATTCTGTTATCGCGGCGCCTGGGCGCAGCCTACGTGGCGTGTGTTTCTTGGGGGAAAAGCTCAAGGGCGCCCAGGCGTGGAAAATGGAGGAGCCCAGGCGGGGGAGGTGTGGCGCCTAGGCGCGGGTGTTCAGGCACCTAGGCGTGGCTCTACGAAGCCTGACTTCTGTATGCTAGAATCGCGCCTGGGCGCCTCACTCCGAAGCCTTGAGTAGAGTTGGATAAATGAGTCGTCTTTTTGCCGTTTTCTTCATCCATCGTCGCTTACTACCTGAAATCACTTTACACACATACGAGTGGCACGAAATAAACTATATACGGGCCTGAATTGTCATTAAAAGGCCTAAAAACTCATGCAAAAACGACTCCTATCAACCCCCCCAAACTTATCAATTGCAAAAACGACTCCTATTAAGTCGAGAACTTGGTAGAAATTTTTTCGTCGGTACTCTACTAAATTCTTTCTAAGATAATGGGAAATAAATTAAAATAATTTAATTAATTCAATTCAACTGATGTTCAAATTATTTAATTTAATTAATTAAGATCGAAATTGGATTTTAGCAGATCGTATGATCCAAATTTTGTTGGTTGCAACCTATCCGGGTGAAGATTAAGTCGAGAACTTGGTAGAAATTTTTTGCGTTGTTACTCTGCCGAATTTTTTCTAGAATAATGGGAAATAAATTAAAATGAAAATTATTTAATTAATTCAACTATCAACTGATGATAAAAAAATTTAATTTAATTAATTCAGAATCAAGATGGATCGAAATTGAATTTTAGCGGATCGTATGTCGGAACAGTATGAGAAAGGGGTGAAAGAGTTCATAAAGTTTGTGGTTGAGTATGAACCAGATCGTACTAGGATCACTTGCCCGTGTTTACGTTGTTGTTTTGGAAACAGAATTAGTCCACGTTAGTTGGAAGATCATTTGGAGTGTAATGGAATTGATAAAAGCTACATACGTTGGACAAGACACGGTGAAAGCATTGTCACGTCAGATGATTTGGGTGGTACATCATATCCATCACAGGATTTCAACATGAATGATTGTGAGCCTGATCATTAGGAGGAGATGACAAATGTGATTGGGGAGGATTTGCGAAATTGTTCTAAAATGTTTGACAATTTGACAAGTGATTCAAAGACACCACTGTATAGTGGTAGTAAATTCACAAGATTGAAAGCAGTCCTAAACATATACAAGTTAAAAGCCAACAATGGGTGGAGTGATAAGAGTTTCACATACTTACTTGGTCTATTAAAAAGCATGCTACCTGAGGATAATGTGTTACCTAATCGTACTTATGAGGCTAAGCGGATGTTAACCACAATTGGCATGGGATATGAGAGGATACATGCCTGTCTCAATGATTGCATATTATTTAGAACTGACTATGCATCATTGAAGGCCTGTCTGAAATGTGGCGCCGCACGGTACAAGAAGAATAGATCTGCTCATGTCAAAACCATGTGGTATTTGCCTATCATTCCATGATTAAAGCGCATGTACTGTAGTAAAGAGTTAGCCAAGGACTTGACATGGCATGCTGATAGAAGGCTTGAAGAAAGGATTGCAGATCACAAGATTTGACACCCCTAAGATTCTCCTCAATGGAAAAAGATTGATGATGATTTTCCTGTATTTGGTGAAGAATTAAGAAACCTGCGCCTTGTATTGGCTACAGATGGCATGAACCGTCATGGCTTGCAAAGTAGCTCACATAGTACATGCCCGGTGATTTTGATGATCTACAACCTTCCCCCATCGCAATGCATGAAGCGAGAGCATATAATGACGCCTATACTCATTTCTGGGCCGAAACAACCTGGAAATGATATAGATGTCTACTTGGTTCCTTTAATTGAGGATTTGAAGGTGTTGTGGGACATCGGTGTTCAAGTATATGACGGGTTTAGAGAAGAAAATTTTATTCTCAGAGTCATGTTATTTGGAACAATCAATGATTTTCCGGTAAGAGCAAACCTCGACGGATATGGTGTACATGGCCAATGTGGATGCCCCATATGTGTCAAGAGTACAGATCAATATTGATTGACATACTCTCAGAAATATGCATTCCAAGGGAATCGGAGATGGCTAAATCAGAACCATCTACATCGTCGGTAGAAGAAAGCTTTCAATGGGAATATAGAAGAAGACCGACCCTCTAAGTGCTTGACTGGTGAAGAAGTGTTTGAGAATGTAAAATACTTGGAGGTCAAATTTGGAAAGACTTTTGCAGGTAGCCTTGCAAAAACTGGGTGGAAAAAAAGGTCAATTTTCTTTGAGTTACCGTATTGGACGTCTTTACATGTTAGACATTTTCTTGATATCATGTATATTGAGAAAAATGTAGTTGATAGTGTCATTAGTACACTTCTAAATGTTCCCAGAAACACAAAAGATGGCGTAAAGGCAAGGTTAGACTTGGTTGAAATGAAGATAAGAGGAAAATCGACACCAACAAATAAGGGGAAACGTACGTATTTGCCATGTAATCATGGATCATTTGCTACTAATTGCTATACGGGCCATTTTGCCAAAAAAGGTGAGAGACACGATAACTAGATTGTGTTTCTTCTTCAAAGTAATGTGGAGCAAGGTGTTTGATCCTGAGCAATTTCCTGCACTTTAGAAACAAATTGTCATCACATTGTGTGAGCTTGATATGTATTTTCCATCTGCTTTTTTTCATATAATGACTCACCTACCTATTCACTTAGTTAGAGAGGCACAACTATGTGGACCGGCTTTTATGAGATCTATGTATCCAGCTGGGCATTATATGAAGGTATTGAAAGGCTACGTGAAAAATCGTAGTCGACCGGAAGGTTGCATTGTTGAACGGTACATAGTTGATGAAGCCATTACATTTTGCATAGAGTATCTGGCAGATTCTAACGTTGCAGAGCTTCCAAAGTCTCATGTTGTGGGAGGGGGAACAGAAGGAAAAAGCATAAATGGAAAGCAATTAGGTAGTGTTCATATTACACAAAGGGAGCAGACACACCTATATGTGCTCCACAACACCGATGAGGTTGACCCATATGTTGAAGAACATAAGAACCAACTTAGGAGATTCAATCCAATTAAAAATGAGAGCTGGATTTCAAGAGAGCATAACAAGAGTTTCATCGATTGATTCCGAAAGCATATTGAAGAGAAATAGAAAGAGAATCCACAACTTTCAGTCTCAGATAAATTGACACGACTGTCGATGGGACCGGACAGACTAGTATTTTGTTATTCAGGTTATCATATAAATGGTCGCACATTCTATACAAAAGACCAAGATGAACGAAGTACAATGCAGAATAGTGGTGTGAGTCTTGTAGCTCAAGCAATGCATATCTCAAGTGCAAAAGATAATAATTCTATCTATGCCGATTTATCATAGTATGGGGTGATTGAACGTATATGGGAACTTGATTATAGTTGGTTTTGGGTGCGTGTATTTGGGTGTAGGTGGGTTGACAATAAGCATGGTGTCGATAATAGTGAAATAGGCTTCACTCGAGTAGACCTTGAAAGGGCGGGATACAAAGATGAACCTTTCATTTTAACATCACAAGCTAGGCAACTGTTTTATTTCACTGATCCTATTGATAAGAGGTGGTCCATTGTTTTATCGGCAAGCAAAAATACTTGTATTGATGATGATTATGAAGAAAATGAAGATGATGGAGAAATCCTATCTCATTAGGTGATTCACAATCAATTGATAGTGACGCTGACTTGGATATAAGTGATGATGAATTGTATATGCGACAAGATCACCAAGAGGGGATATGGATTAATCCATCAGTTCGTCGGCGTACTAAAAAAAATGGTTGTACCGATGTGAAGCAAAAGGTTGTTAAGCCAACGACAAAAAGAAAACGATGAAAGGTATTTGAACTTATTTCATCATTGTATGATAGACTTATTTTTTTATCAATATTTATACTAGTTGCTAGAAAATTTATATTCTTGAGATTTTTGCCTATTTTTGTGGAAAATTTAAAGGGAAATAGGCGCTTGATTGAATTTATGGTTAATTTGGGATAGTTGGGGGTTGATTACGTTTCATTGGGGATTAAATTTTGTTTATTTTTTGGTTTAGGATACATTCATCCAACTAGTGATCTATATTTATACTTCGTTGTTGAAAATGTGATGCTTTATTTGTAGCTTTATGTGATTTATGTGATCCAATTGGTGATCAATATTTGTAGTTGCTGAAAAATGTAATAAACAAAAACTAAGTACTGAAAATCAGGAAAGAGAAAAGGAACCTGAATATCCTTACCGGAAAGCGAGTCTTGGACATGCTTTTGTGGAGCAAATTGAGGACATGTAGTTCATTTAGTAGTGAATCCTTACAATTTTTTTTAATAAAAATTCTATGTTAATAAATATATATTTTTTAATGAAAATATAGATGAATAGAAGAAGGGTTGCGGGATCCGATTGCACAGAGGTGACACAAGCACTCGTGTGGAGCATTGCACATTCCAAAAAAATAAATCAAATTGATAACGACAATGTTAGAAGAGTAGTGAATGAAATGGTGAGTTATTTGCAATTTTAGCTCTATATTGTGTTGTATGTTTGTTTTGAAATACTATTGAAAGAACAAAGTTCGCTAATTTTTTTTATTTTTTAAATGTATTATTACAGGAGAGCATTTCACAAGAGAGTACTAGCCGTAGTGGAAATGAGAAGAGTCAAGATGGCCAATTGGCTAAAGCTCTTAAAAAGAAGGAGCACCCGGGTCGCGTTAGGGGTGTTGGCTTTGGGGTCTCACAAAGAGACTACTTTACGGATCCAAAGCTGCTAAAGAAATGGAGATGGAAAGCTTGACAAACATGGTGAAAAACCTCTCCGAAGCTATGCTTGCCATGCAATGCCGGATTGATGTTTTGGAAGCACCTAACTCGCGTCAGCCACATGAAGATGAGGTGATTTCTTTGAAAGATAACAGCCCAGAACCAGTTAAGATGCTTCCTGAGGTAATTATTTGAACTTATTTATTGATCATATAACTTGCAACTCTCTATTTCTGTAAATCACACAAAATTTTCTAATATAATGTTGTATATATATATATATGTGTGTGGGGGGGGGGGGGGTTATCGCTCCATGTCAATTAGCACTTTCATCACCGTCATATCGTGTGGTGGCTAAAGGAAAGATGTATAATCGACCTGTGATTGATAGAATACTTCACAACTGTCCGTTAGCCACCAACCATGTGAAAGTACACATTGACACTGCAGTTGAAGCGGATACACCCCTACCCGTCCCTCTCAATGATGAAATGTTCACCATTTCTAGTTCTTTGGGTACCTTTGTTGCTTGGCCGGCGAGTCTTGTCATTGTCACTGATGCACCGGTATGTAATTAATAGCTACTCATTAATAAATTATAACAATTTGTTTGAGATTACTAAATATACTTTGGTGTGTAACATTCATGTTTTATTTTCTTTGCTTAAATAGCCTCTTGGACCATCCAAATCATCTGGAAACCAGAAATCAGGGACGTCAAAGCAGTCAGCTGTCGAAGCAAAATTTCCAATGGCCAAGCTTGCACGTGAAGGTGACAAATGTGCAGACTTTGAACTAGATGGACTCCCTGATGACCTTTTATTTCTGGGAAAGTACACGAAGATGATGTCTATTAGTGCCCAGATCACTGTAGACATCGAGGAGCCCATTATGAATTTTGCATTCCTAGAGTATATTGGGAAGGAGGAGATCTGTCACCTTCTACGTCAAAAAGAGATAGAAGCCTCCATCATTACAGCGTACATAAAGTAAGTTTTTTAATTATTTTATTGCATCTGAACTATGATTATTTTCGTTATTCGAAATTCATTTTTTATGCTCAATTTAAGTGTTTGTGGGTTAAGTACGTGATCCCCGAAGGGAAAGAAGCAAGTTTCGGATTCCTTAGCCCACATTTCATATTTGCGCAAACAGGCCCGCAAATTCAACCAGTTCAGTACATAGCACGTGCTAGGATACAGAGTGCACAAATGAATAAGTTATTTCTTGCACCTTACAACACTAGGTGAGCTACTAGAGACTCAACTTTAATTTGTAAAACTAGTTCCGCAAAATAAATTTTGAACTTATCTTTTGAAAGTTTTTTAGGGGACATTGGTTGTTGCTTGAAATTGATCCATTTCAAGAGGTTGTTTACTAACTGGATTCTTTGCATGGTGAGCCAGATCACCGAGATGATATGACACAAAAAATCAATCAGTAATTTTTTCATTTAATCAATGTATCCATTATATATAATATTTTTTTAAAGTGTATATTTATTTCAGATAATTGCTTGTTTTTGACATATTTCCTTGTTTTTTATATTTTTTTATAGGGCTCTGCACATATTTCGTGCAAATCGCAACAACCATTCCAAGAAATCCAAAAACGCAACCTGTCAATGGTTTAAAATAAAGGTTAGCGTTTTCTAGTTTCAAGAGATTATATATTCGTATAGAAGTTAGTGTTCTAATACAACGTAATTTTGATTACTTTTATAGTGCCCCCAGCAGACAAACGAGGTGGATTGTGGCTAATTCGTTATGAGATTCATGAAAGAGGTTATTAGCCACGGACAATCTATAATTCCAACAGCGGTATGCATAATCCTAATATATACTTAATTTATATTCCTTTTGAAGTCATTGAACCTTTGGTAGGTAATTGAAACGTCATTTCAGTTTTCAATTAATCTCTATATATATCTTGCAGTACTTTCATGATTCTCAATCCTTCTATACTCAAGAGCAAATTGATGAAGTACCCTGCAAAGTGGCACATTACATTTTCTTAGCAGCTCCTTAGAAATTAGGTAATGTATTTTTTGTACATTGTGACTTGTTGTAAATTGTGATTTGATTTATTATATTTAAATTGTCATGAGTAATTTAATTAGTTGATTGTAAATTAACACGTGATCATTTGTTGGAGATTATAACATTTTGTTGTTGGAGGAAAGAGATGGTAATATTGAAGTTTGGGGTGGTTGTTGTTTATGTTGAATATGTTTTACTGTGTAGTTGAAATTTGTTGGGTTGATTTATTGAATATTACTGTACAGGAATATTACCATAATAGGGTGCAAAATATAAAAAAGAAAAAAAAAACCCTACACTATTACAGCAGTTCAGCCGGAACCGCTGTCATAGGGTTCAAAAAAGAAAAATAAAAAATTAATTCGAACCTATGACAGCGGTTTAGCCGGAACCGCTGTCATAGGATGGAATTAATTTTTTTTTTAACCCTATGACAGCGGTTCCGGCTGAACCACTGTCATAGAGTTCGCCCTATTACAGCGGTTTTTATGGAACAGCTGTAATAAGGTGACCTATTACAGCGGTTTTTAACCACTGTAATAGGTCTAAACCATATTACAGCGATACCTAACACTCTAATACCTAACATGCTTTAACAGCAAGTATACTAGTCGTGGTAGTAATAAGTGGACAAAAAGTCCGGGTTGTCGAACCTCGGAGACTTGAATTCTAGTTTATGATTTTATAACGAAAATAAGAACAACTAAAATAAAGGTAAATTGAAGGTAAAACGCGCAAAATAAGAATGAGGACACACGAAGGGTTTAAAACCAAATTGCTCAATTATACTTATAAAGGCTCTCGTTGAAGGATTACGCTTATGTTGCTATGGTGAAAGCTCCTAAGGTAGAGAATAACCGATGTCTCGTGCTAAACCCCTATGCTTGAATGACGATTTCCTAAGTATATCTACCCAAAAATCTAATCATTAAACATGCATTAACGCGCTAGAGCTCATTGGTTGCGGGTTAGGGTGTGAATTTCGTGCACCCTAAGTCAATTTTCTCTCGAAATATTTACCTAAGCATAAGATTCTAACATATGGTGATCAAGCATATGCAAGACAAGCAGAAACACAAATTCACACCACATAACAACATAAGAATAACTTCAACAATAATATATTATAAGCATAAATCACAATTTGGCCTTACATGGCCCCAGTCCTACAAGCTTAGCTCATGATTGAAGATAAAAGCAACATAAATTGATTCATATGTATATTCATAAACATAAGATAAAATGAAAAGCTATTAAAACTCCTTAAAGAGTGAGTGATGATGATCTCCAAAGTAAATCTTCAATTCTCAAGCACTTCTTCCTTCTAGATCTCTTCCAAGTAATGAAATAGTGGCTCAAAATCCAGAAAATCGCTGCCCTAAACCCAGATTTTTCCACCCTTGAAATGAATTGAAAAATCCAATTTTAGACTTCCAGAATTCTGTTATCGCGGTGCCTGGGCGCGCGTCGATCGGCCCCTAGGCGCAGCCTACGTGGCGTGTGTTTCTTGCGGCAAAAGCTCAGGGGCGCCCAGGCGTGAGAAAATGGAGGCGTCCAGGCGCGGGAGGTCTGGCGCCTAGGCGTGGTTCTGCGAAGCTTGACTTCTGTCTGCTAGAATCGCGCCTGTGCGCGGGTAAAGTGGCGCCTGGGCGCCTCACTGCGAAGCCTTGAGTAGAGTTGGATAAATGAGTCGTCTTTTGCCCTTTTCTTCATCCATCGTTGCTTACTACCTGAAATCACTTTACACACATATTAAACGCACGAGTGGCACGAAATAAACTACATACGGGCCTGAATTGTCACTAAAAAGGCCTAAAAACTCATGCAAAAATGACTCTTATCAACCCCCCCAAACTTATCAATTGCTCGACCTCGAGCAAGAAAAGGCATAAGATACGAGATCATTATCAAACACAGGGAAAACAATAAAAAGAAATTACCTAACTCACTTTCGTGGAGTACACGGTTGCATTTAGCGGATGCAACAAGCCTTTGAACCCTTGAGTTACCTCAAAGGACGAGTTATAGTCTCATAAGGGTTTGCAGGTGATATACCCACAAAATCTAAAGATTTTCAACCCCGATCAATCAACGCAAATCACTATGATTAATAATAAAACAATGGCATGAATTCATCTTCTTTTTGTTAAGCTCAAAATTACATATATATACACATCACATACTTGCTCATGTTACGCCTTAACATCAAAAAGATCATCCTAAGGGTGTAGTGTAATAAATCTCAAGCATTATAGTCGAGTGGCATTCTTACCACTTTTCAAGCATTAATCCCATATCTATCAATTTTCGATTAGTCACATGGCACGAGAATTGAATAGAACTTCACAGCCACTCAAAATTCATCACTTTATCCACTTAAGGCTTTAACTTATGCACTTTCAACTCAAAACATTAGAGGCTAGACCATGTGCAATGTTCGGTTCTCTTAGGCTTTCTATGACACCCTTGTAACGAGCTTTAGGCCAATAACTCCCAAACTGGACGGCTTTAGGGTATTAAGTGTAGAGACACTCCTAAGGGCTTAATCACTTGAGTGTCAAAGGCCAAAAAACAAAACTAGGTCCTTATTACCTTTACACTTGCATTGGCTTGAGCTTAGCTCAAATTAGCATAATAGTACAGTATTCTAGGCATGGTGTTCTTCGCCCCCAGCATCTATTAAGCCTGACTTTTGCACTGATACCAATGTTCAACCTCTTTTATTCTTGTTAAGCATACAAAGTTAACATTCTCAGCTCATAACACATGTGAAAATTCTAGATTGATATTTCCGGATTCAAGCTTTTTAAGTGTTTCAAAATGGTTGTCCACTCAACTCCTCTACCCTCGATTTATGTGCATATGTGAATCATCTTAAGAACAATCTAGTCTCGTTTAGGATCCCACAAGCAAGAAAATGATGTATATAGCCATTAAAATCCACATTGATAGAGAAAACATGCCATGTATTCAAATTAACCATTCTCAATGCATCAAGTGAAGGGTTAAAATTCTATCCAAAATTTTTCAAAATTTGCATATGATTCCCAAATACAGGCACGACACCCCCCCAAACTTAGCATGAATGATCAAGATATGAATGGATGAATTGTACCCCCCCCCCAAACTTAGAACAAACATTGTCCCCAATGTTCGTAAAAAAGGAAAGGTAAAAGTGCACGTCACCATAAGGGGTGCTGAAAAGCAAACCCGAGTTCACGAAAGAGAGTGAGTCCAAGAGTGGCAACCACGGTGTCGACCACGATGTCAACCACTACACATTCAAACATATGCTAGCCATCCGAATCATTAAGCATTGGATATGAACGAGGAAAACACAACGAAACAACCATAAACTAAAAGATGCATAGATAAAATAACTAGAAGGAAAGCAAAAGAGTATCCAACAGGTAATAATATCCAGCAAACCAAACCAAAAGGTAAACAAAACTAACAAAACGAAACAAGAAATGGAAAATAAAAGACAAGACTAATCCTTAGTGCTAAAACGGTCAATATAGTCCTCGTCCTCTCCTCCCCTGAGATTAGCCAAATCGAGCATAGGGCTACCCTCGTCATCAGGAGCATCATCATCACCTCCCACAGGGATTATAGCACCCGACTCGGGCACGTCCTCGGGCTGCTGAGGAGTGGGGTGCGGGTAAGGTGGAGGAGTAGAATAGTCAAACGGGACGCGGCCGATAAATGTGTCCTGCTCGATGAGAAGCTGAGGGAAGTATGTACATGTGTCGGTCATAACCATCCTCATCTCAGCCCTCAACTCATCCCTCAACTGTCTAATGGCGGCGGCATCCAGCGGTGGGAACTGTCGAGAACTAGTAGGTCGGGACGTGGTGGGGGTGCCAGTGGGTCATCAGCTACCATGGCTAAAGAAGAACCAGGGAACTCCGTGCACTCCATGGGAAATGACGGAACCTTAGCCTCCTTGCACAAAATGGTGATAAGTGTCGGGAGAATGATGGGGTTCTTCCTGGTGGGCCCATCACCCTTTTGCTGGGCCATCTCCTTGACTATCAAAGGCCCCAACTCGCTCTTCAATTTCCGAAAATGGTCCTCCAAGGACTTGTGAATCACCTGTGCAAAGTCTACAGCTTTCTTGGACATAATGACATAAATGAGGATGGCCCTTTCCTTATTAGCCTCTGACCGGTTGGTACTCGGGATCAAATTAAATCTGATGAAGTCTAACCAAAATGTTGCCGCGAGAAGTAGGGTCCGACGGGGAATATGAGCATCTCCGAGCAACCACTCCCAACCCTCTCGTGCAATAACCCGCAAAATATCTGATAAGTTAACCAGTAGGTGCCCAGCGTTGTATAGAGACATGAACTCGCACGTCTGAGGGATGGGGGTACCTATACACTCCCTTATCTTCCCCAACTCATAGTTGACCTCTGTTCCCCGTACCAAAAGTGTAGGCCCTGTCCATACTAGAGTCTCAATCTCACAATACACACCTGAACTGAAAAATTCGAGGACCCAAGGAAGGTGGATGGCCTCGGGCTTTTGGCAGAAAAACTGTAGGTGATGGAAATTTATCAACTCTTGCACAGAGGGCTGTCCCTGGATGATCAAATAATGCTCTTTAATTAGAGTACGGGGGGTGCTCAAACTTTTGGCATAGAATCTGAACTTTGGGGTCCGCAAAATGGGGATCGAAGAGAGTCTCGGGCTCGTTAGAGGAACCCTCACCTATTTTCTCCTTGCATTTGGACTGTTTAGTGGTTATTTTCGGCATTTTCAAACAACAAATGGGCATTGTAAAGGCGTAAATTGAATCCCAAGTTCTCGACTCTACCCTAATTCAACCAACCCAACAACAACAACAACAACAAACCACAATATCCACAAATTTCACAAAAAATATGCACCAAATATCACGGCCAATGCCCCAAATCCTCAAAAAGATAATGGCTTCCCACCAACACAAAATCCACACCAATATTCGGCTAAAATCGGAGATATAAGAAGAAGGTAGCCAAAACTCACCTTTTTCCCAAAAATTGGTGCAACAATTCAGATGTTTAAGGAACCCACTGCGTGGCGAGGAGTGATGGCAGAAATCGGCGGTGGAGAAAGGTGGAGATGGTCGGAACGAGCGAGAGGATCGCCGGAAATTGGTTTCGGAGGAAATTGAGAAATTTTGACCGTTTTGACCAAGAAATTACATAAGTACAGGAAACGGCACCTAGGCGTGAGTATTTGGGCGCCTAGGCGCCTAACTGCGTACCTAAATGTGACGTTGAGATCCTTCGGCGCCTGGGCGCGTATCTGGTAGCGCTCGGGCGCCATGATGCAAAGCAAAGTGAGCTTCTAGGATCCCTAGGCGCGGTATGATCGGCGCCTGGGCGCGGGTCACCTGTTGTGTAGGATTTCCATTTCCTATTTCAAAAGAAGAAGAAAAACACTTAAACATGAACCAACAAGGATTTAAAGCGAGAAAATAAAGCAACAAACGGGAAAACAAGAGAAAATGAAAAAGAAACTGAAAGAAAGCTTGGGTTGCCTCCCAAGAAGCGCTAGTTTAGAGTCGTTAGCTCGACTTAAGGCAATAAATCATGGAGGGTCCTCGAGGATGATGGACACTTTGTCTCTCGGTCCATCCAGCCCAGCATATGGTTTCAAACGTTGAGCGTTAGTCAAGAAAGTCTGTCATTTATCCGTTGTAAGCTCGACGGCGCCGGATGGATAGGCATGGGAAATCAAAAATGGGCCCGACCATCGAGACTTAAGCTTCCCGGGGAAGAGTCGGAGTCGAGAGTTGTATAGTAACACCCTTTCTCCCTTATGGAACTCCCGGGGGAGGATATACTTGTCATGCCACATTTTGGTACGCTGCTTGTAGAGTTTTGCGTTCTCATAGGCGAGGTGACGCCATTCTTCGAGCTCGTTGAGCTGTAGCAAATGTTGTGTACCTACACGTTGAGAGTTAAAATTCAGAAACTTGATGGCCCAAAAGGCACGATGCTCAAGCTCAACGAGCAAGTGACATGTTTTCCCAAAAACAAGACGATACGGGGACATGCCAATTGGGGTTTTATAGGCAGTCCTATAAGCCCAAGGAGCATCATCTAACTTAAGGGACCAATCCTTTCTTGATGCATTGACCGTTTTTTCTAAGATGCGCTTAATCTCCCTATTTGAAACGTCCACTTGGCCACTCGTTTGCGGGTGGTATGGGGTTGAAATTTTATGCCTCACCCCCTACTTGTTCAATAAATGCTCGAACTATTTGTTGCAAAAGTGGGTGCCCCCGTCACTAATGATGGCTCGGGGAGTTCCAAATCGAGTAAAAATATGATTCTTTAGAAAACGAGTGACTACCCGAGCATCATTAGTGGGCGAGGTCACGGCTTCCACCCATTTTGAGACATAGTCTACCACAACAAGGATGTATTTGTTTAAACAAAAACTAGGGAAAGGGCCCACAAAGTCCATACCTCATACATCGAACAACTCACACTCTAACATGCTATTTAAAGGTGTTTCATGACGTTTAGAGATGTTCCCCATTCGTTGACATCGATCACACGATTTGACATAATGATATGCATCTTTAATAAGAGTAGGCCAGAAGAAACCCACCACCATATCATGACAATGAGAAAGAATAGAATTCACTTCTGTTTCGGGTATCCAACGTCGAATTAAGCCATCTGCACAAACTTTGAATAGAAAGGGTTCTTCCCATAGATATTGCTTCACATCAAATAGAAATTTCTTCTTTTGATGAAAAGTGATACCCGGGGGAAGGAGGCCCGTAACAATGTAATTAGCAAAGTTAGCATACCAAGGTGAAATATTGTCAGAAATAGAAAGGAGGTGTTCATCTGGGAATTCGTCACGAATGGGTGTCTCATCTAACGGATCATTCACTAGCTCTAATCGTGAGAGGTGGTCGGCTACTACATTCTCGGTGCCTTTCTTATCTTTTTTCTCTAAATCAAATTCTTGTAGTAACAAAATCCACCTAAGGAGTCTCGGTTTGGCATCTTTCTTGGCAAGCAAATATTTTAAGGCTGAATGATCAGTGTAAACTATCACTTTGTTTAGCACGAGGTAAGAGTGGAATTTGTCGAATGCAAATACTATGGCTAATAACTCCTTTTCCGTGGTGGCATAATTCAATTGTGCGTCGTTAAGAGTTTTACTAGCATAGTAAATGGTTCGAAATACCTTTTCCTTTCTTTGGCCAAGGACCGCTCCAACTGCGGTGTCATTCGCATCACACATCAACTCGAATGGTAAGCTCCAATCGGGGGGTGACATGATAGGGGCGGAGACCAAACATTCCTTCAAAGCGAGGAAGGCCTGCATACAAGACGAATTGAAATCAAACAGTGCATCCTTGACAAGCAAATTAGACAAAGGTTTCTCAATTTTAGAGAAGTTCAAGATAAATCGCTTATAGAAACAGGCATGCCCGAAAAAACTCCTAACGGCTTTAACCGAAGTGGGCGGGGGGAGTTTTTCTATGACCTCAATCTTGGCTTGGTCCACTTCGATCCCTTTTTGAGAGATCTTGTGGCCAAGCACAATCCCCTCCCGAACCATTAAATGACATTTTTTCCAATTTAAAACAAGGTTGGTTTCCTCACAACGTTTTAGCACATTATTCAAATGAGCAAGACATGTATCAAAAGTTGTTCCGAACACAGAAAAATCGTCCATAAAAATTTCGAGGAAATCTTCAACCATATCATGAAAAATCACCATCATGTATCTTTGAAAGGTGGCCGGGGCATTACACAAGCCAAATGGCATCTTTCTATAACCAAATGTGCCATAAGGACAAGTGAAAGTGGTTTTCTCTTGGTCCTCGGGATCGATCTATGGCAATTTGATTATAGCCGGAGTAACTATCGAGAAAACAATAGAAATCATGCCGGCTAACCTTTCAAGCATTTGGTCAATAAAAGGGAGGGGGAAATGATCCTTACGGGTGGCATCATTCAATTTACGGTAATCTATACACACACGCCACCCGCTAAGCATATGAGTTGGGATCAATTCATTATTCGCATTCTCAATTACCGTTATCCCCCCTTTCTTGGGCACCACTTGGGTAGGGCTCACCTACGCACTATCAGAAATAGGATAGATTACACCTGAATCGAGCAGTTTTATCACTTCCTTCTTTACTACCTCTTATATTTGTGGGTTTGACCTCCGTTGTGGTTGGCGTGTAGGCTTGGCGGAGGACTACATAAGTATCTTGTGCATACATATCATTGGACTAATGCCTTTGATGTCCGCAATTTTCCACCTGAAAGCTCGTTTGTGAGACCTCAACACTGTCATTAGTTGTTCTTCCTGTGGTCCTGAAAGAGACGAAGAAATGATCAATGGTAGTGTCTCATCATTGTTTAAGTACACATATTTAAGGTGGGAGGGGAGGGGTTTGAGTTCGAGAGAAGGGGGTTCTTCAATAGATGGGCGAGTGACTCCCGACAATGATCTATCAACTTTGACGAAGCCTCTCGAATGATAGGAAGATTTGCATTCCAAGCTTAGAACGCTTTCCACTTGATCATCACTCTCCGAGTCCACTTGTATGGAGTTCATAAGATCCCGTTCGAATGAATTTTCAATCGTATTGCCCTGCAAATACTCAACAATCAACGGGTCAAACGTATCAATTCGAAAACACGAGTCATGATCAAGAGGGTGTTTGAGGACTTTGTAAACATCAAAGGTAACATTGTCGTCGCCCACATTCAAAGTTAGCTTACCATTAGCAATGTCAATCACCGCCTTACCCGTGGCTAGGAATGGTCTCCCTAGGATTAATGGCACCTCCACATCTTCCTCCATATCAAGGACCACAAAATCAACCAGGAAATAAAACTTGTGGACTTGGACAATAACATCTTTGATTATCCCCTTAGGCCTCTTGATTGATCGATCGGCGAGTTGAAGGCTCATTGAGGTCGGCTTGGGATTGCCAAGGCCTAACTTCTTAAATAGAGAATACGGGAGAAGATTGATGCTAGCCCCCGAGTCACATAACACTTTCTTGAACGACAAAGACCCAATTGTGCACGGGATTGTGAGGCTCCCGGGATCTTGCAGTTTAGTTCGCAATTTATTGAGCAATAAGGCGGAGCATTCTTCAGTGAGACACACCGTCTCATTTTTCTCCCACTTCTGTTCGTTGGAGAGTATGTCTTTGAAGAACTTCACATAATTCGGCATTAGGAGAATGGCATCAATAAACGGAATGTATTACCTCACCTCACGAAGGATTGCCAAAATTCGAAGAAAGCTCGGATCCATCTCATTCTTCTTCTTCTTGTGTGCATTTGGGAAGGGGAGACGAACCTCGATAGGAGGAGAAGGCGTTAAAGTTGAGGAATTAAAACCAGGTGAAATAGGAGGTGGCGCCTGGGCGTGTATATCGGTGCCTAGGCGCGGATCTTGTGGCTCCTGGGCGTGTGACATAGGGCGCTCGGGCGCGTGACTGCGAACTGATTCATCTTGTAGGGGCATGGGTGGCGCCTGGCCGCCGTATGATGGGAGCCTAGGCGCGGAACTCCGATGTTCTTGTTCAGAGCAGGGGAGATCTGGCACCTGTCCGCCATAAGAGGAGCGCTTGGGAGCCGGTAAAGTGGAAGTTTCACTCTCCAATTGTTTTCCACTTCTCAAGGCTATGGCATTGCATTGAGCCTTCGGGTTTTTTTCCGTGTCGCTTGGTAGAGTCCCCGGGGCTCTACCATTCACCGCATTGGAAATTTGACCCACTTGTGTTCGCAAATCCTTCATCTCCATAAACATATCCTTCATCATACTCTGAAGTTTGTTGAACGACGTATCGGACTTCTTCATGTGAGCATCGAGTCTCATCGGTTGTGGGAGGTCGCACTTGCACTTGACCTTGACCTTGTCCATTGAAGTTGCCTTGCCTCGGGGGTGGGTTATTGAAAGGTGGCCGTGGAGCTTGATAGATCCCCGGTTGTGCGTTTTGTGCGGGGTTGGGCCTTTTTGGAAAATTTTTAGGTACATGAAAGTTCAACCGAGGTCGATTGTGATTCCCCACATAATTGACGTCTCCAACCTCTGGTTCCAAGGCGACTACTCTCTCAACTACTTCCTCAACACAAGCAACCTTTTTAGAGGATGAGGCGTCTTCATCATTGGGATAAAGCTCATCTTCTCGGGCCAATTGTTCTATTTTGTCCCATACACGTTGACAATCTAACCCAAGAGATCTCCTCCCGCACCCGCGTTGAGTCTATTCCGAATACGTGACCGAACCCTATCATAGAAATGTAGTACTTGTTCATTCAAACTAAAATTATGATCGGGGCATTTTCGGAGCATGCCCTTATATCTAGCCCAAGTCTCGGCTAAAAACTCATTGCTCCTTTGCCTAAACCCTTTGATATTACTTCGGAGATCATTGATTTTGGAGGGTGGGAATAATTTATTTAAAAAGGCATCAACCAACTCACCCCACGTCGTAATAGATTGCGGAGGTAAAGATTTGTACCATGTTGTCACCTTGTCCTTCAATGAGAAATGGAAGACTCTTAGACGAATTGCATCAAGATCCCATGGGTGATATTGAATGGTCACTTTGTAACCACTCCCTGTTTTCTGGTAAGTTCATGTCCGAAAAATTTTCATTCGGGTTTTGGTTGAAATTATAGGCCATTTCTCGTGCTCGCCTACTAGTCCGAAGAACTCGTTCAATTTTGGGCTCCAACTCGTATAGAGGCTTGTTTGAGGAGCGGGTCATGCACCACACAAGAATCTAACAATTAGACACAAGAACAAAATTAGACTTATCATGAAAATAAAAGAAAAGCAAGAAGTAAAACTAAAAATTATGAAACAAAAAAGGAAAAAAATAAAAAAATCAAGAACTAAAATAGTCAAGTCCCCAGAACCGCTGTCATAGGGTTCAAAAAATAAAAAATAAAAATTAATTCGAACCTATGACAGCGATTCAGCCTGAACCGCTGTCATAGGTTGGAATTAATATTTTTTTTAACTCTATGACAGCGGTTCCGCCTGAACCGCTGTCATAGAGTTCACCCTATTACAACGGTTTTTATGGAACCGTTGTAATAAGGTGATCTATTCAGCGGTTTTTAACCACTGTAATAGGTTTAAACCATATTACAGCGATACCTGTCACGCTAATACCTAAGGTGCTTTAATAGCAAGTATACTAGTTGTGGTAGTAATAAGTGGACAAAAAGTCCGGGTTGTCAAACCTCGGAGACTTGAATTCTAGTTTATGATTTTGTAACGAAAATAAGAACAACTAAAATAAAAGTAAATTGAAGGTAAAATGCGCAAAATAAGAATGAGGACACACGAAGGGTTTAAAACCAAATATAAAGGAAGACTAAGGCACATGCTAGGTCCAAATTGCTCAATTATACTTATAAAGGCTCTCGTTGATGGATTACGCTTATGTTGCTACGCTGAAAGCTCCTAAGGTAGAGAATAACCGATGTCTCGTGCTAAACCCCTATGCTTGAATGACGATTTCCTAAGTATATTTACCCGAAAATCTAATCATTAAACATGCATTAACGCACTAGAGCTCACTCGATTTGGATCGAATGACTCCACCAGGGAATCTTTACCTATGTCTAGAGAAATTTCTCATTGGTTGCGGGTTATGGTGTGAATTTCGGGCACCCTAAGTCAATTTTCTCTCGAAATATTTACCTAGGCATAAGATTCTAACCTATGGTGATCAAGCATATGCAAGACAAGGAAAAACACAAATCCACACCACATAACAACATAAGAATAACTTCAACAATACTCTCTTATAAGCATAAATCACAATTTGGCCTTGCATGGCCCCAGTCCTACAAGCTTAGCTCATGATTGAAGATAAAAGCAACTTAAATTGATATGTATATTCATAAACATAAAATAAAATGAAAAGCTATTAAAACTCCCTAAAGAGTGAGTGATGATGATCTCCAAAGTAAATCTTCAATTCCCAAGTACTTTTTCCTTCTAGATCTCTTCCAAGCAATGAAATAGTGGCTCAAAATCCAGAAAATCGTTGCCTCAAACCCAGATTTTTCCAACCTTGAAATGAATTGAAAAATCCAATTTTATACTTCCAGAATTCTGTTATCGCGGCGCCTGGGCGCGCGTCGATCGGCGCCTGGGCGCATCCTACGTGACGTGTGTTTCTTGGGGCAAAAGCTCAAGGGCGTGGAGAATGGAGGCGCCCAGGAGCTGGAGGTCTGGCGCCTAGGCGTGGCTCTGTGAAGCCTGAATTCTGTTTGCTAGGATCGCGCCTGGGCGCGGGTAAAGTGGCGCCTGGGCGCCTCACTGCGAAGCCTTCAGTAGAGTTGGATAAATGAGTCGTCTTTTGCCCTTTTCTTCGTCCATCGTTGCTTACTACCTGAAATCACTTTACACACATATTATATGCACGAGTGGCACGAAATAAACTATATACGGGCCTAAATTGTCACTAAAAAGGCCTAAAAACTCATGCAAAAATGACTCCTATCAATACCTATTACAGCGGTTAAAACCGCTCTAATAGGCCCAAAAAAACCGTTGTAATAGGTCATTTATGTAGTAGTGCTAGATGAACATGTCATCACGAACCTTGATTACGACTACCATATGCGTATAAACTCTTCAACAACGTGAACCGATCAAGTAAGAGCCATGGTACATCAAACTCTTAAAACTTGAGGTTGTACTCGGTAATCATAATAATGTGAAATTACCAAACTACCCTTAGTGACCATTACTAGTTAGTTTATTTGCTTTGGTCAAAGACTTTGTAATTTCTATTACTTATGATCATACAGGTCACTTACTCGTTTAATGTCGAGACGGTAAATCCCATATTGGCAGTTATCTTACAATGTCGAATGCACCATGTGGATCGTACATTGAAGTTGTCCCCACCTATCAGTTGATATGGGTCTAACTACTCTGATAACGTATCCAATACTATAAGCACATCGTAAACAACTCCTTAGGTCTAAGGTTCACATATACTATCGCAATCTTAATCTCATTTATTGATTGTCAAAAAGTAAATACCCATGTGATCGGATCGAGTTCTTCATCACACCAGTTCCCACTATCTAATCAGTGCCCGACACTTCCTTGTCAAAGCAGGTGTCATACGAGTTGAATTTTAATACCCAATTAAAATTCCTTAACTCGCAAACTCCCGGTTTAAGAGATTAAATACTTGACTCTTCCAGTGCCTCCTCTCGACCATAAGAGGTGTAAAGTCTATTTTCAAATCTGATGGACATATTTGTTCAATACATTCAGATGTCATTAGATTTATATGAACACAATCAAAACCTTTATTCTATAAATAGAAACAATAGTTTGTACAAATATCAAAACCCTACTCAATCTAATTCCTCATAGGCATTGAGGGCATACACCTAACAAAAGTACGGGTTCTTTCTTGAAATTTTTCATATACCCAAAATATCCGCATGCAATTCAATTTTTTAATGGCAAAAGAATCAGAAAAAAATAATAAATTTTTTTTCCAGATATCTACAATAATAAGAAGTATAGTTACATTCGAACTCTATAATGAAATTACATATAGACAAGGTTACTCCTATTTATTTATTTATTAAAAGAAGAAAATATATAGGAAATCAAATATCCCAACATATACGGTACAACAAATTTACAATTAATTTTAAATTCCAGTAAATAGGAATTATCCAATTAACTTTTTGTTTTCTGTTGTATGTTAAAATGGATATCTGGATATGAACGAAAAAATCAATCTCAACAAACTAATTTATTCTAAATTTATATTTCGTGGCTCATTTAGCAGACATTTGGAATTCTCACTTTAATCATACGTAAATTTAGTGACTTTTGATATACCTTTTTTGTTGTTACTCATATACCTAAATATCCTTACGTAATTCAATTTTTTAATGTCAAAAGTGAAAAATAAATAATAAGAATAAATTTTAAACATCTATAACAATAAAAAGTATAATTACATTAGTTTTTTACTATATAGACAAGTTTACTCCTATTTATTTATTCATTAAAAGAAGTAGATTAAAAAGAAAGGTTAATCTACTTGAATTTGGTACAAATAAATTTATAATACAAATACACATAAAGTATTCACAACTTTGCTTACAATTTTACTTATTAATTAATTATATAAATATTCTGTGATGGAGAAAATTGAATATCATCACAAAAAGCATACAAAAAACTTAATAAACGGACTTGGGAAAGCTTTGCAGTGAGGCCCCCAATCTTATTTCATTACTAATATATATTACTTAATTATAATAATGCAAGAAGAAAAATAGTAAACAAATGTTTCCTCTTGGTCTTGAGAGATATATTGACATCTATCTTTGTAAATATTTGTCACTATCAGTTACAAATAAGTTGCACAACAATTCATTATTATTTATTCTCCTTTTTTGACACTCAATAGCTTAGCTAACCTTATTTGTGAAATATTGCTTTCATTTTATCCGTTCAACTCACCCATTTTGATAATTCATCAACAATAATAAAAAAAACAAAAAGACTACACAAGTATTCAGTTTTTGAGTCATAATGAAAAGATTATTATAAGTATAAAGAACTCAATGAGAGGAAAGAAGAAATGAAGCGTTCAATCCATCAAAATTAAACAAAATAATATATAAATAAATTCATGATTTATAGAAAATTTTGAATTTATTTAGTTATATGATTATCTAAGTCTCAAATTTTCATTTAACTCAATTTCTTCAAATATTTATTTAACCTTTCAGGTCAACCAATATTTAACTTTTTAAATAATTATAGTTCATTCATTAGTAATTCATTAATTAAGTTAGTGTTCAAATTTTGGATTTATCAAGTTGAACAATGTCAATGTATATGAATTGTAATAACGAGATCATATGATTCACGTGCGACGCACGTGTTGTTTACTAGTTAATGTAAAAAATGCATAATAACGACATTTAAAGATACGCAAAGTTTCATTATAAATTTTCAAATATTTCTTTAAAATCAAAACCGAAATTTTGGATATCACAAAATTTTCTTAAATCTACTACCTCGATATCGACATCGATACCGAGATTTAATACCTTGAATATGATTGCCTATATTGGACTTTTTTAGGTTGACAAGAGTAGTCAGAGTTTTGCAAACTTTTTTAGGTTACATTGAATTAGCATCAATTTATAGTAATGGAACAACTTAATTTCTCCACACCCCCCCCCCCCCCCCCCCAAACAATTTTGAGTGTCTACATAGAACGTCTCCAAATCTTCTACTTAATGCCAATTTAAGACTTATTGAGAATGCAACAAATTTTCTTATAAGATGTCAAAACCGTAGAGAAATAAAGAGTATATATTACAGTTTAATACAGACATCAGTCCTCATTACCCTATAAATAGAACAACCTTGCTTTAAAATTTAATTCTCTTACAAAGGTTTGAGTGTATATAAAAAATTTAACTCCAAAGCTTCTACTTAATGCCACTTTATTTAAGTGACTTATTAAGAATGCAATAAATTTTCCTATACGATGTCAAAACCGTAGAGAAATAAATAGCATATAATATTACAGTTTCACACAAACATCACTCGTCATACCCTATAAATAGAACAAGCTAGCCTTAAAACTTATCTTACAAAGTTGTTGAAGCATTTTAAAGAATATGTCTCAAACTAGAACCATATATGTATTCCCACTTATCTTTGTGTTCATTTCAATCGCAACTGCACTTAACATTCCTGATTTATCCAATGGAATAGGTGGGCTTGGGTTTTTACCGGGATTTGGTGGAACGAGCCCTCCAAGTACTATAGGAGGATTGCCAGAGATCACGGGATGCCTAACCGCAGTCACAAGTGTTCCTGGATGTGCTGAAGAACTGTTATCATCTGTGCTCACCCTTCAAATACAGCTGCTCAGCCCCTCATGCTGCGGAGCCTTGTTGCAAGTTGAAGAAAATTGCTGGCCAAAGATTTTTCCTTTGAACCCTTTATTTCCATCAACACTTAAGACGTTTTGCACATCGGTTCAGGCTCTACCTGTTGCACCAACACCACCATAATTATTAAAAGCTGTTGCCATATATATAAACCGCAGCTTTGATTACTGATGTTTAATTTGTGAAGAAAATCAAATGTTATTTTTGGCTTTGTCTTTTTTTAAGTTACTCATTTGTAACACCAAAAAGAAAGTGCTTAAAGTAAGAATATTAAAGAATGCATGTGGAGATAATCGTTTGAGTAGCCAGTAGGCGACCGGATGATTTTGGGAATGGATAGCTATTATTCTATGAAAGAAGGATGGTTTTTAATTATCAAGAGGAACACCATATGTGACAACCAAATCATTGAAAAAATGAAATGGAAAAAGATAAAATTATAAACAATTAAGTTATAATATTGAAGAGGCAAACCCAAACTTTTTATATACGAGTTGAGATGAATTAAATTTAGAACATGAACAAAAAGTTGTTTGATTGAGTTTATAATAAGCTCCATCTATTTCACAGTGTTAATAATATCTCTACCCCTAACTATTGTTGAAATTACAATTTAATCTTCCTTTTTAAAAAAGTTATATGAAACCCCCGACGATTACATGACCTTGCACGGCAAAAAAAATCCTAACTAAATTGTCAAAAAGTCTAAAACACACTTGATTAAAACCTAAAAATAATAAGAAAAAAGGAACTCCATTTGAAATTAAAAAAAAAAGAGACATAAAGAAATTCAAAAGAAATAAAATAGAAAAAAACGAAAAGAAGTGAAAAATTTCCATGGCCCATCTTTCTTGCGACAACACACCGCAACACCACCAAAAAAATATATCTACACATCAACCCAAACATTTTCTCACAAACAACAATTATATCATATCAACTATAATTATTACATGTTTTTCTCTAAAAAAATTTTATCCAAACACATATTTAAATTCTACAAGAAATTTCACTTATAGTAAGGACAAAAATTGTTAACATAGATGAATATTTCATTATGATAATTTTGGTAATGAAAATTTTCGTTACCCTTTTTGTCCTGTAAAGCCCGTCGCTAGAAGTTCTTGTGACAAACTTTCAAGGTCGTTACCAATGTATTAGCAACAAAACCTGATTCCCCACAATATCATGTGTTTTAGTAATGATTTTATCATCACAAAAACTAGTTTATGACGTAACAAAAGAAAATTTTCGTTACTAGAATTGAATTTTATTATTTTCTTATAATAATTTTCGCAATAGTGATTTCGTTACAAATAATTATTGGTAACAAGATCGTGTCCTTACCAATAATAGAAACAATTAATTATATTAAGATATAATATAATAGTGGTTTCTCACAAAAAGTACCAATGTTTTTGCATTAAATAAAGTGGATTGTTTTTATTTCTATAACATCCTATAAATATACATTCAAAAATTATATAAGACATTCATCTCATCACAAATATTTAAATGATAGATAAAGTTCAAAGAAAGAAATCTCATACTTCGTAACTAAAGCAACAGTAACAATTCAAGTACATGTATAATCATAACCCAAACTAAAGCATCATCCCAATTGTTACAAAAGAATATCAAATATAACTTCTAATACAGTATCTTTAATGAGACAAAATATAGAAAGACAATGTGGGACAATATGCAGTAGTACGTTTCAAAGGAGTATCGCTAAAGCTTAACCGAGTGATTAAAATACACGTGAATTTCTGAAATTTGAACTACATGCTCAACAATTGGGACGTCATTTACTTCAATTACCTGCAATATAGAACCTAAAAATGTTGAAAGAACACAAAAAATTCAGCAACTTTTCTCACTAATTCATAAGAATGAAAGATGATTGAGAAGAATATGGACTTACGGAATAAGGAAAAGAGAAAGCAAATGAACCCTTGACAAAAATGTTAGAAAATACGGAATATGGACTTACGGATTTGATAATTTGCTTTCATATAATCAAGTCTACAAAAGTAAAACAAGTAAGGAAGTAAGTGCACTCCTCATGGATAGAATAATGAAGTAGGTTTTACAAAAAAATAAAACACTATTTCATCTTTCTTGTGATCTTTACTCCATTAGAAATGGCCAACTTGCACAAAAGATGCATATCACCAGCTAATAAAAGATAATGACATATAATAAAGCAAAGTTTTCTCATTGTAGATACCCTACAACACTCACAGTTCCTAAAAATAAATAAGTATCAACATAAACCATTACTTTCAACTTATTTCGACAGACACTTCACGTATAATCCGCGAAAAACATAAAGGATTATAATATAATAACGATAAACTATAGAGCTGGACAAAGATTTACGCAAGAAAGTTGAGACAGTTATCTCACCATTTCTTTATGTTTAAGACTTCAAGATGGTGGTTTAGCATTACCCTATACATATATGTGTGTGTGTGTTATGATTTCATTTTAAGACAGATTAGAGTATATAGCTTAGCCGAGAGCTTAGAAAGAGAGATAGAAAACTCTTTTTGTAACACACAAATATTTTAAGGCCATATTGTATTAGTTTGGCAAAATCATTGTAATATCCCATTTTGAAATATATATTATATCCTCCATCTATCGCTCCATCGTTTAGCACATTTTTACACGTTTTACTTGTTTGGAGGTACAAGGATTGTGAACCTTTTAGTGATAGACGTCATTTGAGTGTAAATACAGAGGTCAACGAACTTGATACCTAGATAATTGGATCATACATATAATAGAATTCCATACGACACAATTAAGATAGGAAGAGATTGATGAACCTCCAATCCCCATTAGTTAGTGTTGGGTACCAGTGTATATTTTGTGGTAAAGGATCCGAAAATATTTAGATAAATAAGAGAAAGTGAGTGTTTGTGTGTGGGAGTAAAAATGGAAGAGTACTTAGAACAATATAGAGAGATTGAAGGATAATGTGAATATTTCTTCACTTCTTGCATTTCAATACATAAACTTGCATGCCTATTTATAGCCTATAGGCAATTTTACTAGACAAAATTCATTTACCATAATTAATGTGAGTAGACATTTTACTATCTTCCAAGTATGAAAGCCTCAAATTTTGGCTAACTTAAGTGAGCTTAAATTCAATTTTTTCATGCTTGAAAATCTACCTATCTAATATTAGATATGCTAGCATTAGAAATTATCTATTTTTGACACCCCGCCTTAATTTGTAATGCGAAGCTTTTGAATTGCTCCAATTTATCTGATGTGACTGCTTTAGTGAGAGGATCTGGACATTGCTCTTCAGTGTTGATATACTGCAACTGATTTTCTCCATCATTGAAAAGATTTCTGATAAAGTGATGACGGAGTTCTATATGCTCCGTCCTTGAATGGAATACTGGATTTTTTATCATTGCAATAGCAGACATGTTGTCACAAAACATTGTTGTTGGACCATTTTGCTTTTGTTGTAGATTTTCAAGAATTATCGAAGCCAAATTGCTTCACATGCCGCGTCGGTGGCAGAAATATATTCTGCTTCTACAGAGGAAAGTGCAACTGTCTTTTGCTTTTTGGAAGACCAAGAAATTGGCGTTGTACCCAAACAGAATACATATCCTGAAGTACTTTTTTCTATCATAAAGTGATCCTACCCAATGACTATCGGTGTAGCCAATAATATTATTTTCATTCTCTTTGGCATATTTGATGCCAACACTTTTGGTTCCTTGAAAATAACTTAGTATTCGCTTCACATCAGAAAAATTATTTTGACTGCTCCTTCATGAATATTGAGATAATACTGATAGAATGGACAATATCTGGCCTAATGTTAGTGAGGTACATTAAAGAACCCACTAAAGTGCGATAAATTGTCGCATTAGCTTTTTCGGCTCCATCATTTTGTTGCAACTTTTCATTTTGTACCATTGGGGTTGACACTAATTTACATTGAGACATGTTGAATATATTTCAACAAGTCGTCAACATATTTTTGTTGTGAAATAAAGATTTTTCCTTCTCACTCTTCTTTTCCCAATCCCAAGAATTCATTTCGTCAAAGTGCACATCTCTCGAGATGACCAATTTATTAGTTTGACAATATGCTTTCGACTAGTCACTATAGATAATAAAAATTTATTTTTCTCCCTTTTCATCAAATTTTTCTCGATGCTGGTAAGGAATAAGAGAATAAGAGATGCACCCAAAAACTATGAAAAGACTGACATTAGGTTTGCGTCCGTGCCAAGCTTCATCAGGAGTTTTGTTTGGATTAGCCTTTGTAGGCGACTTGTTGAGGATATCTACTGGTGTGTGTTGACAGCTTCAACCCAAAAGGTGTTGGGAGGACCTTTTTCTTTTAGCATGCTTCTGGCCATTTCAACAATGGTGTGATTCTTTCTTTCAGCTACACCATTTTGTTGAGGTGTGTAGCGTGCTATCAGCTGCCTTTTGATTCCTTCTTGGCAGCAATAATCTTAGAATTCTTTTGATAAGAACTCTCCACCATGATCAATTCTCAGCATCTTGAGTTGGTGGCCACTTTGTCTTTTTGCCATCTTCTTGAACTGGACGAATGCTGAAAATGTTTCTGATTTTTGCTCAAGAATGTAGACCTACATGAACTTGCTAAAATCATCAACAAAAAGAAGAAAATATTTTTTGTTCTGAAATGATGGTGTTGCTACTGGTCCACAAATGTCAGCATGAACCAGTTCAAGAGGACTATTTGTTCTCCAAGCAGTCTTAGAAAATGGTAATCTGTGCATTTTGCGAAAAATACATCCTTCACAAGTTTTGTCAGTAGTCTCAATTTCAGGAAGTCCAATCACCATACTTTTTTGTTTCAATAATCTCAGTCCTTGATAGTTCAAATGTTCATATCTTAGATGCCACAATAAGGATTCTTTAATTTTTTCAACTTTTAGGGAAATATTATTATCTAGTGGCATAGTTAAGGGAAATACTTTATTTGATGCCATTTTTATTTTAGCAATCAAGTAATTATTTTTGTCCTTATTTCACATTCATCTTTTTCAATATTAACTGAGTATCGATTTTGAATTAATTGTCCAACACTCAGTAAATTTGAAGTAAGACCAGGAACATATGGAACATTTTGTATATATCTTGTGTTACCTTCCTTGGACTGAACTGCTACTGTTCCTTTTCCTTTGACTAGGTGGAATTTTCCATCTCCTAATTTGACCTCAGATAAGAAGTTGTCGTCAAATTTGACAAAGTACTCCTTTTTTGCTGTCATATGATTACTACAATCACTATCCAAATACCACAGATTATAATGAATCATTTTGTATGCTCATGCAAGAGTAGAACATTATTTTTTAATCATTTTCCTCTGTGAAATTTACTTCATTTTTGTCATTTTTTTCACTAGGCCAACAATCTTTATGTGAGTGGTTTGGAATTTTGCATCTTTTGCATTTATCCCAACAATATTTTGATTCATGGATAGATTTCTTGCGAACATAACATGTAGGGTTAGAATTTGCATTATGAACTTATCTCGAATTGTTGTTGTTGAATCTTCCTCTGCCTCGACCTCGACCACGAGATCTGTAAGCATAGTTTCCACTTCTTTGTTGTGATTGATGGAATGAGTTGCTTTCCTAATCTCCTGAAGTCTTTCTATCTAACACGTTGAGTTTTGACTCAAAAGCTTGCTCAATAGAAGGACCTGGAAATTTGCTCATTCTTTTTTCATGGGCTTCCAAAGAACCCATGGGCTCCACAAGTGTGAGTTGTGATAAATCTTTTGATTCTTCTATTGCAGCAACAATATGTCCAAATTTTTGTGGCAAGCTTCTTAAAACTTTTTCAACAATTCTTTTCTTCAATGGTATCTCCATAACTTTTAATTTGATTTATTATTTCAGCAACTCTTGAAATAAATTTGCGAATATTCTCACTATTTTTCATGGCTAAGTTACCAAAATCTCGCTCTAGTGATTGAAGTTTAATGGAGATTACCTTTTCGGACCCTTGAAATTCCAGTTTTAATATATCCCACACTTCTTTGGAATGTTTAGCAACATAATTCTAGGAAATATGGATCGGCTTACCCATTGTTAGGTGAACAATAAGATTTTTGCATCTCTCCTTATGTTCTCCTTATGCTCCTTTTTCTTGGCTTGAGTCAGATTTGCCAAGACTTCGGCATCTCCGATGTCCTGAAAACCTTGTTCTACAATTTCCCAAAGATCTTGAGAAATGGAGAGAGTTCTCATTTTGGACTTTCCAAAATTCATAACTTTCCCCATCAAATGTGGGATTGGGTGTAGTAAAATTTGAATCCTTTGACATAATCAATGGAGCGATTCTTTTTTTTATTTTTGAAACAAAGGAATGTATTTTTTTATACGGGGTGTGGCTCTGATACCACAACGTTGTTAGGTACCAGTGTATATTTTGTGGTAAAGGATCTGAAAATATTTAGTTATATCAGAGAACGTGAGTGTTTGTGTGTGGGAGTAAAAATGCAAGAGTACTTAGAACAATATATTGAAGGATATTAATGTGAATATTTCTTCACTTCTTGCATTTCAATACATAAACTTGCATGCCTATTTATAGGAAATTTTACTAGACAAAATTCATCTACCATAATTAATGTAAGTAGACATTTTACTATCTTCCAAGTATGAAAGCCTCAAATTTTGACTAACTTAAGTGATCTTAAATTCAAACTTTTCATGCTTGAAACTCTACCTATCTAATACTTAGATATGCTAGCTAGCATTAGAAATTATCTGTTTTTGACAGTTGGTAGTGCTTTATAATAACTACTTAGTAGAGCTAATTTCATCAACACAAGCATCTCTACTTGCCAGGTCAATTGTTCTTAGTTTAATTGTTTAAATTGCCAAACCACTTTATAGTAATTTACCGGACTCAAGAAAAACATTTTTATGCTTGACCTTAACAAAAGCTTAGAATTTAATCAAGCAGGAACTAAGGAAATAAAAATGACTGAAACTAAACTTATTTATTATAACACTCAGTAGCAGCATGATAGCAATCAACTTGAACTAAAAAATATTCAATAAAAACAAATGTTAATAAATGTACAAATCATGGGATAAAGCATATGAGAATCTCAGCTAGTCTAAAGTCTAAGTTGTACTTTGATATGTCAATGCTTGATAAAGGAAGCAAAAGAGACTGTGAGGAGGAACTAAAATCAGCCCTTTGTATGTTGAAGCTGGAAACATTATGTGAAAAGGGGTGTTTAGGGTTTAATGGAGAAAATGAGAATCACTAGATATTAAAATTTACTTGATGACATCACTGTACAAAGAAATAATAGTAGCATGTCAGTGGAAACACATAATTTTCAATCAAATTATCTACACATTTTCACGGAGTAATGAAAATTGTCAAGAAAATCACCTTCAACAAGAAAAGATAGTGAAGATAGTCAGAGGGGCCACCAAAAGTAAACTAAAATAATACTAGTTAAGAGAAGACTATACTTTCTAAACATGAATAGGCACATCAATTAGTTGAAGCATTACAAACATTAAGAACGAAATAAATAAAATGAAATTAGCAGGACAATAAGGGTATTTGGCGACTTGAGAATATTAAACTTAGTCTGATTAGAAAAAAAAAATTCTCTACATAATGTTACTTATAGAAGTATTCAAATTCTTGTAGTGAACTTCTAAACTATGCAAAAGTTTAAGAAAAAGCATGATAGAATTCCTAGTTTCAAAACATGAGACTGGCCATTTTTATGTAAACAGTCAAGCTATTTACACTTCCAAATAGTATTAATCAAGATAGTACATCAATATGAGATACAGATGAAGGGTAGAAAAGCTTGGCGTGGCAGTGGTGTGGTTCAAGCAGCTGTGGTGGGGCTTCAAGAAATTGTTGCAGCGTGTTGGTGGGACTTCCGTCTTCACCACGATGTGGAGGCTATGTGGGCTGAGTCGATGGTTGTTTTGGTGGTTTTCCAGTAGTGATTTGGTCTAAGGTAGGTGATGGGTGATAGCAACTAGGGTTCAAGGTTTTCCCTCCCTCTCCCCCTCTCTCATGTTGCTGCTTGGGCCTTGGTGGAGTAGTGAGAAAAGAATTTCTTGAATTCCAAATTTTAATTCATTCTAATTATATATTTTTTTATTAATATATTATAATATAAAAATATCATATATATATATATATAGGGATAATTACACTGGGTACCCCTGAGGTATTGCTAAATTAAAAAAAAATTCCCTAGTTCAATAAATTAAATCTAACATCTATTTCGTTTATTCCGTCTAACATTGAGCACCATCCATTAGAATTTCAGTACGGCGCCGTTAAATTTTTCAGTGAAGTTTCGAAAATGCCCTTGACTTTTTTTGGACCAGGTGACCCAACTTTTCTAGGACAATTATGTCCTTTTGTTGTTATTTGTAATGTTTTATAAAAGTATAAGTGTTATATGTAGTGTTGTGCATGTAAAGTATACAAATAATTATTATAATTAAAAATTATTTTCAATAAAATAAAATAAAAATATGTGTATCTCATCTTAATCTTTTAATTAAATTAATATAATAGTTTATATAATTTAAAAAATTTATATTTTAAATTAATTAATGAAATTTACAAATAAACTTAAAATTTGTATTTTAATAATTTCTAAAATAAATTACTTATTAATATATTATTTTAAAAATTAAATAAAAAATAAAAGAAAAAAGAAAAGGGGAGGGGGGACTGTTCATCATCTTCCCCACCCCCACCCCCCATCCTCGTCCCCATCCCCATCCCCATCGCACCCCGCTTTCCCTACGCGCACACACACACACAGAGTTTACACGCATGCACACACACACACACAATTACACACATTGTTACACGCACCACACACATTCTAATACACACAAGCAATTTTTAAAAAAAGATGCATACATATATACATATAGATAAATACATATATACATATATATATATATATATATATATATATGTGTGTGTATATATATATACTTTTCTTTTAAATTTATTTTTTTGTTTTAAAATTGGTATTAAAAGTAAATATAGAGATGTAAAGAGGCGATTTGGTAATTCAACTTTTTTTCATTTTTTTCTTTTTTTAAAAAAATATTTAGTAAAGGGCATTTAGGTCTTTTGTCACTTTCCATCCATTTTTACATCAATGCTTGAAAACATTGGATGTTAGATTTAATTTATTGAACTAGGAGATGTTTTTTGTAATTAGGCAATAGCTCAGGACCCCCAGTGAAATTATCCCTATATATATAGAGATATATATATAGCTAGTTATACTACTCATGTAGAGACTATTAAAATTAAAAAAATCTATTATTACATAGTTTATTTATTTATAATATGCATAATTAAGAAATCTAATTGAATTTTGTTGACTGGTACCAATTTTTTTATATAAGTATTAGTTCATTTTAATTTAATTTCAAAAATATAATACATGATTGGTGAACTTACTAAAATAAATATTTACATATAAACAATTGACAATTATCATTAATAAGAGAAATAGATAAGAAAAAAATTAAATGAGTCGAGTCGAGTCAAGACGAGCCGAGCCGAGCCGAACGAGTTATTGTTCAAATTTGTTTGAATTACAATCGAGCTTTAAAATTTATGTTTGAGTTTGTTTGATTGTTAATCGAGTCGAGCTCATCGAGATTTAATGGAGCCGAACATGTGTTATATATATATATATTATAATTCATCAAATAATCTCAAATAAATTAAAATTTACAATTAATATATATATATATATATATTATCCAAACCACAATATTCAAAAATCAGTTTAATTAACAATGTTAAGTATCTTTTTTTTTAACTTCATGTTAAGTATTTTTTTATTGTCTTAAGTTCCAAAAATTGTTTATTTGTTAGGCATTTAGAGTTTAGGGGTTAGGGTTTTAAGTTTAGGGTTTAGGGCCTACGTAACCATTTGTGAATAATATTGCTTCAAAAATCATAGAGTAGACTTTAATAATTATTTGATATATATATCACTACTATAGAAATGACCTATTACAACGATTTTTTTGGGCCTATTACATCTGTTTTAACCGTTGTAATAGGTACCGCTATAATTGGTCAAGGCCTATTACAGCGGTTATTCCATTAACCGCTGTATTTTAATTTTTTTATATATATTTTTTTAAACTAGCTATTACCGCAGTTATGAAAATAACCGTAGTAATAGTTCCCCCTATTACAGCGGTTATTTTCATAACTGCTATAATAGGTCTTAAATTTTAATTTTTTTTTAATTTTTTCCCAAATGATCGCTGTATGTAGGGCCGTTTATTGTAACCTTCCTACAAACTCAAAATTTAACACACTAACACAACAAACCACAAAAACAGAATCAACTAACAAACCTCAAAATTTTAAACTTCACCAAATGATCTCCAATTACAACAAAAACAAATTCTTTCCTCTTCTAACAACAAATTAAATTTTATAATCTCCAACAAATGATCACGAGTTTACAATCAACTAATTAAACTAATCACAATTTAAATACAACAAAGCAAATAAAATTTTACAAGAATTTACAACTTACAACATATATACTATACCCTTCTAAGCACATTGGAAAATGTATTGTGCCAATTCGCAACGTACTTCATCAAGTTGCGCTTGAGAGTAAGACGCGTACTCACAATCAGGAAAATATTGCAAGATAGAGATTGCAAACCCAAAAGACATTTCAGTTATCTAACAAAGGTTTAATAACTTAAAAAGGAAAATTAGAAATTGATGAGTATTAATTACGATAATGCATACCGCTGGTGGGATTGTAGATTCTCCGTGGCTAATAATCTCCTTCATGAATCTCATAACGAAGAAGCCACAATCTATTTCGTTTGGGGGCACTACAAAATTGAAATCAAAATTGTATTAGAACAATAACTTTTATACGAATAATCTCTTGAAAGTATAAAACACTAACCTTTATACAACTCCGTGTACATGTCTTGTTTTTGGATTTGATCTTTTGGTTGTTGTGATTTGCACGAAACATCAACACAACACTGTTAAAAAATTCAAAAAACAAGGAAATATGTCAAACACAAGCAAATATGTGAAATCTAGGAAGATATATACACTTGAAAATTAATATTAAATATAATGATACATTGATTGAATGAAAAACTTACTGATTGATTTTTTCTTTCATTTCAGGTCGGTTATTCGGATTGCCGTGCAAAGAATCCAGATAATAAAAGATCTCTTTAATCGGATCCAATCACAAGCAACACCCAATGTCCCTTAAAAAGCATAAATCAAAAAATAAGTTCAAAATTAGTGTTGCGTGCGTAACAAGTTTTACAAAATAAAGTTGGGTCTTTAGTAGCTCACCCAGTGTTATAAGGTGCAAGAAACAACTTCCCGCCCAATTGTGCGCTATCTTTCATGGCATTTGTTATATATTGCACTTGTTCAATACGCTTTTGGGGACCAATACCTGGTCCATCAGATACAGAAAGTGGGCTAAGGAACCCGAAGTTATTTTCTTTCTCTTTGGAGACCAGGTAACTAGCCCACAAACACCTAAATTGAGCATGAAATAAATTTGAGTAATAAATAATTTAAAAACTTACTTTTTTTTAATTCATATTTAAAAACTTACTTGATGTAAACTAAAATGATCGAGGCCCCTATCTGTTCTTGACACAAAAAGAAAAAAATCTCCTCCCGCCCAATATAGTCTGGAAAGTTGATATTCATGATTCACGAGGGAAATTCTATAATGATCTGTTGATCAACAGGCATTTGCTTCATGTACTTTTCAATGTGGAAAAGTGCCTGTGGGAGTGCAGTTACAATGTCTTCAGATTTGTCACCTTCACATGCATGCTTGACCACTGGAGGTGTTGGGTTGACAGTTGAGTGATGCAACGTCCCTGATTTCTTTTTTCCAGTTGATTTGGATGGTCCAAGAGACTATTTAAGCAAGGAAAACAAAAATTTAATGTTACACACCAAAGTATATTTAGTAACCTTAAACAATTGTTATAATTTATTAATGGGTATATAGCTATTAATTACATATTGATGCATCACTGACAATGACAAGACACATAGGCCAAGCAACAATGTGTCCCACAACATCAGAAATAGTGAACACTTTTACATCGTGGAGAGGGACTGGTAGGGGTGTATCCTTCTCAATTGCAATGTCAATGGACACTTTCACAAAGTCGGTGGGTAATGGACCTGTATGCATTATTCTATCCGTTGGTCGATTGTACATTTATCCTCTAGCCACCATACGATATGACGGTACTGAAAGTACTAATTGACATGGCGCCACAACCTACATATATATATATATATATATACCATTATATTAGAAAGTTTTATGTTTACAGAAATAGAGAATTGCAAGTTAGATGATCATTAAACAAGTTCATATCATTACCTGAGGAAGCTTCGTCACTGGATCTGGGCAGCTATCTTTCAAAGAAATCGCCTCATCTTCATATGGCTACTGCGACCTAGACGCCTTGTGCTCTTCAAACTCGCGTCGCAATGTGGATAGTGATTCAGTGAGCATATGGACTATGTTTTTCAAGCTATCAATCTCCATCTGTTTAGTAGGCTTTGGATCTGTAAAGTACTCTTTTTCTGAAACCCCAAAGCCCACACACCTAACGCGACCCGAATGCTCCTTCTTTTAAAGAGCTTTAGCCAATAGATCATCACGGGTCCTCTCGTTTCCACTATGGCTACGCAACTGTGATGAGCACTCCTGTAATAATACATTTAAAAATTAAAAAAATTTAGTTAACTTTGCTCTTTTAAAAATATTTCAAAAAAAACATACAACACATTATATAGCTAAAAAAAACATACAACACATTAGATATTTCAAATAACTCACCATTTCATTGGCTACTCTTCTAACATTGATGGTGGTCCCAAGTGGCATACGAAAGGGTCTAGAAGGGGAGGGGGGTTGAATAGACCCTGAAGTCTTTTTCGACTTCAAAAATTCGTATCACCTTTTAAAGATTAGAACGTTTAGAAAGCTGAGTGCTTGTGTCAGACGCTTCAGTAAAGATAACTTAGACTTAGTGATTTTAGAAGTTTACCAAAGTAGGGTAATGCTTAGATCGCTTAATCAAGGTTAGCACAGCGGAAATAAGTTTAAAGCTTTAACGTTCGTTTTGGTTAAATAGTCGATTGGCAGTTTAGTTTGTCTTTTTCAGAATAAATAATAAGATATAAAGCCAGGCAATAATAATAGTAAATAACACGAGAAATTGTAAGGTTCACTGGGTGATGTAATCCCAGCTACGTCCTTCTTCTCCTTTTTTCACTTGGAGGGAATTTACTAAGTTGATTATAAAAGAATCACACAGAATCTTACACAAGATAGTAAAGAGGTGAAAGATGATCTCGGGCTCCTTGATCACACATATTTCAGCACCAATGAAGATCTTTTTCTACAAGCTTCTCTTACTCAAAAATACTATCTGTAAGGGGTTCAACAACTTTCTCACTCAGATGAAAGGTTGAGGGTTTTGTCACATAGGTTTTGTTTATTTTTGGAAAAACCAAACAACTTGAAATATCTCAGTAAGAATTTAGGTTTTTTCTTTGAAAGATATTTGAGATATTTGTGACTGTCTGGAATGTATGTAAAAAAGCTTGAAAGGTTTTGGCTATGGAGTTTCTAAGCTTTTCTTGAGAACGAGTTTCAACAAATTTTTTTACGTTCTTGTGTATGTACATTATTTTTTAAGGTTTACTGGAATGAGTTATTTATAGGCAATTCTTGGGATTTGTCCGTTGGACACATGTGAGCGCGTGCTCTTCACGCGGCGCGTGAAACAGCCTTTTCTCTAACATTCCTGAAATCTTGCTGGTTCCGATTGGACGGGAGCAGACTTGAACTCTGAAATTCTAATAGTCTAGTCAAAAGGTGCGCTTGTCCATAAGTCATAATAGCTTTATCACATTTTATGCTCTTATTAGACATTTAATGCATTTAGATTTATTTCTCGTTTGAAATAAATGTCCGTTGAATGATTGCAATTAGGTCCTTCATGACTTGAGGATTTACTTCAAGTGAATCTGATACTGATCGCTGGAGTGTTTTAAACGCTTGATCCATAAATTCTGAAATAGTCCTTTGGCGTTTGACAGACGCTAAGAACAAATCTTCATCTTCATTTGACTTCAATCGCTGATCTTCAACTTTATCTCTAATAGACTCCCCTAGAATTCTATTAGCAATTCGATATCTAATACTTAGTCTAAAATCTATAAAGATAAAAATTACAAGACTAATTAATATTAAAAACTTTCAGACGCTTACACACAACTTCTATGAAAATATAAACTTACATTCTTTTTGGGGTCTAACATAAGATCCTATCTTGTCATCATCAAAACATCTAGCATGAAACTTCCTACCAATTTCCCCCTTTTTGATGATGTCAAGACCTTAACTCTTATAACTCTTTTATATATTAAGAGTTCAAAGAAAAGTCCAAAAAGATCAAAAGTTAGCATTTGAAAATTTAGTTGAGTTAGCTGAAGTTAGATTAGCTTCAACAAGTAGTTTCAGAGTTAAATCATTCATTCATTCATATGGAAGAATTAAGCATACATGATTTACAACTGAAAAAAAAACCTTTAAAGCGACAAATAGAAATATATAAAACAACAAAATCATTTATCTTTTCTGTCGCTTCCTATTTGCTTCTTCTTGTTGATAGATTTCAGTCGCTAAGTCCAGTAGAAGTCTATCAACATCTATCATGGTTGTATGCTGGACTTCATTGTAGCCATGTCTTCTTAGTCTAGCGCTTTCATTCAGTTCCATCAACCTTTCCACCCAATCCCTCGGAGGGATTCCAAGTTCTCGGATCAAGTCATGGTAAATGTCTTGTCTTCTATCCTTGGTGGATTTTCAGTTGATTGGTCTTCTAAGCGGTCTGGCATATGGGTGACAACCCATACTCTCTAAGAACTCAACATCTAAGTCCGGAAGCAAGTGCATGCCTTGATAATATCTAGGCTTTCGCTTCTTAGTAAGCATTTTCTTTATGCTCACTATCTCCTCGAACATAGATCACCCGTGCTTGTTGTCTATCTTAGAGATGGCCTTGGACTAGGACTTTTCTTTAAGATCTTCCCCCTTCTTGGCATCATCAAAGGAGGTCTTTAATTTAGCGATATCCCGATGTAGAAGCTTGACTTCATCTATCAAAAGAGCAATGATAAGTGTAAGTTTTACACATTTGAGAGGTCAATAATTTCATGGTTTAGGTTCAAATATGTATGAATTTTACCACTTGTGGCTTTGATTTGTATTTTAAATGAATTCAAGGTAAAAATCATAACAATAGAGAAATCAGCTGGACGAAAATGCAATAATTCTGTATTTTGGATGCAGAATCTGAGAACGTGTTCTTCTACAAAGTTGTAGATCTATGTATTAGCTTCACGTGAGAACTTGAATCTAAGATCTGAGGAAAAAGTTATGAAAACAGCACTATTGCTGCGTAGAAGGAAAAATGCTACGGGCAGCTGGACGAATCTTAGAAACTTTTGACACCTAAAGACCATTAGTTGCCTACTTTAAAGATTGTAATGCATGTGTTGTGTGCCCCTTTCATTTATAATGCTGATAGTTGTCTACTTTTGGGCATGTGTAGTGTGGGTTTTTACTTATGTTCATGATGAACATTAGTTGTCTTCCTTTCGGCATGTGCTATGTGTACCCCATTTGTATTCTTTAAGTGTATATTAGTTGTTATCCTCTAGTGCATACTAGTATAAATAGGGGTGTTGTTTCATGTCAAAATCACCCAACACACAACAACACAAAACACACTAACACTACACTCAAATAGGATACTTTCTCTTACAACAAGAAGGAGAGGTTCGAAATTGGTAGCTAGAGAGGAGATTGGAGCAAAGAAACAAGCAAGACGAAGAGAACGACGATTCAACACGAGTTCATCAATTATTAATAGGGAGCTTTTTATTTTTAGAATATTTGTCTATCAATAATTCTATGTTTTTAATTGTTTTTCCAATTATAATTATGAACTAAATTAATTAAACTAAGGCCATGTGAATCCCAATTTTATGAGTTTATATGTATGAAGTGATTGTTCATTTTAATTCTATTATTGTTTTGTGTATTAATTTTATGCTTTTATTCCAATCGTATGCTTGATCAACATATGTTTGCTAATTAGCCTAATTTATTATTTGAGATAATATATATTAGGGTTCAAAGGAATTAACACATCATCCGAAAAACATAAGGAATTGCTCCTAGAGATCGGTATAGATTTCCGGATGGTGTTAGTTGAATTAATCCGGGGAAATTCTAGAACTTGAATGCATGGTTAATGATTTGATTCTCGGATAGATATATTCAGAGAACCGTCACGTAATCATAGGATTATTATAGCCGAGAGATCGGGTAATAATTATTTAAGGTTTTTTCCACCAAAGCAATAATAGTCTAATAATTAGAAGAATCACTCATATATATTTACAAATAATAAAGGTTGAAGCATGTGCCTTAGTTGCTTTCTCATATAAGAATCTCAATCAAATTGTTAAGTCTTAGTTTTTACCATTCTACTGTCAATTAATCAAAAATCTTTTAATTTAATTCAATTGCTTTAAAATTGTTAATTTAAAATACGAGTCTCTGTGGGTTCGACATTCCGGACTTAATATCCATTCTATTACTACACACAACCAGTCGACTTGCTATTTTATACACGTAAGGACAACAACATAAAACACACTAACACTACACTCAAATAGGATACTTTCTCTTACAATAAGAAGGAGAGGTTCGAAATTGGTAGCTAGAGAGGAGATCGGAGTAAAGAAACAAGCAAGACGAAGAGAACGACGATTCAACACGAGTTCATCAATTATTAACAGGGAGCTTTTTATTTTCAGAATATTTGTCTATGAATAATTCTATGTTTTTAATTGTTTTTCCAATTATAATTATGAACTAAATTAATTAAACTAAGGCCATGTGAATGCCAATTTTATGAGTTTATATATATGAAGTGATTGTTCATTTTAATTCTATTATTATTTTGTGTGTTAATTTTATCCTTTTATTCCAATCGTATGCTTGATCAACATATGTTTGCTAATTAGCCTAATTTATTATTTGAGAGAATATATATTAGGGTTCAAAGGAATTAACACATCATCCAAAAAACATGATGAATTGCTCCTAGAGATAGGTATAGATTTCCGGGTGCTGTTAGCCGAATTAATCCGGGGATCGTTCTTAATGATAATAATGAGTTGATTCCATCTAGAATTATCACTGGTTTTAGGGTTTGCATCGATTATAGGAAATTGAATGAATGTACCCTAAAAGACCATTTCCCACTTCCCTTTATCGATCAAATGTTAGAGATTAGCTGAGCATGAATATTATTATTTTTTGGATGGGTATTCCGGCTATAATCAAATTGCCGTTGCACCTGAGGATCAAGAGAAAACCACTTTCACTTGTCCTTATGGCACTTTTGCTTATAGACGGATGTCTTTTGGTTTATGTAATGCACCTGCTACTTTTCAAAGATGCATGATGACTATATTTCATGACATGATCGAACAATGTATTGAAATCTTCATGGATGACTTTTCTGTGTTTGGCTCAAGCTATGATAGATGTTTGCACAATCTAACCCTCGTGTTGCAGAGATGTGAGGATACTGATTTAGTCTTGAATTGGGAAAAGTGCCACTTCATGGTACAAGAAGGCATTGTTCTAGGCCATAAGATATCCAAGAAGGGGATTGAGGTGGATCGAGCAAAAATTGAAGTGATAGCCAATCTCCCACCACCCACCACAGTCAAAGTCGTGCGATGTTTTCTAGGGCATGCCGTGTTTTATAGGTGTTTTATTGCTAATTTTTCCAAAATTGCTAAACCTCTGTCTAACTTGACCATGAAAGATGCAGTATTTGATTTTGATGATGCATGTATGCAGGCTTTCCTCACTTTAAAGGAAAAATTGATCTCAGCACCCGTGATGGCTACTCCCGACTGAAGTTTGCCATTTGAGTTGATGTGTGACGCGAGCGACACAGCCGTAGGAGCTGTACTTGGTCAAAAGAAGGGTAAAAGCTTTCATGCTATATACTATGCTAGTTGTACCTTAAATGAAGCTCAACTCAATTATGCAACCACTGAAAAAGAGCTTCTAGCTGTTATCTTTGCCTTTGACAAATTTCATTCTTATCTTGTGCTTAACAAAGTTATCGTGTACACTGATCATTCTGCACTGAAGTACTTGCTTGCTAAAAAAGATGCCAAACCTAGACTGCTAAGGTGGATTTTATTACTACAAGAGTTTGACTTAGAAATCAAAGATAAAAAAGGCTCTGAGAATGTAGTAGCTGATCACCTCTCTAGGCTCGAGTTAGTGGATGAGGGAGTGGATAAGATCCCAATAAGAGATGAATTCCCTGATGAGCAACTTTTTGCTCTTTCTTCTATTTCAGTACCTTGGTATGCTTATTTTGCTAACTATTTAGTAGCTGGAATTTTACCACCTGATCTAACCTTTCACCAAAAAAAGAAGTTTTTACACGATGCTAGGCAATATTTGTGGGAAGAGCCCTACTTATTTAAAATTGGTGTAGAGGGAATTATCAGAAGATGTATACCTGAGGAGGAAATGGCATATGTCCTATCGCACTGCCATGACATGGTAATAGGAGGTCACTTCGGGCCTGCTAAGACTGCTGCCAAGGTTCTACAATCAGGTTTTTTCTGGCCTACTCTGTTTAGGGATGCTTATGCTTATGTTAAATCTTGTGATCGAAGTCAAAGGGTAGGTAACATTTCTAGACGACACGAAATGCCAATGAACACTGTGCTTGAATGCGAACTATTTGATGTGTGGGGTATTTTATGGGTCCTTTTCCTAGTTCGTGTTCTAATAAATACATTCTTGTTGCTGTCGACTATGTGTCTAAATGGGTCGAAGCCGAGGCTTTGCAGACTAATGATCCTAGGGTGGTTCTTAGATTTCTTAAGAAACGAATTTTTACTCGATTTGGTACCCCTAGAGCAATCTTTAGTGATGGAGGTACACACTTTCGTAACAAGCAATTTGAAAAATTGTTGAACAAATATGGTGTTAAACATAAAATCTCGGCCCCTTATCACCCTCAAACTAGTGGGCAAGTCGAAGTATCTAATAGGGAAATAAAAAGGATTTTAGAAAAAATGAAAAATAGTCATCGAACTGATTGGTCTCTGAAATTAGATGATGCGTTGTGGGCTTACCGTACTGCTTTTAAAACCCCTATTGGCATGTCCCCATATCGCCTTGTATTTGGAAAAGCTTGTCACTTATCTGTCGAACTTGAACATCGTGCTTATTGGGCTATCAAATTCTTTAATTTCGATGCAAGTTCTGTAGGTAACAAGCGGCTACTTCAACTGAATGAACTCGAGGAGTGGAGACATGAGGCATACGAGAAGGCCAAGCTATACAAGGAACGGACTAAGAAGTGGCACAACAAGCATATCTTGTCACGGGAATTCAAGGAAGGCGAATTGGTTCTGATGTATAATTCAAGACTCAAACTTTTTCCGGGAAAACTTAAATCTCGTTGGTCAGGACCATTTCGAGTCACACGAGTGTATTCATCAGGGGATGTGGAGCTCATTACAGATGATGGACAAGTATTCTTGACCAATGGACACAGGTTGAAATATTACTAGGGAACTGATTGGAACGCAGACACCTCGTCTATCAAGTTCCAAGAGGCATCGACTTAATTCGATTCTGAACAGTCGAGCTATTGACTATAAACAAGCGCTTCTTAGGAGGCAACCCATGTTTCTTACTTTTCTTATTTTATTTTTTTTATTTATATTTTTTTTAGCATCTAGTTTGCTTTCATTTTTGCATTTTAATCTTTCATTTCGTCTTGGTTGTTTTGTTACAGGAAAATGGTTCGAGAAGAAAAAAATATATACATATATATATATATATATATATATATTTCATTACTGCCTCCCACATACGGACGTGAGAGTCAGAAAGTATTTTTGAAATTTTATGTCCAGGAGGTTGGTTTTGCTCGTCTTTCTTATTTTTGTACATACATAGCCGATTGGGGCTTGTGTGATTGTTTGTTGCTATTAATGCTTGTGGTGATTGTTTTGTATTATGATGAGTTTTGATTGTTCTGGGGGCTGAAGTGTGACTGTTGAATAAGTTTGGGGGTATTACTGTTGAATTGTTCTTAAATTTTGCAACATTTTTATCTTCTTTTTTAGCACATGGAAAAGCGTGAGTAGGGGAGTCCAATTTATGTTGAGCATTTTGATAGGATCGCCTTGATTTTCGACTCAACCGACTACTCCTCGGTTTGCTTCTTAAGCTTTCCGGTTTTGTAAGTATTTCTTTTACCCTTTTTCTTGATTTGAATCTAGATGTAACATTGAGGGCAATGCTAGGTTTAAGTTTGGGGGTAAGGGTAATAATATTTTTTGATACTTTTGAATGTTCATGTAGGTGATTCATTTTAAGCTTGAAATTTCTAATTTTTAGTCCCCAAATTGATGCAATGAAACTAATTAATGTAAGTTCGATGGCATGAAAATATATATATATATATATATTTTATGTTGGAATACACATGTCTTCACTTTGCTCATGGGACCCTAGATTAGAGTAGAATTTCCATAAGATGAATCACAAATGCACGATAAGTCGATGGTAGATGAGTCAAGTGGATAATCATCCTGAAACACTTAAAGACTTTCTCCCAGAAATGTTAACTTAGATTCTTCTTAAGGTCACGAGTTGAGTAGTTGCTTCGTATACCTAATAATTAATGAAAAAGGTTGATGATTGGTATAACTATAAAGTCAGGCTGATATGTACTGGAGGTGAAAAGCAACATGCCTATATACTGTACTGTCATGCTAATTTGAGCTTTGCTCAAGCTAATTTAGGTTAAAAATGAATGAAAGGTCTAGTTTTATTTCGTGGCCTTTGGCACTCGAGTGATTAAATCCGCAAGGAGTGTCTTAACACTTAATGCCCTAAAACTATCTAGTTTGGGAGTCATTGATCCAAAGCTCGATACATGGGTGTCATAGAAAGCCTAAAGGAATAAAACATTGCACATGACCTAACCTTAATAAATTTAAATGGAAGTTTCATATGAGTTTAAGGTTTAAATGGATTAAGTAATGAAATTTAAGCGGTTATGAAGTTTCTATGAGGCTTGTACTTTAGGATTGATCGACGGTTAATAAAATATGGGATTCATGTCTGAAATTTGGTAAGAATGCCACTTGACTATAATGCCTTACACTTACAATCACTACACCCTTTGGAGGTCTTTATTCGAGTCAAGGTGTAACATGAGCAAGTCTTTGATATGTGTATAAAATTTTTTGAGCTTTAACAGTCGATTTTTATGCCATGGGTTTCTTATTGATTAAGTTGATTCGCGTTGATAAAGGGACTAAAATTTGGTTGGATATTGTGGGTATATCATCTGCAAACCCTCACGAGACAACACTCGTCCTCTTTTGGTAAAATTGAGGTTTAAAGGCTTGTTGTATACGCTAAATGCAATCGTGATCTCTACGAAAGTGAGCTATCTTTTGTTTTTGTTTTACCCTTTTTCTTGATGTTGTTTAAATCTTAGTTTTCTTTTGTTCAATTGCTCGGGGACGATCAATGTTAAGTTTGGGGGTGTTGATAAGTGTGAGTTTTACACATTTGAGAGGTCAATAATTTCATGGTTTAGGTTCAAATATGTATGAATTTTACCACTTGTGGCTTTGATTTGTGTTTTAAATGAATTCAAGGTAAAAATCATAACAATAGAGAAATCAGCTGGAATAAAATGCAATAATTCTGTATTTTGGACGCAGAATCTGAGAACGTGTTCTTCTATACAGTTGTAGATCTATGTCTTAGCTTCACGTGAGAACTTGAATCACTTGAATCTAAGATCTGAGGAAAAAGTTATGAAAACAACACTATTTCTGCGTAGAAGGAAAAATGCTACGGGCAGCTGGACGAATCTTAGAAACTTTTGACACCTAAAGACCATTAATTGCCTCCTTTAAGGATTGTAATGCATGTGTTGTGTGCCCCTTTCATTTATAATGCTGATAGTTGTCTACTTTTGGGCATGTGTAGTGTGGGTTTTTACTTATGTTCATGATGAACATTAGTTGTCTTCCTTTAGGCATGTGCTATGTGTACCCCATTTGTATTCTTTTAGTGTATATTAGTTGTTATCCTCTAGTGCATACTAGTATAAATAGGGGCGTTGTTTCATGTCAATATCACCCAACACACAACAACACAAAACACACTAACACTACACTCAAATAGGATACTTTCTCTTACAACAAGAAGGAGAGGTTCGAAATTGGTAGCTAGAGAGGAGATTGGAGCAAAGAAACGAGCAAGATGAAGAGAACGACGATTCAACACGAGTTCATCAATTATTAACAGGGAGCTTTTTATTTTCAGAATATTTGTCTATGAATAATTCTATGTTTTTAATTGTTTTTCCAATTATAATTATGAACTAAATTAATTAAACTAAGGCCCTGTGAATGCCAATTTTATGAGTTTATATATATGAAGTGATTGTTCATTTTAATTCTATTATTGTTTTGTGTGTTAATTTTATGCTTTTATTCCAGTCGTATGCTTGATCCACATATGTTTGCTAATTAGCCTAATTTATTATTTGAGAGAATATATATTAGGGTTCAAAGGAATTAACACATCATCCGAAAAACATGAGGAATTGCTCCTAGAGATGGGTATAGATTTCCGGGTGCTGTTAGCCGATTTAATCCGGGGAAATTCTAGAACTTGAATGCATGGTTAATGATTTGATTCTCGGATAGATATATTCAGAGAACCGTCACGTAATCATAGGATTATTACAGCCGAGAGATCGGGTAATAATTATTTAAGGTTTTTTCCACCAAAGCAATAATAGTCTAATAATTAGAAGAATCACTCATATATATTTACAAATAATAAAGGTTGAAGCATGTGCCTTAGTTGCTTTCTCATATAAGAATCTCAATCAAATTGTTAAGTCTTAGTTTTTACCTTTCTACTATCAATTAATCAAAAATCTTTTAATTTAATTCAATTGTTTTAAACTTGTAAACTTAAAATACGAGTCTCTGTAGGTTCGACATTCCGGACTTAATATCCATTCTATTACTACACTTGACCAGTCCACTTGTTGTTTTATACACGTAAGAATTTTTCGTGTCAAGTTTTTGTCGCAGTTGCCGGGGACTTGTTTTGTGTTAGTTTGTAAGTTTATTGCAATTTTTAGTTTACTTTCTTTTATCAATTCTTTTTATTTTTGTCTTCTAGCTGTAAATTCTTGTGGTTTACTTCTTTGTTTAAGCAGGGTATTTTTGTGGTGAATGACCAGAACCTCAGGAAAGGGTTTAGAGGAATTTGATCCAGAGATCTATCGAATGTTTCAAGCAAACTTAAGAAAATGATCTATGGCTGGAAATTTCCCTGACATGAATCTTCCCGAGAATAGGGAATGGTTTCAAAATTTGTTTCAAGCCATGCAACCGGCACCTCCGGCACCACCCCCATCAGTTCGCGGTAATCAACCACCACGTGTACACACTACGCCGGGGCCTGTTGTGTTCCCCAATTTTGCCACACCAAACTTCCATATTCCACCTCACATGTTCAACATGGTTCAGGCGGAACAATTTTATGGTGATCAAAAAGAGTCACCCCATGACCATCTGGAGCACTTCGATGATGTGTTGAGTACTATGCAATTTCACCCAAGAGATCTTGATGCCATCCGCCTCAGATTATTCCATTTCTCGCTTAAGGATAAAGGGACCCTGTGGTACAAGCCATTGCCCCCGCAATCCATTGAAACGTGGGGTGAGTTAGTCGAGGAGTTTCTCAACAAGTTTTTCCCTCCATCAAGGATTAACGAGTTGAGAAGCGAGATCAAGGGTTTTAAGCAAAGACGGGATGAATCGTTGGCATCAGCATGGGCAAGATACAAGGGTCTGCTTCGAAAATGCCCCGATCACAATTATTCTAGAGACGAACGAGTACTACACTTCTTTAATGGAGTCCGGTCTCGGATTCGTCACAGACTTAATTCAGGAGTCAGTGGTGATCTTTTAGGTCTCGATAGCAGAACAGTGTGGGCAAAGCTAGAGCAGATGGCACGGGAGGATGAACTGTACCCTGAAGATGATGATGAGATTATTCCACAATCTCGAAGGGTTGCCGTTGCTCAAGAGGTAGAACAAGATGTCAAATCAGAGCTAGCCATCGGGAATGTGAATTATGTTGGAAATTCAAACAAACCTCAATTGAATTTCCACATACCCACGAATTTCCCAAAAAGGCCAGATCCGGCACAGAATGCACCACAAGACATCTACCAAGCACCGAGGCCTCCGTTTTACAACAATCGAGCTCAGAAGCCTGGGAATTTTAAGACACAAGGTCAAATTCCAAGAACTCCCACTGTCGAAGAAAGATTAGATGCTCACATGCAAAAATCGGACGAATCATTTGCGGAGCTTCGATTGATGTTACAAGGTGTTATGACGGGAATGAAAGAGTTGCAGCATCAATTTGCACAATTATCAAATGATGCTGGAGTAAGAGCACCCGGGACACTTCCAAGCGATACAGAGAAGAATCCGAAGGAACAATGCCATGCCGTTACCCTCCGTAGTGGCAAAGAAGTGAAAAATGCACCTCTCCAGAAGGTAACGCCCGAACATGAAAGCAATGTCCGAACGTTGGAAAATCTCGAAGATTTGAACAAGCTGCCTCCACAGTCCAGATGTGACCAAAATGTAGTCCAGACGTTGACCGGTCAACGTACGGACGTGGGAAAATCCACTATCCATACGTCAGATGCAGAACAGAATTTTACCAAAACTTTATCTCCTTCTTCTTCTAAACCAGTTGAAATATGTCTCCCCTTTCCCCTCGCACATAAAAAGAATAAAAAAGAAATGGATAAGAGCTTTCTTAGGATCTTAGAAATTCTTTGAGAAGTTAGAATTGACATTCCTTTTATTGATGCAATTTTGCAGATGCCCAATTACATCAAGTTTTTCAAGGATATTCTCTCAAACAAGCAAAAGTGGGAAAGGAATGAAACGGTGTGTTTGACAAAAACATGCTCAACAGTAGTATTGAATAAGTTGCCAAAGAAACTCAAAGATCCAGGGAGCCTCACGATCCCATGCACCATCGGGCAACTCAAATTTGACCGAGTGTTGTGTGATTCAGGGGCTAGCATAAACCTTCTCCCATACTCGTTGTTTCAGAAATTGGGCTTGGGAAGTCCGAAGCCAACCTCGATGAGTCTTCAACTTGCAGATCGATCTATCAAACACTCGAAGGGAATCATAGAGGATGTGGTCGTGCAAGTTGACAAATTTTACTTTCCAGTGGACTTCGTGGTTCTAGAAATGGAAGAAGACGTCGAAGTTCCTCTCATCCTAGGAAGACCTTTCCTAGCCACAAGTAAAGCTATGATCGATGTAGCAAATGGTAAGTTAACTTTAAATGTGGGAGCAGAGAGAGTTACTTTTGACGTCTTCAAGGTTTTAAAGCATGTCGGTGATGACGAGTCGTGTTTGCAAATAGATGTTTGTGATCCTTTGATTTTTGAGCATTTTCAGGAAAACATCTCTGACGATCCACTTGAAATATGCATAATGAAATGTAAGGATGCTGAGTCAGCAGATGATAGACAACTGACGGCTGTCCATAGTCTGGAGAGGCGTACACAATGTGCCATCATAAGGAAATTTGAGATGTTGGATCAGCCACTGTCAAGCAAATCCAAACCATCCATTAAGGAACCACCGATTCTTGATCTAAAAGCCTTACCTTCACATCTTAAATATGTTTATTTAAGTGATAATGAAACTTTGCCACTGATTATTTCTTCTTCTCTTACAGAGCCACAAGAAGCAAAGTTATTAAAGGTGTTGAAGGAGCACAAAAGGGCCTTTGGATGGAAGATTGTTAACATCAAGGGGATTAGTCTGGCCATTTGCATGCACAAGATCCTGATGGAAGAGAGCTCAAAGTCCACCATACAACCACAAAGGAGGTCAAATCCTCAAATTCAAGAAGTGGTGAAGAAAGAGGTAATCAAGTTACTCGATGCTGGAATCATTTTTCCTATCTCTGATAGCTCATGGGTAAGTCCAACTCAGGTAGTGCCAAAGAAGGAGAGGTTCGAAATTGGTAGCTAGAGAGGAGATTGGAGCAAAGAAACGAGCAAGGCGAAGAGAACGACGATTCAACACGAGTTCATCAATTATTAACAGGGAGCTTTTTATTTTCAGAATATTTGTCTATGAATAATTCTATGTTTTTAATTATTTTTCCAATTATAATTATGAATTAAATTAATTAAATTAAGGCCATGTGAATGCCAATTTTATGAGTTTATATATATGAAGTGATTGTTCATTTTAATTCTATTATTGTTTTGTGTGTTAATTTTATGCTTTTATTCCAATTGTATGCTTGATCAACATATGTTTGCTAATTAGCCTAATTTATTATTTGAGAGAATATATATTAGGGTTCAAAGGAATTAACACATCATCCGAAAAACATGAGGAATTACTCCTAGAGATAGGTATAGATTTCCGGGTGCTGTTAGCCGAATTAATCCGGGGAAATTCTAGAACTTGAATGCATGGTTAATGATTTGATTCTCGGATAGATGTATTTAGAGAACCATCACGTAATCATAGTATTATTACAGCCGAGAGATCGGGTAATAATTATTTAAGGTTTTTTCCACCAAAGCAATAATAGTCTAATAATTAGACGAATCACTCATATATATTTACAAATAATAAAGGTTGAAGCATGTGCCTTAGTTGCTTTCTCATATAAGAATCTCAATCAAATTGTTAAGTCTTAGTTTTTACCTTTCTACTGTCAATTAATCAAAAATCTTTTAATTTAATTCAATTGCTTTAAACTTGTTAATTTAAAATACGAGTCTCTGTAGGTTCGACATTCCGGACTTAATATCCATTCTATTACTACACACGACCAGTCCACTTGCTGTTTTATACACGTAAGGATTTTTCATGTCAAGCAACTAGCTCAGCGACACTTTGAGTGATTAAATTGGAAGAATTGTGATGCTCAGTATCAGCAGATGCATTCTGGGCAAGCGTCCGATTGAATTCTTCGGAAACAGTAGTGATTAGTGGTGATATGCTATCCATGATTGCTATGGTGCTTTTTGTTGCAAAATTTGCAATAGCACGGCTTCTAGTGTCATAGACCAGCCTGATATTTAGATCATTATTATCAAGTATCTTAGAGCAAGAACCCTCGATGGTATTGAGCGAGTTCCTAACAGCTCTTCTAAAGTGTAGAGTCTCTTGATCACTTTTCGAATCTAAATCAGAGGAGGAAGAACACTTAGGAGATAGAATGAGTCTGTATGAGCTAGAAAATGCAACCTTGCCTTTAGATTTGTCTCTTACAAAAGGCTCTTCAGGCTCTTCAAGAACTTCCTGAACTTCCTGAATCGCTTGATCCATGGATGGATCTGCAGTCGCTGTCTGACAAATAGGTGCTTAAGTAGAGATCTCAACTACTGGGGCGCTAGAAATATCTGGTAAAGAAGCGTCTGAAATTTGAACAACTTCCACAGTCGGAGTAATATCCTCTACTATCTCAATAATCTCCATGGAAGGAGAAGGATTCTCAACAACAATGATCTAAAGGGGGCTAATCGCTTCCATGATATGCCTTGGACTTACCTGGTTGGTCTGCAGAATAAAGAATATAGCGTCTTCGTGCTCTTCAGTGCTTAGTGCAAATTGCACATCTTCTGGCAGATCAACTCCTGAAATGTAAGAGTTGTAGAAGTCCAATAAATAAGACATAAGCGCTTGAGCTTCTTGTTAGTCCACTGGCCTAATCAGCGATATCATTTTGGCCACTTGGATGTTCTATTAGTAAAAGAGCATTGGATGAAGGTTATATCCTCGAAAGTCACTTAACCCAGAATAGTGGTTAAAAGTGATATCCATCGCTTGTGCATTTTCTATCACTACTCTTCTGTCTCTGTAAAACTCCGCAAATTCATCGTGATCATTATCAATGCTCAAAGGAACTTCACTTTGTCCTGGCAAAGGAGGTTGTTTACTGGTGGAGGCATCTTCGTTCAGATCTGGAAAGATGCGCTGAACAAACGCTTGATGAGGGTGAAACACATAGCGTTCGCATTGACTGAATAAGTCTAGTTATTGGCGGATGTAGCTCTCGATAGGTTGCCTGTAAACTGGCAGATCGCTAACATTTCTGGCAATATGTTGATGTTGTTGAAGTAAAAAGGTTGCAAACCCTCGGCGTGTGTATTCAATTCCTAATTCAAATAAGAATGGATATCTCACGAGTTCTTCAAGAGTATAGAAGTGTAAAACGAACTCTTCAGCCCATCTAGCTGTATCCATCATCCACCACTTACCATGCTTGTCAGCTTTCTTCTGATCTTTTCTGGTGGCAAGGAATTTCTCAAAGCGTTTTATTTCTTCATCATAATCCTCAGCCCATAATCTTGTAAGGTGCTCGCGGGCTTCAGCTTCTATCCAAGCGTTAATAGGATTAGGACGCTCAGCGACAACTAGTCCTTTTCCTGTCCATAATCTGAGGGGCCTTGGAGATAGAGCATTCTGAGGAGACTGAATGACTTTGGGGTAGGCAGTGTATCCAATCCTGTTAAGAATTTCTTCGTAAGGATTCTCTGACCAATCACCCATATGGGGATTCTTGATGACGATCTTGTTCTGGCACAAAGGATAAAAGGACTCTTCAGAATGGCCAGTAAAATTGAAATGCTTCTCGTCAAATTCTGCCATGTTGAACGCTGGTCACCTGATATACTTAAGACGTGATTGAAGACACTCAAGATTGTAGAGACCCAAATCAGCGAAGTGCTAGAAGAAATTGGACTTAGCAGAATTAGAGACGTCAGTCTTATGGAGAGTGTTTTGAAAGTTAATCTCCATATCGACTAATTGCATGGTGTCAAGCCCCCTGGTGGCAAAGTAGAATTCATCATTTGCATCATAGCCACAGGGAAAGAAATTTATGACATGAGGTGGAGATCCGGTTGGAGTTAGGGACAAAGGCAATTGACTCGGTTGGGATGGGGGCCACTTCTATCGACCGCTCAGCATCAACTGTCGTTTTGCTGACTGGAGATATTTCAGCGTTAGGAAGGAGTTGAGCTACTTCCTTAGAAATATCCACAACCTTAGTCATATCGACATCCACTTTAACAAGAACCTCAGAAGGTGGAGGTGCATCAGCGTCTAGTGCATTTTGAGCTGATACAAGCAAGCGTTTGAGAAAAGCAAGCAAAATTTCTACTAAGTAGAAAACATAAATAAGATGCTACAATGCTTACCCTAAGGACTATCATCGACTGATGCAGTCGCTTGATCTATTTCAACGTTTGGTACAGTTTCATCAGGCTTCGGGACAACTTCTTTTGGATCTAAATTGAGAAAAGAAGTAATGGGATCAACACGAATGGGAATACACAAGTTCTTAAGAGTGTTAAGAACAGTCTGGATATTTGTGGCACACTCGGATGAAAAGATTTTATCCTAGCGTTAGAGACTTAGAAACTAACGAAAAAAGGATATAATACATTGTTTATCACAAGTACTTACCCTGAACATAGGAAAGCCTCTCGGATTGAGTATGGGCTTGAGGCTTTGAACTTAGTTCAGGAACAGCGTCCGAGGAAGTAGGAGGAACACTTGTTGGCTCTTCAAGCGCTGGCTCAACTGGAGCACTTGTTGATGCTGTTGGAGTGGATGAAGGAGTACGCCTGCGAGCTAGCGGTACTTCTTCTTCTTCTGCTTCTGGAAAGAAGATAAACGCTGGAGGAAGGGAGGGCGATTTGGGAGAAGGAGAAGGATACTTCTATTTCTTCTTGGGCTCCGGCTTCTTCTTCTACTTCTTTGCGGGCTTTGATGGCTCAGCGACTTTCAAAACTAGCTTTCTTTTAGGTCGCATGACCACCACCGCCTCTTCGAATGAAGATGGTGAAGATGAAGTCGCTTGCTCTTCACCATCACTGCGAACAACTCCTTCGGTAAGAAGTTGCTCACGTTTTTTTTTAGGAACTGCTGCACCGCCACGTCTTCTTGGTTTGAGCAGCTCGCTTATCATCTTTTTCCAATAGAACTTAAGTGTTGGGACCTTCTTTCCATTGGTGTTAACGAAACCGCTAGCGCTTAGAATACGACTTAGCACAATCCCATAAGGCTTGGGATTTACTGACTTGGACATCGCTGCCTTGAAGCGATTGAAAACATAAAATGACCAATTGACGATCAACTTGGTCAGGATGGCAACTATCATTTTGTACTGAAGATTGGAAACCTTATCGAAACTACCCTTCCTACACTCTATCATCTTCGCACAAATGTCAGAAAGAATGACATATTCGCCCTTCTTGTCATTCTTCTTGAAGTTGGGTTCATACGCGACTTCAACGTCTTCTTTCTTGATCAAAAGCCCAGACTTTGGTAGCCTCACCAAGAGTAACATTTTCAACTTCGCCTCCATCATTGGGCAGATTGAGTAAAGATGATATGAGTTGAGGAGTGAGAACGAAAGTCTCACTGGCAAAGGGGAAGACACAAGAAATGGAGTTTCCATCGTCAGAGATTTTTGCGTTCTTGAAGAAAAATAGGGCTTCTTCCTCGAAGATATTTGTAAGGGAAGTGATCATATCTCTCAAACCAGACTCTTGGACCAGGGGAAGAACAGTCCTTAGAGGGAAGTTCTGGTTGTCAAAAAGGTAGTCCTAGTTAACAAGAATACTGGCATTAACAGTGACTGGTTTCTCAGATTTGGAAGATTTTTCGGTAGCAGATTTTGAAGATTTGGGTGCCATTGATGAACGGAAAAAGGTTAAAAGAGATTCTTTTTGCCTTAGAGAGAAAAACTTTTACAACAGGAGTATTTTGGATGAGATAAAGTTTTACTGTAAAGGTTGTGAGGAGTTTAAATAGGAGGCAAAAATTACTCCTCTACTATTAGATGAATGACACGTCTACAGAAGTTAATTTTGGAAATAACAAAAATTAAATCTGAGTCGTTTACTCATATATACAGACGTCGAAAAGTGCGGTAAAATAGGGTAACATCTGTAATTATAAAAGTTTAAAATCCGCAGTTACTTTTCAAAACGTTTAAATAATTTTGAAATTTTCAGCGTGAATTACACACGCGTGATAGTACACTGACACGTACTCAGACATGTGCAATTATTGAACCGCCTAGTTTTTAGATAGGGATCATTTAACCGTTAGTTTGATTTGATAAACACGTGTGGGCAGTTGTCAAATCTATTCTTTTGGACTTATCCACAAGCTACCTTTTAGCGATGAAAACTATGCATGATTTTTAGAAAAAGTGACTTAGTGTTTGGGTGGGAATATTCTTAAACGCTGAAGTCTTTTTAATAAAGGTCAATCTTTTAAAGCTGAAGATTTTGATACAAATCAATTGCTTGGATAAAATATATTTTCATTTAATATTTTTTAGAGATTCATTTGGTCATGCATGATAGATAAACGCTAGTGATCAATGCATAAAAATTTTCAAAATCATTTTTTATCACAGTTGCTCATAGATTGAGACAAGTACAATTTTAAAGTTCCCCCTAAAATTGATAACATTCTTCAATATAGAAAAACGCTTTAGACATAAACATAAAGTGGATTCCCCCCAAATTATATGCCTATAAAATATGATGCTTTATGATTTAAGCATTTAAATCGATCATACCTAATTCACTTCTCAAAGTGAGAAAGCGTTGTTCGTTGAGCGTTTTGGTGAAGATATCTGCCAATTGTTTGTCAGTTCCAATAAAGTGCATGGAGATATCTTTCTTTTGAACATGGTCACGCAAGAAATGGTAGCGAATATCAATGTGTTTAGTTCTAGAATCAAGAACAGGATTTTGGGTCATATCTAGAGCACTTTGGTTATCACAATGGATTGGGGTAGGACCTAAGATTGTTCCATAATCTCTAAGTTGTTGCCTCATCTAAAGGATTTGTGCACAACAGCTCCCAGCGGCTACATATTCTGCTTCAGTAGTAGAAGTCGCTATGGATTGTTGTTTCATACTATGCCACGAAATTAGTCTATCACTTGGAGATTGACATGTACCACTAGTACTTTTTCAATCAATTTTGGATCCTGCAAAATCTGCATCTGAATAACCAATTAGTTCAAAAAGAGAGTCCCTTGGATACCATAATCCCACATTTTGTGTGTCTTTTAGGTATTTAAGGATTCTCTTGGCAACATTTAAGTGTGATTCTCTAGGATCAGCTTGAAAGCATGCACACATGCATACCGAAAACATAATATCAGGTCTACTAGCAGTAAGATAAAGAAGTGATCCAATGACACCTCTATAGTTAGTGATATCAATTTTCTTCCCACTTTTATCTTTATCTAACTTAAGCGTTTGGCTCATTGGAATTTTTGAAGATGATGCATTTTCCATACTAAATTTCTTTATCATATATCTTGTATATTTAGCTTAGTTTATAAATATGTCAATAGGGAGTTGTTTAACTTGTAATCCTAAGAAGAAAGTTAGTTCACCCATCATGCTCATTTCAAATTGATCTTGCATCATTTTCGAAAATTTCTCACACAATCGCTTGTTAGTAAAACCAAATATAATATCATCAACATAAATTTAGACTAAGAGAATATCTTCATTATGAGTAATTTTAAATAATGTTGTATCAATGCTGCCTTTTGAAAAGCCTTTACCTATAAGGAAGATAGAGATAGTGTCATACCATACTCTTGGTGCTTGTTTAAGGCCATAGATTGCCTTATCCAATTTGTAGACCATACTTTTCCCATGGTTGTTGATGAATCCTGGTGGTTGCTCCACATATACTTCTTCTTGGAATTTACCATTCAGGAAAGCACTCTTCACGTCCATTTGATATACTGTGAACTTGTTGAATGCGGCAAATGCTAGGAACATACAAATCTCCTCAAGACGGGTTACTGGGGCATACGTCTCATCAAAATTAATACCCTCCTCTTGGCAATAACCCTGATCGACTAATATGGCTTTGTTTCTTATAACAATGTCATCTTCACCCATCTTGTTCCTAAAAACCCATCTAGTTCCAATGACTCCTTGATGAGTTGGTCTTGGTACTAGCATCCAAACTTTGCTTCTCTCAAATTAGTTACGCTCTTCTTGCATTGCTTCTACCCAACTTGAATCACTGAGCGCTTCATCCACTTTCTTTGGTTCCATTTGAGATAGAAAGCTTGCGAACATGGCCTCATTGATTGTAGCGGACCTAGTTCTCATAGGTGCTTCAATATCTCCAATGACTAATTGTGGTGGATGATCTCTAAGCCATTTACGGTCTGGTTGAAACGGGTTGAGAGACTCTTGATTATCAATCGCTTGACCCTCATTTGTCTCTGGTGCAGTCGCTGCATCGTTCATAGTTCCAATTTGCTCTTGATGATCATTCTCTTCATGATCATCAGTTATTCTGATACTATCATCATTAGTAACCTCACGAGCAATCTTAGGAATAGGTACAAAGATCTCATCATCCTCATCATCAAGATTGATTTGTGACGCTTGTTGGCCAAGATCTTCAATTCCTACATGATCAGGATTAACCTTACTCGGTTCTTTGTTAGTATCATCAAACGCAACATGAATGGATTCTTCAACCTTCGATTTGATCTTATTTAGGATACGAAAACTCTTTCCATTTTTGGCATAGCCTAGAAAGATTCTCTCATCCCCTTTAGGATCAAACGTCTTTAGACTTTGGGATCCATTGTTATGAATGAAACATTTTGAACCAAATACATGAAAATATGAAACGTTTGGCTTACGTCCCTTCCACAACTCATATGGAGTCGTTTCATGTTTCTTGTTGATCATACACTAGTTCTGAGTGTAGCAAGCGGTATTGATAACTTCGGCCCAAAACCTCTGAGGCAGCTTAGACTCTGCAAGCATTATCCTAGTGGCTTCTTTAAATGTTCTGTTCCATCGTCGGCAACTCCATTCTATTGAGGTGTTCTAGGTGCAGAATACTCATGAAGTATTCCAAAATCTATACAAAACTTCTCAAAAAATTGGTTAGTGAATTCAGTTCCTCTATCGCTTCTAATTCTTGTCATTTTGAGATCTTTATAAGTTTGCAATTGACGAATTAGCGATGTGAGCTTGACATTAGTTTCATCTTTGGTCGCTAGGAATTCCACCCATGTATTGCGAGAGAAATCATCAACTATTACTAGCGAGTACGTTTTACCACTAACACTCATGATTTGAATAGGACCAAATAAATCTAGATCCAATAGTTCAGGAATTCTAGAAGTAGATAGACATGGTTTCTTCTTAATAGATGATTTAACTTGTTTACCTATTTGACATACATCACATAAGAAATTTTTCTAAAAGGAACCCTTAAGTAATCCTTCTACTAAATTTAGCGATATTACTTGAGAGATTGCCTTAAAGTTGAGGTGATTCATTTTTCTATGCCATAACCAACCCAATTCATTTTGACCTTTAGCAACAAAGCATGTGAGGTTGTTATCAATTGTAGAATCCCAATCCACTAAATACGCATTATTTGTTCTTTTTCCTCTTAATTTAGTAGACTTAGTCTTAGCGTCATTAACATAGCAGAAGTCGCTTGAGAATTTTACTTAAAAGCCTTTATCACAAAATTGACTAATGTTTAACAATTTATGCTTAAGACCCTCAACATAATATACATCACTAATCATGATGTTTCCTCTATGCATGATACCTATACCTTTAGTTTTACATTTGGAGTTATCACCGAAAACAACTTGAGGACCATTGGCATGCATCAATAGATCCTTGGAACCAATCATGTGTCTTGACGATCCACTATCAAAGTACCAAACTGAAGTATCAGTGTTGGTTCTAGGTATTTGCATTTAAACGACAATTCTAATTCTTCTTAGGTACCCATGTTGTCTTGTGTCCTTCAACGTTAGTAGCTTTGGTTTGAATTAAAACTTTAGGAACCTATATTTGCCTAGTCTTCATTGTAGAAATACTAGCCTTCTTAGGTTTCGCATTGTGTTGTGTGTTCTTTTTGTTCACCTTGTGTTGTGTGTGCTTTTTGGGTGTATAATAATATCCTCGATTATAATAGTAATCATAATCATAATCATCATAGTATCGATAATATGATTTTGACTGCCTTGGATATTGACGCTGGTATTTCCTGGGCGCTGGCTTAGGTTGCATTTTTGGTGCTGGATGCTTAGCGCTTGATTCACAGTGATTAGGCTTATCCTTGGCCTTTTGAGCTTTTGGATAAACATGTCTTTGTGAATCATGTGCCTTTGCCTTTCCCTTGCCTGAGTTAGCTTTGTCTTTCTCATTTGGCCTCGTACCATTGTCGCTTGGTTCATTCAGCGTTTCACTTTGTGAACCTTTCTCAACAAAGAAAACACCTTTTCCTTTGTTGTTCTCCGTAACATTAGATTTATTTGGTTGTTTACCGAATTTATTGCATCCTAAACCGGTCTTTTCACCAAACATTCTTGCTACCTCAGTCACATTATCCAACTTTCTTGAAGCTTGTGATAATGATGAGACGAGCTGCTCTGATTTGGCAAGTCTAGCTATCAGATCAGCTTTTCTCTTGACTATTATATCAAGATCATTTTTCAATTGAGTAATTTCACTCTCAAGCAATTGGTTCTTCTCAATGCATTGTTGCTAAAATTGCAACTCTAGTTTGAGCTTTACTTTATCACTTGTGATTGATGAAATAATAGCGAAGTGATTTTGATATATTTTGTCGGCATCTTGACAATCTTTATAGTATTCATTGACTATGTCAAGTAGTTCATCATAAGAAAGAGGATGAGATAATTCAGTGGTTACCTCTGGTAGCGAATCGTCAGACGCTTCATCATCTCTTGCCATGAGACAAATCAACGCTGAGTCGCTCGTTGGCTCATCATCACTGCTTTCATTTGATGATTCCAAATCCTCTTCAGGTGAGGAGAATGGTTCAGATTCTGCTAGCAAGCCTTGTTGGCGAAGGTTGCTCCTGAATTGGTTTCTACCGGTATAGTCTTGCCTCGTGGGCTTAGACACATTTAGATAAGGAAAATTTACCTAGTAGTGCCCTGGTTTCCTGCAATTATAACACAAATTAGTTTTCATTTTCTGTTCAGTGGTTAATCGCTTTGAAACGACTGGCGCTGAGAGATTCTGAGTGGGAGTTGTAGGCGCTTGGTAAGGAACTGGTGCTATTGGTTGAGGTGCCGAATACACTGGCGCTTGATATTGAGGTGTTGGTGCAGGGGGAGGGGTTTGAAATGAAGTTTGTCCAATAGGGTTTCTCTTTTCATATCTTAGAAATTTCTTGACTAATAAAGCCATCTCCTTTTCTTCATTGGATTCCGTTGATTTCACCTCATTGATCGTTTTACCCTTGCTTTTGGTGGTAGCGATTAAAGCTCTTCATTCAGTCGATCTATCGCTGACTTCACCCAATTCGAACTCAAATGCCTTTAATTCTAAAAACACATGTTCTGGAGTAAGAGTCTCCAATGTCTGTGATTCTCTCATAGCAATAATCTTAATCAGATACTTGCTTGGAAGACTTCTGAAAATCATATTGACCATTTCCTTGTTGGTCAATTCCTTGTCTAATGATGCTAACTCTATAATGAGCAAAGTAAACCTTGCGTCCAATTGTTCTAGCGTCTCATTGGTCTCCATCTTGAAATGCTCAAATCTTTGCATGGATATGGAGAGCTTGTTCTCTTTCATCTGTGTTGAACCTTCACACACTATAGCCAACTTATCCCATATCTCTTTTGATATTACATTGTTTGATTTTGTTGAACAATGCATCATTATCTCCTAACGCTGAGTAAAGTGCACTTCATCCAACATTATTCAGATTAGCTCTTTTTCTATCATCTGGCATCCATTCTAACTTGGGTTTTTCAACATAACCATCTGGAGTTGCTTCATCAGCTCCAGGCGCTCGAGTTATCACTTTCATGATCTTAATGGGGCCATCTGAAATTACATCACACATTTCATTATTGCAAGAACAAATATTCATCTTCATTTGACTTCAGATGCTGATCTTCAACTTTATCTCTAATAGACTCACCTAGAATTCTATTAGTAATTTGGAATCTAATACTTAATCTAAAATCTATAAAGATAAAAATTAAATGCCTAATTAATATTACAAACTTTCAAACACTTATACATAACTTCTATGAAAATATAAACTTACATTCTTTTTGGGGTCTAACATAAGATCCTATCTTGTCATCATCAAAACATCTAACATGAAATTTCCTAAAAATTGACATTATCAATGTTATTCTGGCTGTCAGAACGTGCAATCCTCCACACGAGTGCTCGTGTCAAGTCTGTGCAATCTGACCCAGGATCCTCTCTGTTTTTCATCTATATTATGATTAATTATATATATATATATATATATATATATTAACAATGAATTTTTATTAGAAAAATTATAAAGATTCATTGTCAAACAAATTACGTACCTCAATTTGCTCCACAAGAGCATGTCCTAGACGTGATTTCCTATAAGGATATTCAGGATCATTTGCTCTCTCCTGATTCTCCCTACTTAGTTTCTGTTCATTACATAATCGAAGCATTAGTCAATGTATATGGATTCATATAAATGCAATAACCAACAAATGAAACAGTAAATTAAAATAATTGCCTGGAAATCTTCACTTTGGCGAACATGTAAAAATGTCGTCCATTCTTCCTTAGATATCTCATATTGTGAGGGTGGGTTGTAATTAATGTTCCCATTATCATCCTCTACCCACACTCTACTTAAGTAGCTCCTGAAATTTCGAGCTAGCTTTCCAACTTCGGCTAAAACGAATTTTTTTCTATTTTCTTCAATATCATGGGCCAACAATAAAAAACAAACAACAAAGATTATATGAAATTATAATTCAGAGAAAATTAAATAAACAAAAAATACATTAACCAATTAGAAACATGATATTAACCAACTTACAGCTATTTCATTCCAAAGTGCATTCTTTGTTGCTACCGGGACTTTTCATCAATCACCAATGGTAATCGGCAGCATCTGCCAAGCCATGACTCCAATGTAACCAACCAATGTTGCTTTGTTTGGGTTAACTGGTTGGCCATTCTCATTCCAGCCCACGGGTAGCCTTATGCCTTCACTTTTGGCGGCTACGACTTTTTTCATAGCCAGGATACCTCTACGTATCTCATTTTCAGTACGTTTGTCTGCTCCATGTCCATCTGGCTGGGGAAAACTTCCGAGACCCTCAGAATATATCGACCTACAAAAGCAAAAAATACATAAGTTAGATTCATATACCAAATAATTATATTAACATCAGTTGAGTTGAATTAATTAAAAATTCAGCAGTGTAACGACGCAAAAATTTCTAACAAGTTCTCGACTTAATCTTCCCCCAACCTTGCAAACAAAACTCAGATATTTCAACCACAAGAAACCCAAACAAATATATATGCAGTAAAACAAATAACAATGCCCATTATTCTAGAAAAAATTCGGCAGAGTAACGACACAAAAATTTCTACCAATTTCTCGACTTAATCATCCCCCAACAACAACCAACAAAACCAATCCATCAATTTATTTACAAAACCAATCAAACTTCGCAAAACCAATCGAACTTCGCAAAACCATGAATGCATTCAACGTTGTCAACAAAATAATACAACAAAAATTCAATCACGATACCAACACATCATAGCATAAATAAAAAATCCAACAATCAAGAAACCCCGATTAATATAACATATATATAAAAAAAACCCACATTATATAATTCACAAAACCAATTAACATAATCAACTATAACATAACAACAATCCACATTTGATAAGAGTCATTTTTACTTGTTTTTAAGCCCTTATGTTTATGTTTTAGATTCATTTATCACTTGATTTGTGCCACATATGCGTATAATCTATGTGCTTATTGAGTAAAGGTGGAAAATCACTGCAATTCACGTAAAGTGCACAAAAACACAGTATTTCAGTATATTTGGAAATCAAATTTGAGGAAGTTTTCTTCTAAAATGTTGTAGATCTCCTTCTTGGCTTCACGTGGAAACTTGAATCATCCAAATCCGAGGTTTGTGCAGAAAGTTATGAAGAAAACACGATTGCTGCGCTGAAAAACAAGAAAATAGGTTAAGACTTCGCACTGTGGCGTCTAGGCGCCACCTTGTCCGGGCCTAGGCGCCGGTCAACTTCTTCCCCAAGCCACTGAGGCCACCTGGACCACGCCTAGGCGCCACCTTATCCGCGGCTAGGCGCCGGTCAATTTCTTCCCCAAGCCACTGAGGCCACCTGGACCACGCCTAGGCGCCATTTGGGTCACGGCTGGGCGCCAATACAACGGGTGTGAAGGTATAAAGGCCAAAAATGAAAGAAAAAAGAGAGGGGTTCAAATTCTAAAGGAATTTTGGAGATTTCTTGGGACTGGGATCTCACTTTTCATCACTTTACAAGAGCAAAAGAGAAGGGAAAGAAGAGATTCAAGCCTCCAATTAAAGATTCGATCATCAATTCAACATAGGGAGTTTCTTAGTTTTAGATTCATCTTCGTCTATGAACATGGATCTTATGCTTAGCTTTTCCCTTATGCATTTTATGAGCTAAATTGTTGAACTTGGGCCATGAGAAGGCCATGTTATTAGTGTTTTTATAATAAGATCGTTTTCCATTTCAATTCGTATATTGCTATGTGTTGTGATTTTGTGGTTGATTTCCTTACATATGCTTGATCACCATGTGTTTGATATCATGCCTAGGTGAATTATTTGAGAGAAAATTGACTTAGGGTGCAAAAATTTCACAACATCACCGACCAAATAAGAATTGCCCAAGACATAGGTAAAAATTCCAGGGTGAAGTTGTTCGATTTTCATCAAGAAAGCTCTAGCTCCTTAATGCATGCTTAGTGGTTAGATTTCCGGGTAGACATACGTAGGAAACCACCAATTAAGTATAGGAGTATATCACGAGACATCGGTTATTCTTTACCTTAGGAGCTTTCACCATAGCAATGTATGTCTCATGAATTGGTAATGATCTTAGGATAGCAATACGCAACATGTGCCCGAACATGAGCCTTAGTCACCTCTCCACCTTAGAAGTTTAATCTCTCTTTACTTTCGCTTTAGCTTATTTTACTTTCCTTTTTAGTTAAATCTCTAATTTCCTTCCTTTTGTTATCGAAAATCATAAACTAGAATTCAAGTCCTTGTGGTTCGACAACCCATACTTATTGTCCATTTCTATTACTACACACGACTAGTGCACTTGCTACCAAAGCACGCTAGCCTCTAGCGTGTCAATTCGTTTACAAAACCACAACCACAACCAACAAAACCAATCCATCAATTCGTTTACAAAACCAATCGAACTTCGCAAAACCATGAATGCATTCAACGATGTCAACAAAATAATACAATGAAAATCCTATCACGATACCAACATTATCATAGCATAAATAAAAAATCCAACAATCAAGAAACCCCGATTAATATTGCATATATATATATAAAAAAACCACATTATATAATTCACAAAACCAATTAACATAATCAACTATAACATAACTACAATCCTCATTATAACATAATCAACTATAACATAACATAACAAAAATCCACATTATATAATTCACAAAACCCCAATTAACATAACATGTATATAATAACAATCAAGAAATTAACATATAACTCGCATTATATAATTCTCAAAACCCCAATTAACATAACATATATATAACAACAATCAATAAATTAATATATAACCAACATTATATAATTTACAAAACCCCAATTAACATAACATATATATATATATATATATATAAATGTATGTAGACCTACAAGGTGAGAAAGAGTCGAGAGAGAGAGAGAGGAGCGACGCTCGGATGGTGGTGGTGGCGACGGTGGCGGCGGTATAAGGTGGTGTGGTGGTGGTGGGGGCCGCGGTATATAGTGGGTGTGGTGGTGGTGGCGGCGGCATATGTGGTGTGGGTGTGTGTGTGTATATATACAGTAGTAGAGAGAGATTGAGAGAGAGAGAGAGAGAGACTAATGGGGAGGGTGATGGTGGTGATGGTGATGGCGGCGGCGGCGGTGGTGTTGTGGCGGTGGTGGTAGTGTGGCGGTGGTGGGGTGGCGGCGGTGCAGGAGGGGAGACCGAGAAGAGTGAGAGGGAAAGAGTGTTTCGAGAGAGAGAGAGGCAGGAGAGAGAGAGAAAATTAAAATGGGGGGAAAAGCCGTTGGTTCTTCTCTCAAGAACCGCTGTAATATCCGTCACCTTTTACCGCAATTCAAGTTTGAACCGCTGTAATAGGGGTATTACAGCAGTTCAAGTTTGAACCGTTGTAATATCTTAAGCCTATTACAGAGGTTCTTGGAAGAACCGCTATAATAGGTCGAGCAACTTCAGCTATTACATCGGTTCACCCATGAACCGCTGTAATAAGCCCCTCCATTCAGCGGTTTTCGCAAAACCGCTGTAATAGTGTATTTTTGTAATAGTGTGTGTGTATATATATATATATATATATCCTATCCAACATTAATTTAATCCTAATCAAAAATGAATATTAGCTATCACAATGAAATTTAATCTAGTGATCAATGTCAATATGATTGATTAGATTACAAATTCATAATTTTACCTGGAGCAAGAAAGAGAATGAGAAGCTCAAGAGACCCACCAGATGAAGAATAAACATGTAATCTCAAAATACACGTATACACCCACGTTTTTTAATTTTTAATTTTAAAAAAGAAAAGGATTAGGAAATTAAAAATATTTTGGCGCCCATTTTACTGCCAAGATTGTAATGAAAAGGTTCAAACTACCCAAATTTCTTGTATGGAATTGTATTTGTTACAACTGAACTTATTGTAACAATTCAACACATTGTTACAAGAAGATGAACAAAATTGTCACGAATAAGTTTAACTTCGATGAGCTTTTTATTTTACGTAACTACGACTGGCTGAAAGTAACGACTTATTTTCTTTGTTACTATGATAAAATTTTATTTTTTGTAACGAACGTGCATATTTATTACAAAAAAATAACTTTCTGGTAACAATTTAATGTAATTTGTTATGAGAAAGTTACTTTTTGTGACAATTATAGCTTCGTTACAATTTCTTTTGTCGTAAGAAATGCATTTTTGGGATAATTGCATATCATACTCCTGTGAAACATGAAATCTGCACACCTCCCACAGTGTTAAAAAAATAGCCTAAAATAACAATATGATTTTCAAAACCCTGCACGAAACCCCCGATTCATGTTAAATCCGCGGAAGGTAGCATTCACGCGCAGTGTATTTGAAGCAGGGTTAGGGTTTTTGTGCAGAGTTTGGAAAAACATAAGGGCATTTCAGACTATTTTTTTAACACAGGGCGGATGTGTGCATGTTTCATGTTTCACAAGGGTACAATATGCAATTATCCCGCATTTTTTTGTAGTGACATGTGTTATCCCTAAAAATCCTTTTTTTTTCTCACTTTTATCATGAAATTTTCTCCTAGATGGATATGTCATCCAATTAAACCCTTATATACTCCCCCGTCCCAAAAATGATGTTCACTATTCCACTTTTATCCATCCCAAAATATATGTCCCATACTATAAAGTAGGTATTTATTGTCGAATCAAACTATATTACCCTCCATTTTAATTGAAGAAGAAATAATTAATACATTTTTACTATAAAATTGAAATCATATTTAAGGAAAGAAAGTTTCATAGGACAATAAACAATTTTTATGATTCAAAATAAAATCATGGCATGTTCTGGAAGGTAATGTTATTTGTTATCTTTTGTTTTATGAAAAAAGATCAGATCATCAATTCTAAATCGTATTTCACTTTCTATTCCATGTACTTATATGCATAACAAGTGTATAGAATATATATTACTTATTTATTTAAGAAAAATATTTAGACACTTGTCGTTCATATAAGTACATGGAATAAAAAATGAAACACGATTTATTATAGAGTATTTGATTTGTATGGAAAGGGTAACTCTGGGAATCAATGGACTTCCTCCCAAAAATCAAAGGAACATCCTTTCAAAGAAAGCAAAGACAAACATACGAGTCAAAACCAATCAAGAAGACAAAAAGAACGGGAACATACTTGTGGAAGTCTCAGTCAATTTTGAGGACATTCAATTATAATAACAGATGAATGATTATGATATCCGAGATTTGACCAACTTTGTACACTTCACGAAACCCTTAGGGACTCATGTCCGTTAATCGTCCAAACCCTTTTGCATACATACGGAAACAAAATTATGTATTACACTGCTTCATGTGCATATGACAATCTTCAAAATGGAGCAAGTAAATCAACATATAATAACCAGAGCGACAAGCAATCGAAACAGGCTGATCCAAGTTCACCTAACAACAACAACAACAAAAAGGTTGAGTCTCTCCACGATCACTTTCTTCTTTATGCATCATATAATTATACCAGAACATCAAGACGATGTATAGACCAAGATTGGAGGCAATCAACCAAGCCAGGCTCAAATAATACTTGTCAACTCGACTTTCATTCAAGGTGTCCTGAAACCAACTTGCCTTCCCCCCACTCTCGTTCAGCTTTCCCACTACATACACTGCCAGCACACTCCCAAAACATCCCAAGCCGTTCGCGAAGCTGGTAAAACTACTGAGCATGAATCTCCACCATGAGAAAACAAATTTGTCTTGGAGAATAATAGCCGTGCTCGTTTCCATAAATCCATCTACTGCACCCAGAATCACAAACTGTGGAACTAGCCAGAAAACACTCATAGGAACTTCCTCATAAGGTTTATTCAGTAAACCATGTTTCCTAACCACATCTAGTCTTCGGGACTCCACAGACGCAGCGGTAATACAACATATTACCCCAAATATCATCGACATCACAACACCATATACTGGAGCTTTACACAATTCACATGCAAATTTGGGAAGATATCTTCTTCCCAAAGCATATAACCAGAGCAAGATTGTAATAGGCACCGTAAGGCTTCCTACCTTGTGGTTCATATTTTTTGCTTGCTCAATAAAGTATGTGTATGGAAGAGAAGATACCAAACCCCATAAAATGAAGGCCATTGCTGCAGGAACCATGAATATTATGTGTTGAGCATTTCGAACTTCTGTAAGCGTGCACAGACTCCACTTATTCTGTAATTGTTGCTCTAGAGTTTGATGTGGCAATATTATTGCACCCTTCTCCAAACACCTGGATTTGAAAATTTTCGATGAAAATTAAGCAATTCTTTTTACAAAGTTCTTACAATTGTGTATTTGTAGTGGCTATGCAACTGGCTACATTATGTGAAATATCCCCCTAGACACAGGCCTCTTAGATAATGTACCGTCGGGCAATCCAGTTGGAAGCAAGGAATGGCTTCAAACTCTCTGAGTGCAAAATGAAATTGAGCTGAAACAATATTCCTAAAAAGGGTATCCAATGTCCACATAAATTGTCTCCAATACTCGAAAAATGTGTTTCATTTCGTATTTCACTTGATATACACGCATCATGTGTACAAAGTCCATGTCACTTGTTCATTTTAGGAAAACATTTATACACATAGCGTGCATATTATAAATGTAATAGAGGATAAACCACCATATAGAACAGAAGATGTAATTTCCCGATGGATATGCATGAGTTAATTACATTAATTCTTTTAAGTTTTTTTTACTTTTCCAACTAGCATTTTGTGTGATGGGAAAATGAACCCCAAACCTACTTGTAAACAATGCAACTAAAGGGGTTGAAATTATTGAGTTAGCATTCCATCATCACAAGCAAGAATATATATATATATATATATGCATGTATAGGTGGGTGACACTGGAAAATAAAGAGTTTAAACCTGAAGCAACGAAGAGGAGGAATTCCATCTACCAAAAGCGCATACTCCGGTACTCCATGGTACCGATTTATATCCACGGGGCGTTGAATGAAGAACTTAGAGGCGGAGGCAACAAGTACCCTAAGCAGGACCAGTAAAGGGCTACCTTCTGGTTTACCACGTGTGTAAGAGCCAGACATGGTCAAGAACAATAGGGTTGCCACAACCATGAAAATTGCTGGTATTCCAAATCGAAGCGTCCAGAGTTTTATATAAGAAAGTGCAAAAGCTGTTGTGGTGGTGAATATTATTGTCAACCAACCTCCACCCAACATTGTCTGTAAGGATCGCCCGTTGAACTCAATAATTGATAATGTCAAATTAGGCTGCTCAATCATGAAACTCGCCACACAAACAGAATGACCAGATATCCCCACTGCTATTAGAACTATTGCTGTGTAAAAGAGTATACGGTGGATGTTACCAATGCATTCAGCCTCATAATCACTGCATGTCTCAAGGATGTTTGCTAGGACTGGTGGAGTTGACATTGTCAAAATTCCCATTCCCTGGAGGGATGCTCACAATTACTCACCCATTCTAGTAATCATATATGTATAACAACATTATATATGTCCACGTAAATTAATTTGTATATATGTTAACTGATAACCCCCCACTGCATGTTTAGAATTTGGAATGTGGCTGAGCATAATACTAAAAAAATATATTTTCCTCGCTGAAAATAATTTAACTTGGGTTCCTTCTTTAGTATAACCACCCCTATTATTTTGTGTAATTATAACTCAACCCACTTATTTTTAGCTTATAGCAGACACGCCTCTTATAATAAAATTATACATTGACCCCTAAATAGTCAAGCTTGAAGAAAAGTGCAATAAAATCTTACCATCATTTCAAAGAAAAAAGTAATAATAAAATAGTTAATTACGCTAACCGCCCTCCTTATTTAATTTAATTACTGTCCAACCCACTTATTTTGAGCATAAACCTTACGTGGTCACTCCCTTTGACTAACCGTGCGCAGTCTATCAAAAGTGATAATGCTACTAAAATTATTCAAAACTCGGTAATTGTTTTCATTTTCTAAAAATTATGGTATTCAAATCAATTAGTATAGGGTCTGTTTGTCATACCGTATTGGACCAAATACAAAATTTTATTTTTATATAATTTTCATTGATATTTTTTTTCCTTAAAAAAATTGTTTATTAGTTTGTCTAAATGAAAATTGAAGTAAATTTTGTAAAACAATCTAGCCGAATCAAATGGTGTTCAATATATCATTTAAGCCCACATTTGGTACGATTTTATCAAGTGTAATCATTTAATTGCTCTGTTAAATTCATTTAAACTGTCTCCCATTAGCATAAATCTGAAGTTGAACCTTTGTATCAAAATGTTAACAAAGTTTTTACGAAATTATATATTTGAAGGCTTAAAGTTACAATTACATCATCTTTAATTTGAGAAATTACATTCATCCCCTCTAGGGCTTTACTGAGCGAAGGGCAAAATAAAAAATCTAAACAATTTTTTTTGATGTAATCAAAGAATTCTATTAATTTTCTAGCAGAAGGGGCGATTATTAGATTCTATTTTGAGAGGGAGGTGTGTAATTAAACCAAATAAGAGGATAATTAATGTAATTAATTCCGTTAGTGTTGTCGTTTCCTGTTACTTTGTCACTAATCTTTTATCCAATTTGATAGAACGACAACGAGAAAATTGCATTTTTCATCCCTAGGTCAATTTCAATTTTGATTCCACTTACAGGTGTACCACTTTTAACCCCCATAATCTTTAAAAGTCTCAAAGTTTGTGAAGTTTCCGTCCAAAAATTGACAGATTTCTTTTGTATAAAGTAACAATTAACCTATTTCTTTAAGAGCTTTTATCAAACACTTGGGGGCCACTCAAAATTTTCAAATTGGAGCTTAATTTTGTCATTTTGATGATAAATCAACATGAAATAGAAGATGTTTTATTGAAAAACAAGTTAATGTTTAGTTGACAATGAATTGGAAAGCATAAATTTCATGTTATTTTTAGCTAAACTAGAGCAAATGTGATACCAATAGCCCCAACCTATTGACGGTAGATTCCTATATTAAATTAAAACTTTTGGGTTGTAGAATTAGAGATAATCACTTCTCGGTGAAGGAATTTAAAACACATTTGAGATGTCATAAATTGGATAGGACATGTGGAAGTATTATTCAGTTCGAATGTCAAATTTAGGGCTGATTTCTATAAATTGGAAGTGTATTGAAATAATTTAGATAGTGATATTTTTGTTGAATGAAGGCGGCGGAGTTTGGTAGCAAGGTGTTTAGTTTATGACAGTTGAGATGGGATGAAAGCAATGGATTATAAATGAACATGAAATCTATGTTCTTTAGTCCTTTGTGAGTTAAATATTATGTTATTTTCATTCAAGCATATTCCTGTTGATGTCAATTTGTTTTCAAAATGCAATTTGAAGATTTTGAGGGGCTCCTAAGTGTTTGACTAAAATTCTCAAAGAATTGGATTGAATTTCATTTGAGGTGGTATATCCATAAATAATTAAACCAATATTGAAATGAGCCTACTTTATAGGGCGAAACGATTTTCCCCAAAGACAAGAAGAAATCAATATCAAACCTATTGAATTGAAGTTAGATAAAGGAAGTAGAAGGGAAGACAAACCAAAACACATTATTAATGGGAAAAGAATAAAGTTGAACGACAATGAAAGTTTACCACGCAATAGGAGAGAGAGGAAACGGTAAGCATCCAAAAATTGCCTACAAAACTGTCGACAAGGAATTGCAAAGCAAAGGGCAATATCCCTATTAACCCCAGAAACACATTGATAATACCAGTAGCGTATGTCATCTTAACCTTCCACACATCAGTTAAGTATATCATTATCATCCACACCGCGTACCCTGCTACTATGTCCGCCCACACCACTCCTACCAAACCTACATTCAAAATAATATACCATTGTCCACGTTTAACCTTTAAGCATTCTGTAATAGGTACAAGGAGAAAAGATAGAAGAAAGTAAGAGAAAGACTAGCAGTTACATATATATACTTGCCCGAAATTTTGAAGAACATAATTTTGCTGTACTGAATTTAGTCCTCTGCCGAACTAAAGCAAGATGTCGAGCTCTATGATCAGATGCACATCCAGTGAGAATGTAAATGCGATTAGTGTATATATTATAATCTATATAAAGTAATAAACTTAGCTTCCGGTCGATCCACCAAGAGCAAGTTAACAGAGGAGAAATTCTATCTGCATTTACGATTTAGATATAAACTATTACTGCATCAAATAACGAAATGTTCAATGCTCAACTGGTTGACATTCTGCTATGCAATATATTTATCAAATATTCGCCGCGTTTACTTAACATATTACATATATACTTGTACTGCAAGTTGAGACAGAAATGTATTATTTAATAGAGAAACACCGCTGACCTGCAAGCAATAGACTAGTTCATCTGGACATATTCTGCTAAAAATAGAATGATAAAGACATCAATATTCTTCTCTGGAAGACCTTATGCAAAATTAAATAACTTGATAGAAACCCGTAGTAGTAGTGATCTATGTCATAAAGCAGGAGCGCAGAGCGGGATCGGGAGCGGGAGTATTGAGTGATAACATTTGAAAAAAATTGGGTTTAAAAATTATTCAGCCAAATTATCTGTAGATATTATTTTGATAAGCTTATCTCATATTAAAATAAGTATTTGTTAACTTGAATTTTAAAAATAAGATGATGTGATTGTCTTTTTTAACACGCTTAAAAAATATAATATACGATGAAGTAAAGAAGATTAAGATTATTAAAATAAAATTAGTTTTAGGTTCCAACTTTTGACTAGGCCTGTCAATGGGTAGGCAAGACTCAGACTCGGACCCAAAAGTTTGGGTCTAGGTCTAAAGTAAGTTTGGGTCTAGACTCAGAATCAGATCAGCTAGACCCAACCCAGACCCAAAACTAAAACCTAACACTACTATAGAAATGACCTATTACAGCGATTTTTTTGGGCCTATGACAGCGGTTTGAACCGCTGTCATAGGTATCGCTGTTATATGGTTTGGACCTATTACAGCGATTCAAAACCGCTGTCATAGGTCACCCTATTACAGAGGTTTCGATGGAACCGATGTAATAGTGATCATAAAAAAAAAAAATTCGAAACATATGACAGCGGTTTAGCCGTTGAACCACTGTCATAGGCTCGTATGACAGTGGTTCACCCTATTACAGCGGCTGAACCGTTGTCATAGGTTTCGAATGTTTTCTTTTTGTTTTTGATGATCCCTATGACAGCGGTTCTGACCGGAACAGCTGTCATAAGGTCGCATTTTTTTTTCTATTTTTTTAATATTTTGCGCCCTATTATGGTAATATTCCTGTACAACAATATTCCATAAACCAACCCAACAAATTTCAACTACACAGTAAAACATATTTGACATGAACAACAACTACCCCAAATTTCAATATTACCATCTCTTTCCTCCAACAACAAAATGTTATAATCTCCAACAAATGATCACGTGTTAATTTACAATCAACTAATTAAATTACTCATGAGAATTTAAATACAATAAATCAAATCACAATTTACAACAAGTCACAATGTACAAAAAATATATTACCTAATTTCTAAGGAGCTGCTACGAAAATGTAACGTGCCACTTCGCAGCGTATTTCATCAATTTGCTCTTGAGTATAGAAGGATTGAGAATCATGAAAGTACTGTAAGATATATATAGAGATTAATTGCAAACTGAAATGACGTTTCAATTACCTACCAAAGGTTTAATAACTTCAAAAGAAATAGAAATTAAGTATGTATTAAGATTATGCATACCGCTGTTGGGATTATAGATTGTCTGTGGCTAATAACCTCTTTCATGAATCTCATAACGAAGTAGCCACAATCCACCTCGTTGGTCTGTCGGGGGCACTACAAAAGTAATTAAAGTTACGTTGTATTAGAACACTAACTTCTATACGAATATATAATCTCTTGAAACTAGAAAACGTTAACCTTTATTTTAAACCATTGACAAGCCGAGTTTTTGGATTTCTTGGAATGGTTGTTGCGATTTGCATGAAATATGTGCATAACCCTATAAAAAAAATATAAAAAACAAGGAAATATGTCAAAAACAAGCAATTATGTGAAATAAATATACACTTTAAAAAAATATTAAATATAATGTATACATTGATTGAATGAAAAACTTACTGATTGATTTTTTGCATCATATCATCTCGGTATTCCGGCTCACCATGCAAAGAATAATGATAGTAAATGACCTCTTGAAATGGATCAATTGCAAGCAACAACCAATGTTCCCTACAAAGCATTCAAAAGATAAGTTCAAAATTTGTTTTGCATAACTAGTTTTACAAATTAAATTTAAGTCTTTAGTAGCTCACTCGGTGTTGTAAGGTGCAAGAAATAACTTATTCGTTTGTGCACTCTGTATCATAGCACGTGCTATGTATTGCACTTGTTGAATTTGTGGGCTTGTTCCCGCAGATATGAAATGTGGGTTAAGGAACCCGAAACTTGCTTCTTTCCCTTCGGGAATCACGTACTTAACCCACAAACACCTAAATTGAGCATAAAAAATGAATTTCGAGTAACGAAAATAATCATAGTTCAGATTCAATAAAATAATTTAAAAAACTTACTTTATGTATGATGTAATGATAGAGGCTCCTATCTCTTTTTGTCGCAGAAGGTAACAAATCTCCTCCTTTCCAATATACTCTAGGAATGCAAAATTCATAATGGGTTCCTCCATGTCTATAGTGATCTGGGCACTAATAGACATCATCTTCGTGTACTTTCCCAGAAATAAAAGGTCAACAAAGAGTCCATCTAGTTGAAGGTCTGCACATCTGTCACCTTCACGTGCAGGCTTGGCCACTGGAAATTTTCCTTTGACAGCTAATTGCTTCGACGTCCCTGATTTCTGGTTTTCAGATGATTGAGATGGTCCAAGAGACTGTTTAAGCAAAGAAAATAAAACATGAATGTTACACATCAAAGTATATTTAGTAACCTCAAACAAATTGTTATAATTTATTATGACTAGCTATTAATTACATACCGGTGCATCAGTGACAATGACAAGACTCATTGGCCAAGCAACAAAGGTACCCAGAACACTAGAAATGGTGAGCATTTCATCATTGAGAGGGACGAGTAGGGGTGTATCAGCCTCAACTGCAGTGTCAATGCGCACTTTCACATGGATGGTGGCTAATGGACAGTTGTGAAGTATTCTATCATTCAATGGTTGATTGTACATCTGTCCTTTAGCCACCACACGATATGATGGTGATGAAAGTGCTAATTGACATGGAGCGATAACCTACACACACACACACACATATATATATATATATATATACAACATTATATTAGAAAGTTTTGTGTGATTTACAGAAATAGAGAGTTGCAAGTTACATGATCAATAAACAAGTTCAAGTCATTACCTCAGGAAGCATCTTATAAACTGGTTCTGGGCTGCTATCTTTCAAAGAAATCACGTCATCTTCTTGTGGCTGATGCGAGTTAGGCGCTTCCAAAACATCAATTCGTTGTTGCATGGCAAGCATAGTTTCAGAGAGGTTTTTCACCATTTTTCTCAAGCTTTCAATCTCCATTTCTTTAGCAAGTTTTGGATCCTTAAAATAGTCTCTTTGTGAGACCCCAAAGCCAACACCCCTAACGCGACCCGGATGCTCCTTTTTAAAAGCTTTAGCCAATAGGTCATCTCGATTCTTCTCATTTCCACTATGGCTAGTACTCTCTTGTGAAATGCTCTCCTGTAATAATGCATTTTACAAAAAAAAAAAAAAAATAGTGAACTTTGTTCTTTCAATAGTATTTCAACGGACATTTATTTCCAACGAGACATAAATTCAAATGCATTAAATGCCTGATAAGAACATTAAATGTGATAAGCTATTATGACTTGTGGATAAGCCACTTTTTGACTAGACTGTCAGGCTTTTAGAGTTTAAGTCTGCTCCCGTCCAATCGAAACCAGCAGGATTTCAGGAATGTCACTGATTCACGCGCCGCGTGAGAGGCATGCTCCTACATGTGTCCAGCGGACAAATCCCTAGAATTACCTATAAATACCTTACTTTCAGCAAACCCTAAATATAGAGATACATACGCACATACACAAGAAAGTCAAAAGTTGCTGAAATATTTTCTCAAGAAAAGCTTAGAAACTCCATAGCCAAAATCTTTCAAAATTTTTATATACATTCCAGACAATCACAAATATCTCAAACATCTTCCAAAGAAGAAACCTAAACTCTTACTGAGATATTCCAAGTTGTTTGATCTTTCCAAAAACAAACAAAACCTGTGTGACAAAACCCTCAACCTTTCATCTGAGTGAGAAAGTTGTTGAAACCTCTTACAGGCAGTATTTCTGAGTGAGAGAAGCTTGTAGAAGAAAATCTGCATTGGTGCTGAAATTTGTGTGATCAAAGAGCCCGTGATTATTTTTCACCTCTTTACTATCTTATAGAAGATTTTGTGTGATTCTTTGATAATCAACTTAGTAAATTCCCTCCAAGTAAAAAAGGAGAAGAAAGACGTAGCTAGGATTACATCACCCAGTGAACCTTAAAATTTCTTGTGTTATTTACTATTATTGTTTTGCTTTATATTCTCTTATTTATTCTGAAAAAGACATACCAAACTGCTAAGCAACTATTTAACCAAAACGAACGCTAAAGCTTTAAAATCATTTCCGCTGTGCTAACCCTGATTAAGCGATCTAAGCATTACCCTACTTTGGTAAATTGCTAAAATCACTAAGTCTAAATTATCTTTACTAAAGCGCTTAACCCAAGTGCTCAGCTTTCTAAGCGTTCTAATCTTTAAAAGTGATACGAATTTTTTGAAGTCAAAAAAGATTTCAGGGTCTAGTCAACCTCCCCCCCCCCTTCTAGACCCTTTCTTATGCCACTTGGAACCACCAAGTTCATTAGACAAGGAGATGCCGGTAGGAAACTGGTTATATTAGAAAAACCAAATGATTCCCCTTCGGAGACACCAATTCAGGTACAAAGAACTGACCTTGAAACTCAAAAGACACAACTATCGCTGCGACACTCTATTAGAGTATCTCGACCACCAGAGTGATGTGGTTACTTTCATGAACAACAATATTTGTTTGCTGTGGGAAATGGAAGCCATGGAGATGATCCCTCTAGCTAAGAGCAAGCAGGGACTAATATTGATTCCTCAAAATGGCTGGAACCAATGAAAGTAGAGATGGATTCGATACATTCAAACCAAGTCTGGACTCTTACTGATCTCCCTAGAGGTGTACGGCCGATAGGGTGCAAATGGATCTATAAGAGAAAGATTGGTCCGAATTGCAAGGTAGATACCTACAAAGCTAGACTTGTCGCGAAAGGTTATAGTCAAAAAGAGGGCATTGACTATGAGAAAACCTTTTCGCCCATATCAATGATCAAGTCCATTCAAATCTGCTCGCCATCGGAGCAAACCTAGATCATGAAATCTTATAAATGGATGTGAAAACCGCTTTTTTAAATGGATACCTCGAGGAGGACATTTATATGTAGCAGTCCAGAGGTTTTGTCCCGATACAGACTCTCATAAGGTTTGTAAGCTAAATAAGTTCATTTATGGACTTAAGCAGGCGTCTCGCAGATCAAGAAGCAAAATCTTATAGATTCATGAAGAATGAAGATGAACAGCGTGTCTATAAATTGTCCAGTGGGAGCAAGTTGACATTCCTAGTGTTGAATGTAGATGACATACTACTAATGGGGAATGACATAGGCTCGTTGACATCAGTCAAGGCATGTGCTCTACCTAGAGAAAGTCCTTAAGAGATATAGAATGAGTAACTTTAAGGGAGGACTTCCGCCGATGGGACATGGAATACATCTCTCTAAGTCTATGAGTCCCAAATTGGATGAGGATAGACTAAAGATGAGTAAATTCCTATATGCATTAGCAGTGGGAATTCTCGTATATGCAATGTTATGCACGAAGCCTGACATAGCCTACGATGTGAGTGTAGTTAGTCAGTTTCAAGCTAACCCGGGTGAGCAACATTGGATGGATGTGAAGACTATCCTTAAGTATCTTAGAAGAACGAAGGAGAACCTTCTCATATATGGAAATGAAGAGATAAGAGTAAATGGATATTTTGACTCAGATTTTCAGTCTGATGTGGATGATCGAAAATCTACGTCTGGGTTTATATTCACTTTGAATGGTTGAGCAGTGTCTTGGAATTGAGTGCAAGTGGGAGATTGTTAGGTGTTATGCCCTCTATGCCATTGAGGAACTAGATTTAAGAGTGTGTTTTATTTATATTGTATGAACATTATTATTAATTCATAAAAGGTATTGAGTTTGTTCTTATAAATCTAATTGTGGCATTGAATTTATTGAACGAATAGGTCCTTACGATCAAGGTGTAATCACCACTACTTATTTGATAAGTAGGAGAACTGATGGAGTTAAGTACTTGATCTTATAAATATGGTTCATGAGTTAAAGAATCTAAATTGGGCGTTTAGATTCAACTTGTATGAGACTTGCTTTGACAAAAAAAGTGCTAAGTCTTACACTAATTGGATAATGGGAACTAGTGTCATGATTATGATTAATGCAGTTAACATATTCGAACACGACTCATTGTAATCCTATCACATGAGTTTTTACTCGGTGACAGTCAATGATGATGATTACCAGTTATAATAATATGAGTGAACTTTAGACCTGAGGAGTCCTTTACGTTGTGCTCGTACCATTGAATAAGTTATTAGAGTAGTTAGGCCCAATCACCTGTTGGTGGGGTCGACCTCGAAGTACGATTCAATTGGTATGCTCGATAATGGGAATTGGACTGCCAATAAGGAATTCACTATCTCGAAAGTAAACGAGAAACGACCTGTACGTCATAGGTGTTGTGAAATTAAAGTCTTTGATCAAAGAATTAATGACTGACTTTTATTGGATACAAAGGGCGGTTTGATAATTTTACATCAGTATGATTATAGTACAGTATCATGTTATATGAGTTTGATGTTCCATGACTCTTACTTGATCGGGTTGCGTCAATGAAGAGTTTATACTCATATGGTAATTATAACATAAAGGTTCTGGATGAAATACTCATCTCGTACATGATTGGGTTCACGGGATGGCTTAGTGATAACTATATCCTTGGAGTCCTCCTAATGTCAATCAAGATGAGCCTAGAGAGTCGTGCTATATAAAGATGATAAAATAAATAAGTTTTACTTTATGAAGGGTATTTTGGTAATTTCACTGAAAGTGAAAATTATCAAGAGAATATGTATTGATTATAATAAATACATTTATTTATTATAATTAAATTACTTTATTCAATCAATATTAATAGTGTTATTAATTTAGAGTTAATAAAGTACTATTAATAAAAAGAGATTTCCATTTAATTAATTACCAATTGGATTAGACTGAAAAAATTAATTAAACACTTAACACTGGGCTTGGAATTGGATGAAGTCCAGTACACCTATCCCTAGGGTAATTTTCAGCCACCCCCCTCTTCTCCTAAGTCAAGGAGAAGTCTTTTATTTAAGCACTAGTTGTTTAACTAAAATAAGAAGTGTGTCAGTTTTTCATCTTAGAGTGTAAAAAATAGTAAAACATAAAATATGTTCTCCCTCCACATAAACCCTAAGTCGCCCAACCCAGTCTAAGGTAGAGAAGGCTGAGATTCAAGAATTGAAAATCATCTTTCGCGTGATTTTTAGAGGAAGGAATGATATGTTGCTTCTCAAAAAGTTGGGCTTTGAAAATTCAACGAAAAAGGTAATTAGATTACTTTTTATTCTTGATTTCGATTTATATGAATATGAAATTATCAAAACATGAATTGAATTCAGACTTTGTGATTAGGAAAAAAATTTATCTGTTGGTTCAATTCACAACAAAAATGCCTTTATAATTTAATGTATATGCATTAGAATTATCTATTTTATTTTATATTTTTTCAATTATTTTAAATTTATTTATTTTTATTGTTTTCTTTCACCTTTTCCCCAATCCATTTTTTTTCTCAAATTCTCAACCTACCTTTCCCCTCACCCCACAATCCATAGCCCAAGCCCAGCCCCATAATCCATCTTGTCCACTTTCCATCCACCGTCCGTTGTCTCCACCAACGCCTCTCAATCTAAAATTCGCACCACCATTGCCAGCAATCGCCGCCACCATGACCACCCCTAAGCAAATCAAACGTCACTTCTTCCTCCACTATCTACATCAAATGTTGTTGACTCCTCCTTCCTATGCATCAAACGTTGCCGCCTCCTCCACCCTTTAGATCAATTCCTCCTCCACCTCCACCATTTGCAATTCTGCCGCCAACATAAGGCACCACCATGAGCCAAATCTCTTTCCCTCCCGTTGTTCATCTACTCACGCTATTGTAGACACTCTGCGCTATTGTCTCCTCTCACAGATTTGCAAAGAGGGAGGTGGTGTTGGCCGAGATCTACAAGGCGGAGGTGGTGGTTGTATAGGGCGAAAACAGGTGGTGGTGGGTTGGCAACGGCAAAAGAATAGTGGTGCGGGTGGGGTTATTGGATTTGCACATATATATATATACACACACATACACACACTTATATATAAATACTTATATATTATGTTTATTAATATATATTTAGTGATATATCCTTTATAATTCTAAAATAAAAAATATATATATTTTATGATATTTAATATGCATCGTTAATCTCTTTCAAGATCTATGAATATGACGATTTGAAATTAAGAAATGTTTATATGTTTTATATTGACTGTCGATTTTAGGATATGTGATACAATGATTGCTATATCAAGGACAAAATCATCCAAAAATAGAAAAAAAAAAAAGATTATAACCACTCGTACAATGCACATGGCGCAGGTGGGATCAAAGCTGCTTTTTTGTTTTTATCTTAGGTAGGTTTATTGATTTATTTTTTTCATAAAGAGGCTTTTAAATAATTCAATATATCACAAGGGGTCATATGTATTCAATTCTATATATAGTCAAAATTGCTTAGCCATCTAATAGCTAAGTTATTCGTTCGGCTACTTTCTTTCCTTTTTCTTATTTTGTTTATAAAGATTCGCTTGGCTACTTACTTTTGAAATATAATAATAATTAGATTACCTTCCGTGTCAATCTAGGGGTGGCATTGGTTGGGTCTGATCCAAACCCAAATCCAAAATTTTGGGTCTGAGTCTGAGCCCAGACCCAAAACAATTGTTGGGTTTGAGCCCAGATCCAGACCTAATAAATTTTTTTAATTGGGTCTGGGTCTGGGTTTAGACCCATAGACCCAAATGCCCTTATAAGCAAATTTTTTTTCTCTCTCTCTTCATCTATCTCTTGCTCTCGTCTCTGTATCCCTATATCGCTCTCATCTCTCATCTCTCATCTCATCTCTCTCCCTCTCTCATCCGCCACCGCTCTCCCCGTCGCCGCAGCGACCTTCGCCGCTTGGTAAGGTTTTATTTTTGTTGTTTTTTTATGAGCCCATGTCTTGTAACTCTTAATGAGAGATGAACTCTGCATATCTGAAATATAAAGTTGGAAAACAAAAACTATATATGAGTTGCGAGTTACGACAACTTGAAACCCATGAGATATCCAATAAGAGTAGAAATAGACAGAGAAATCAGAATAACAATGATAGAGTTAAGACTTTTTAAGATTGGATTTTCTCTTATGTCGTGCTGTGGCGGCGACTACAGTCGGCGTCCAGGAGGGAGATGATAAAAGCGGGGGAAGTCAAATTACTGCGAAAAGGGTTTTGATTTTGGTGTTTGGTCGAGAGAGGGAGAAATGTGTTGGGCTCTTTTTAGTTTTACTAAAAACAAAATAATGATTAGTAACATATTAAATAATTTATGTTATTCAAATATTAACAATTAATATATTATCTTTGATTTTTTTTATTTTTTTTACTCATTCAAAGTTGGCCAAATTAATACCATTACATATGTTACAAACAATAAGCTATATATATATATATATTATACACATACATACACACATATATCTATATATATATATGTGTGTAAGTGTGTGTGAGAAATAATTGTTACTTGAAAAAAATAGAACCCAAAAACAATACACAAAAAAGCCTAAAAAATGCAAGAAGGAATTGGGTCTAAATTTGGGCCCAAAAGATTGGGTCCAGACCCAGACTTAGACCCAAAACATTGGGTCTCAAAAGTAGACCCAATGATTAGATTCATTGGGCCTAGGTCTAGCTCTAGACCCAATGTATTGGGTTTGGACCAGACCCAAACCCAAAATTTTGGGTCTGGGTCTGGGCCAGACCCAACCAATGCCACCCCTACCTCAATCCTCAACTTAATCCATTTGTTATAGTTCTTTGAGCTACACTCATTTAATAGAATGGCCAAAATAATCAAAATGTCATTTTGCTAGAAGCATGATGGCAACATTCATCCATATGCCATCGTGAGTGTCACGTGGTTATTCTATACATTTATTTACCCAATATTAGATGTGATTTAACTCGAATTTTGTTGGGCTAATTCGAATTGAATCAACGATCCAAATGGGCTAAAACAAAACCTATCAAATGAGATTAGAGATTGGACTTAACGAAGTCAACCTGCCTACGTACCTAATTGAATAGGATCAAATTTAAACGTAATTCGAAATGATTGATGGATATATACGTATTTGGTTTGTAGAAGACGAGGCTAAATATGACCGGAATAATATTGGGTACGAAATAAATTGAGAGTGTTTTGTGAGAGAATTAATTGCTAGTCCCCCTCATATATGAACACGAGGGGGTATTTATAGTAAGAGTTTTGCACTATTCATGATTTGACAGATAGGCGTGGACAGGTGTCAGTTTTTAAGTTGATCGGAAGGACCCAGCGTCCAGGTTGATGGGTCGGTTCTGATCTTGACCCGACCCGATTCATAACAAAAATGCACAGATCCTTGGGCTTTGATGTATTTTATTAAATAACCAGGGGTATTTGGGTCTTTTGCTTCGTATGACGTCTTTTATCTTTATCATTTGGTCCCTAGTTGAGAGATCATGATCCGTGGCTTTCGTATATTTTATCCTTATCAAGGTCGTTGAATGCAAAATAAATTGCCTCAATTTTTTTGATTTATGTCCCTTAATTTCGTATTATTAAGAAAATCAGAAGATTTATCGCGTTTCGAGTCATTAATTTAATATATGTCTATCAAACATATAACAAACTTACATATATGATAGACCATGTGTCGGTACTATGCCTCAACAACCTTGCCTGTTCTTTACTCCTTTTTCAATTTTTTGCTTCTGCTAAATAATTTCATCTCCTCACTCTAAATATTAAGGGTTCCCAAAGAGTAAAGACATTCTCTTATTATCTTTATCGCGTGGATGGAAAAGTAAACTACACAAATGAGAAATGGCTGATACGTGTCGAAGATAGCTTCCATGTTTTAGATGCAATGTACTAATTTGTGAGAAAACTAAATCTGCAGAGACGAGTGATGAAGGAAGCAATATAAAACATATGTACCACAAATGGCTAGAGATAGCTTGCATAAAATTCTTTATCTTATATTGCCAATATGTTATTATTTACATCTGCCTATCTTTGATTGCATGAAATGTTGTAGCGACTGTACCAAGAGTAGTATTTTTCAAATATGATCGATAAACGTATATTCACATAGACTTGAAAGTAATCTTTCTTTGTTGAAATACTTCCAGTTCCATGTATTCTAGGATACTATTTTGGCTATTTCTATGTACAAATTAAATGCATCATTGTGCGCTAGGATGCTGATGATGCTGAAAATCGTCAGAATATGATTGTCACGTGTTCGACCACGTGGGGTGAAAGAACCGATCCAACTCATGACAAACTAAGTTAGAGGTGGATTTTGGTATAAAATGCACTCAGTAACTTCGAGCTACCTACGTACCCAATCAATATGGGATCAAGTCGATTTATAGTTCGTTGATGATGTTACTCTCTCTAGCCAGAGTGTTTTTGTTACTGGGGGAGTAGATAATGATGGTTTCCCAGCTCCTTTGAAGTATTTATATGGAGCTAACTATGGGCTATGGGCTATTGGATCCTACTTTACTAGGAGCCCAATAGGCTTATCTTCTTGTCATTATTATGTTTAAGTTAAATAAATAACCCTAGTATTCTTATTGGGTCGCCACCCCTTTTGGGCTTGACTGATACATTAATCGTTGACTATGATCCGAGAGAGACACCCCGAACCGAGCCGGTGATGCGCCAAATTAGCATAATGCCCCTATACATTTTTGACCCACATCACATGCACCCCACTCCCGAGTTCGGAAGATATTCGGGAGCAGACATAACCCCGCTTAAGCAAGGCCAATTAACTTTGATTCCTAAAGGGTAGTGGGTCATAGAGGAACCTCACCTACCTCTTACTTAAGTGGGGGAAGGAGGTAGGTCTTACCCAAACCTCTCATTCATACTCTCCCTCACTCAACTCCTCTCCTCAAGAACTTCTCTCTCTAAGAGTCCCCTTTCCTTCCTTCAACTATGGGCAAAACTCAAAGCGATCAAGGTAACGCTTGCGTAATGTTACTTTCTCTTCTATGCCCAAGATGTTAGAATGTAGGAATTTTTTGTTCTTGAGGATCCATTCGCCGGTGGGCGTTTAACGACCTTCCCGGGGCTGTGGCATCTAGACCCGTGCCGCGAGGCGCAATAACTTGGGGTCACGGCCTCGCGATTGTATGGCCGCGAGGCTAGTGCCTCGCGGCAGGCTGACTGCGAGGCTCGTGCCTCGGGGCTGGCTGACCGTGAGGTCGGTGTCTTGCGGTCAGGTGGTCGCGAGGCCGGTGGGGCCAGTACTTGCGAGGTGCTCAAGCTGTCTAGCCCTGAGCTCGTTTTACCGCGTGATTAAACCATGAGATGCTTAGTTTGCCCTTGAATTAAAGCTTCTCAATGTGTGGGCAAGCACTTTAGATAATTGCTTGTAGATACTTTGTTATTGATGGAGTCTATTTATGTTCGTAGGGCGACGGGACCAACCTTCCCCCGGTGAGGAGGATTCGATCTCTCCTAGTGGTCACACCTTTGACACTCATAACTCCACTATCTGACAAACCGAGCTTCTAACTCTTTTTTACGACACCCCGATGGATTTCGAGTTACTCGTACCCATTTCGGGCTGTCGAATATTAAATCCCCCGGAGGGGCATGTGACCCTTTATGCCGAGTATTTTCGCTCCGGGCTCACAATCCCCTATTACAAGGTTTTTGGAGATGCCTTGGCCTACTACAACATATGCATAAGTCAGTTAACCTCGACTTGTTTCACCATCTTTGAAGGTTTTGTTTCTCGATTTTTCGAGTTAGGCCTAGACGTTAGCTTAAACGCTTTTTAGGCTCTGTTCGCGATTAAGATGAGTAATTCCACGTCTTTCGTGTACTTTTTGCCCCTTACCAACTTGTAAGTTTTTAGAAGGCAGCACTAAGACTAAGAGTGACTGGAAAACGCAAATTTTTTACTTCCCGATCGCTGACTTGGGTATATCTACTCCCTTGTGTTGGGCGGGGAGCGTTACCTCTCATCTTGTTTCCCGGGCTCATCGACAACTTGGAGCTCGGTACAATGAGACATGTTTATTTGACAGGGACTTTAACCTTCAATAGTTTTATACTGCAGGTATATTCATGCTCTTAATTTCTAGCATTTGTTGGTTTTACACCTCCTTTCATTTGTACTTACGTGGATTCGTATGTTTCGTGCAGGTATGAGGACGTTTAGGGCCGGTAAGGCGAGGTCCAACGATCTTCCCGCTACTCATGCCTTCCCCAGCCCCGCCGATGGGCTTAGCCTGCCAGAGCCCTCGCACATTGCCCGAAGGGGCACCTCTGGGGTTGCTTCCCCTTTGCCCTCTGCCCCGGCAGTGCAGGTCCCCTGCACTTTTGATTTTGACACTCTGATGGCAGACCTGGGTTCTAAGGGCACTCATGGTCCCAAGCGGGGCGCTCGGGCTAGTCCCCCCTCGCACTGTTGTGCTAGAAACATGTGGAGATGATCATTTAGATGGGGACTCTGCTAACTTGTCTCCCCGAGCCAGTCGTAGCAAAGGAGCGGTTTCTCTGAACGAGGCTCCGCCGGCTCCTATGTCAAAGCGTGCCCACGCTGTCGTTCCCCTGGAACTTCTAGTTCTAATGACCCTGGCACCGGCTTATTTAGCCTAGGAGCTAACACAGACCCCAACGTCACTTCCTTTTGGGATGCTGCCGACCCTGTGACCCCTTGGTCCATGACTAGGATGGCCGTGACAGAATACGATGTGACGCGTTTGTCTTCCCTACCCATTGAGCGACTTGATCAGGAGAGATTTGTATAAGCGCCGGCCGAGTAAGAGTTTTACTCGTATTGTTATGTAAGGGATATTAGGTTGCTTGTCTAAAGTTTTCTACCCTCTTCTTGCTAGGCTATCCAACTGTCTGACTGCCTCCGTCTCAAGTGTGAAGAGGTGGAGATGCAGCAAAAAGTAAGCCTTGAGCAGAACCATAAGCTCCAATCCTGGTATTGGGGTGCCAAGAATATAGCCGACTGCTGAGAGAAGAAGTATATGAAGGCCAACGAGGACCTTGGGGCAGAGAAATCCACCAGTGGCCATTTTCTTAACTCGAATGCGGGGGAGAAGACTTTGAACGATGCCAAGAGATCAGCGGTGGATAAGTTTCGACAAGAGTGCTGCCTTCATTGAGGAGTGTAACCGACGGACATATAAGCTCACTCAGGGCTTTATGACTAAGACGGTACGTAAGTGCTGCAAGACTCTCCGTGATAGTGGTCAGTACCCTGGAGACGACTTCACCTGGGTGTTTGAGAATGTCCCTGACACTAGTGATGGTGAGGCTGACGCTGAAGGCAGCGCTGATGTGTGAGGCTACGGTTACCTTCTCAGCCGACACCCCTTTCATGTTCTGGCCCCTCGGGGTTTGATTATCTCAAATGGCATTTTTATTTGTGATAGACTATTTGTTCTACCCATTTGTGATAGACTATTTGTTCTACCCTTGTTATAATATCTTGCTGCTTCGTGAGTGTTTGCTTTAATACTCTTTTACTTTTTTCTCGTTTCTTTTTTTGTTTTGTCTCAGCAATGTATGTATGTGAGAAGCTAGGCATCAGACAACCTTTTTTCCCTCTGATCCCCCATGCCCCCCTACTCCTTAATATGCAAGTCAAATTTAGGAGTAAGAAAACTTGATGAGGGTCTATGATAAGAGCTTTAGGCTTAATTAGCCCGGGGTGTTATATTTTCGAGAGTTGCCCCCTAATCTTGCTATGATGGGGGGGGGGGGGGTGAGTTCTCATCCTAGTTTTAGTAATGTGGTGATAACTCCCCTTTCGCCCTAAATAGTGTAATTGTTTGAGTATCGTCCCTTACTTATGAGGAATCGTTTGCCTCTTTGGCGGTGATTTAATGTATAATCTCATTCCAGAATCTTAGTGGGAGTGGGGAGACCTTCTATAGGTCCTCAGCCTCTCTCAATTTAGCTGGAGGGATTATGGGGTGACCCATCCTCGAACGAGCCTTTTTTAGCTCGGGGGTTTCTCTCTGTGTCACCCATATTAACCTCAAAAAAGGGGGTCGTGAGTATTTTTACCATATATTGTGAGCCAATCTGGTTAAGTATTTTAGGGTGCGGTAGGCACTATTATTGCCAGCACTCATCGTTTAGGATGTGTGTCTAGCTGTCAGGATGGAGTAAGTGATGGCCTCTGTCGAATGGTATATCTCCGAGGGGCACTTGTTCTAGGCATCATATAATCACCTAGGGGTAGTGGTTTACCCCCTAGTCAAGGTTGCATGCTTTCATGCCAAAGTAACATTCATTATAAAGGAAGAGAAGGGGGATACTCGTCAGCACCTCAATAAAGATTGTCGATCATCAAACATCCAAAACCAACTAAAGGGGATGAACGTGGCCATCTCAAAGCATATAATGTTCTCGGGTGCTCTTAGTCACCTTAAAACGTAAATAAGTTCGAACACTTGGCTCATGGCCAACATGATATTGTTTCTTAAGTAAATAATAAGATAGAGTGGGGCTTTACCTTTCAATACCTCCCTGGGCTTACCTATCAACTGGACCCTGGGAGTCACTTACCATTATGCCAGGCTCGACTGGTGGGGCGATGCCACCTAGTGAGAGTCCTTGGGTTGCTTGGACCCTGGCCGAGGGGAGAGTCTCTTGGAGCGAGATGATGTTTCTGGTGGCTAGTTTCCCTTTGTCGTTGGGATCTTTGTTGTCATACTTCCTTTTTGGCTTTTTTAATGCACTCCCATAGTATTCTCGGGCCATTTTGATGTCTTCGGTGGCTTCTCCAATGCCCACAGCGATAGGGAATTTGACCTTCAAGTGATAAGTTGAAACCATTGCTTGGAACAAGTTCAGGCTCGGCCTCCCCAAGATAACATTGTAGGTGGAAGGGGCCTTAACCACCAAAAATTTCACCATCTTTGTGGAGCGCGCGGGGTATGTACCTATTGATATGGGGAGCGACACTTCCCCCAGTGCCTCTACCGTTTCTCCGGTGAACCCCGTTAGCGGAGTGTTGACAGACGAAGTTGAGCATTGTCCACCCCTAGTTGGGTGAAGGCATTGTAAAAAATTATGTCGGCCGAGCTCCCACTGTCCACGAGCACTTTCTTCACCCAAAAATTTGAGATGGTCACGGATATCACCAAAGCATCATTCACGGATGGGATGCTTTCTCCCAGATCCTGCTTCCCGAACTTGATGGTTTGGAAGTTGGTTCCTATTTGATTCACCTGCCCCCCAGGTGGTGAGCCTAACGCGTGCAGCCCCATGGCTGCCCTCAATGAGGCCTTCACATGCATTGGCCGAGTCTCCCCCTGTCGGGCCACCTAAAATCATCCCTATGACCCCATTTACTGGGGGACTTTCTATTTCAGAGTCTGCTACAAGGAGATTGCTTTAACCTCCATTCATGCTCCTCGGTCTTTGGGGAGTTTGAACGGTTACTTCAGATGGGGAAACTACCTCTTGTAGATAGCCTCTCTTAATCAATTTTTCTATCTCAACTTGCAAGTGGTGGCACTCCTCGATCGTGTGGCCCTTGTCCCTATGAAATCTGCAATACTTGTTGGACTTGAGGTCGTTGGGGCTATCCCTCATCTTCCTAGGCCAGGAAGACTATTTCTTGTTGCTCGGCAATAGCTAGTACTCGCTCTCTTGAAAGGGTGAGAGGAGTATACTTCTCAAACCCTGAAGGGGGCATAGGCTTCCTTTGCTTTGCCTCGGGCACTTTGTCTTCTTCCCTGGCCTTTCTCTTGTTGCCACCACCCTCATTCTTGATGGGGCCGACCGTCTCTTCGATCTTTGTGTACTTCTCCGCTCTTGCTAATAGCTCTTCCATGGTCGACTGGGATTTTTCAATGATCGACTCCTTCAACTGACCATTGCGCAGATTTCTTTGTATAATTCCAAATAACAGCTCGTGATGGATATGCGGCACTTTCGACACCACATTGGAGAAGCGTTGCACATACTCTCTTAAAGACTCCCCCTTCTTTTAAACCACCGTGAATAAGAAAGATGTTGTTTTAGGATATTTCTTATTCATGGAAAAATGGTTAAGAAATCGCTCTGCCAACTGCTCAAAGCTGGTGATGGTCCCGACGGGCAGCCGGTTGCACCAGCTCAGGGCCCTTCCCGAAAGGGTGGTTCGAAAGATCTTGCAGTAAGCAGCATCGCTGATGTGGTACATATCCGCCTTCGCATTAAACTTATCAATATGCTCCTGGGGGTCTCTCGCTCCTTCATACTCACTCAGGTGGGGTATCCTCAACCCTAGCGGCAGTGATTCTGCCAGAATCGCAGTGTAGAAAGGGTTTTTTCTTGGCGGAGCCACAACCATTGGTACCAATTGCATATCCTCGTATCGCCCGGAGTTCCTCGTGCTTGCCGCGAGGCGATGGACGGGCTGACGATGTCTATCCCACCTTAGCAATGTCTTATCAGGGGCCAGAAAATCTTGCCCCTGGCGAGGGGACCTAAGGGAGTGATCTTTCTATCCCTTCCTCTAGGAGGCCTCTCATGTGGGGAGACCACACTGTTTTCCTCCCTCTCTCCAACCGCCCCATTGACGGGTGAATTGGACCACCTCGAACCAATCCCACCGGGATTCATGACCTCGGCGGGGAGATTGGTCGAGCGCTCCTCTGTGATGGAGATTCTTCTCGCGAGGCTCCGAATCCCGACAAGGGGGGGTCAAAACTTGCGGGCCCTCCTCCGTAGGTAGAGGAGCCTCATGATCGTCCCTTGGTTGGGGGCCTTGCCCCCCTGCCAACTAATGTTCGCGATGGGTGTTCTCAGGCGTATTGCTGTATCGCCCTGGTGGCCGCTCGAACAAAGGCATCTTCGACCAGAGCCAGGAACGCCTCTTGGATGATCTCGAACACCCTGGAAGCAGGGGGTGGGATCACCGTGGGGGTTACAGGCAGCATTTCTAGCTCGTTCTCCGGGAGAGTGGCAATAGGAGTCTCGTCGTGGGGCGGAACATTTGGAGGATTGTCTTCGGCCCACGTGAGTGTTCGACTAGTGCTCAAGAGCGTGGTTCAGAGCTTCATTGGCCATAGCTGGCTGACTGTTGTTCGTCATCCTATCTTCAGTAGTTCTAACTTGCGACCGAGTTTGCATGCTCAGTGGCTGGAACGCTGTTCCCACAGACGGCGCTAATATGATGATGTTGAAAATCGTCAGAGTATGATTGTCACGTGTTTGACCACGTGGGGTGGAGAAACTGATCCAACTCACGACAAACTAAGTTAGAGGTGAATTTTGGTATAGACTGCACTCGGTAACTTCGAGCAGTCTACGTACCCAATCAATGTGGGATCAAGTCGATTCATAGTTCGTTGATGAGATTATTCTCTCAGTCAGCGTGTTTTTTTTACTGGGGGAATAGATAATGATGGTTTCCCAGCTCCTTTGAGCTATTTATATGGAGCTGACTATGGGCTATGGGCTATTGGATCCTACTTTACTAGGAGCCCAATAGGCTTATCTTCTTGTCATTACTATGTTTAAGCTAAATAAATAACCCTAGTATTCTTATCGCCAGCCCTTTTGGGCTTAACATAACCGCGGACTCTGATCCTAGGGAGACACCCCGACCCGAGCCGATGATGCGCCAAATTACCATAATGCCCCTATACATTTTTGGGCCACATCAGATGCATTTTTGGCTATTTCTGAATAGTTGAACTTCGACATGCTCTTACAAAGAATGGAATAACATGACAATATGTTTTTCGCCTTTTTCTAAAACAGAGATTTATCTATGTCTATTATAAAAGTACAAGTCACTCAAAAATTTTCTTAGAAATTTTAACATACTTATTTTGACCCTTAAAGTATTAGAGAGTTGATTAAGAAGGAACGCATAAGTGTTTTAGTTCGAGAGTAACACCAAACTTTCTTTTTGATATATATCAAATTCTTTTGTGAAAAACTGACAGTTTATCTTTTAATAAAATTGTTTTTTAACAAATATATTATTTATTTATTTCTAAAAAAAGGAATCAACCAGATTACTTGCGGGAGTTGCAGGATGGTAGGACTTACGGCATGTTTGGATATGGTGACTGAACATTCCAGGAAAGCTCAGTCTAGGTGGAAAGGGATTCCACCTGGAATAGTCTTTCCCATGTCACTGTTTGATTACATACGTGGATTGGAACCAAATTTGTACAATACTTTTAGTCTTTTATTTAACCCACTTAAATACAATTACACTAAAATAAAATTTTATTTATTATTACTATCATAACTTTATTTACACTATACAATCATCATATATAGAAACATATTTAAATATAAAAATTATGGATACAAACTAATGTGTGTATGTCTATATATATGTGTGTGTGTCTAAGCATTTATACCATATAAATACATAATTTTTGTAATATAGAGGCATACTTACATATGTTAAATTATATATAGATAAAAGACATATTTTACTACGTAACTGTATAATATGTACTATAGATACAATATATATTTATGTAAATATATATATATATATATGATAATTATATAAATTACTATATAATATATATGTATATTGCATCTATAAATGTGTGTGTGAGCGCGCGCGGCATATACAAATATAAATATATTTATTCTTATATTATATTATGTGTATGCGTCTATGTGCCTGTGTGTATTTATAATATATATAGGAAAAATTAGATATATTTAATTACATTAAACACATTAATGATATATATAATTATTTTTAGTTGTAATTTATAAGTTTGAGCATAAGAGGAGTGGCTTTCCTTTTTAATTATGATTTCAATTATTGTCACTTAAGTGGGAATAACTATTCCTCATGGTTGAATGAGGATTAAGTATTCTCACTTCTAGTGGGAATAAGCAATTAATGGACTACTCAATCACACTTCCCACAGTCATACCAAACATAAAGTGGGATTTAATAAGTGGGAATTGTCTTTGCTGGAATCCTCATTCCTTTATACCAAATGTGTCATTAGGGTTTAGGGTGGGCAAGGCTAAAGGATATTTAAGGTCTGGGTTGGGGTTGACCTATAGGGGAGAGTTGGGTTAAGGCCCATAGAGAGTGGAGGGCTGAGGGGGCAGGTGACGGCCTGAAGTGCTGGGTGGAAAGGGTAGGTGGTGGGTGGTGGGTGGCGGCAATGGAAAGGTTTTAGGGGAGGGTTGGACGGGTGGCGAGGGGGAGGGTATGTGGGAAAGACGATTTTTTATTTTTTTTTCTAATTTTTCAGAGTGCAAGTGACAAAAAGATTTGTTTAGGGGGTGCTTGGCATAAGCTATATAGTTTAGGAAGTAGATTTGCAATATTAAGTTGACTATTCCGTTAGTTTTTAGCCACATGGTCAATTCTATTAATTTTTAATGGAAACTAAAGTCTGGGAATAAAGTTGCTTAAAAATGAGAACTAACGTGGTAATTTTTTTCACATTATTGAGATGATTTCTACAATCGTACATGTAGAGCACGTGGCTGGAATTAGATAGGCTCTATTTTGTGGGACTAAATTTGGAATTTTTGCCAAAATTAGAAATGAAAAGTTTTTCAGCCATGTGTATGGATGACTTTGTAAGAAAAAATTATAGCCATATAAAATTTCTATTTCAATAATTTCTAATATTTTCTCTTGTTCTCTCAACATCTCTCACTATTTCTCCTATTTATACTGTTATAGGGAAAAATAGATTATTTGACAACCAAATGAAATGAAAGCGTAGATCATTTTTACTTTCCCTACATTTCATGAATGAATATTGTATCTTATAAACAAATATCTTTTAAGACCTCGTAGCTCGTACTGATAACATGTTTTGTAATTCTGTAATTTCTATTTAATCATCGGGATTAATATTTTAGTAGATATATATATATATATATATGAATTTCTATGTTAACTGCTATATAATTTCTTTAAATTAAAAGAAAAAATACAAATAGACGCAATCGTCAACGCTTATCGGATGTGCAACTTATTAGTTTCTAAAATAGACATACTTCTTTTGATATCTCCATATGTATTGCTGTTAACTTGTCCTGAACATATGACAAGCTTTCAAGTAAAACATTACCTAATCGCACTTAGTATATATATATATTCGGCTTATGTGTGTATATACAGAGGTGATCACGGTTTGATTTCGGTTTTTTCCACATATTTTAAAATCGAATTGCTAAATGCGATTTTGCCAAATAACAATTTCAAATTGCGTTTAAGATTCAAAATTCCTTGTACGGATTTGCACGGTTCAGTACAGTTTACCGATTTTTAAATTAATTCACATTAACTTAAAAAATTAGAATTGCATCTTGAACTGTTAATAAACTAAATCAATCCGTTTTTTCATTGAAATCTCCAATGTAAAAAAATTAGTAAACTTGTAACTAAACCTGTAAAGGATAAACTAAATTAATCCCTTTCTGGTTACGCATGACACGATAGAGGGTTGGTTTCGAGCTTGTCATGAACAATTGGAAAAGGATAAGTTCCATATCTTTTTGACTACTGCATGGTTTTTGTGGTTCCATCGGAACCAAAAAGTCATGGAGAATAAAGATACGTGGGAAAATTGCATTTTTCGTCCTATAACTTATTCCTAGTTTAATTTTGATTCCACTCATTATCATATTTAGTTCTATAACTTTTATAATGTCTCACATTTAGTCCCAAACCGAAGTTTCCATCCAAAATTTGACGTTCCACTCTGTTAGTCAACTTTTTGACCCATTTTTTTGAAGAGAATTTATGCATGCATCACACACATTGTCACTCACACACAAAATCTCCCTGAAAAACCAGACAAAAGGTTGACTAATGGAGTCGACCGTTTGATTTTGGATGAAAACTTCGTTTGGGACTAAATGTGAGATATTTTGTGTTAATTGTGAGAAATCTATAATGAATGGAACCAAATTTGAACTAGGGCAAAATTATGGGACGAAAAGTGTAATTTTCCCAAAAATGCGTCAAGCGATACCCTTGTGTCAATGATTCGATCGTTTCCTTGGCCTACCATGAGGCTGAACTCTCGCCTTTTACTCGAGATCCGGGGCCTGGAGCTGGGTGTTGGAGACCCCCAGATGATGGAATTATTAAATTGAACTTCAATGGAGTTAATTTTTCCTATCCAAATGGAACCGGACTTGGGTTAATAGCGCGAGACTCATCGGGGTCAGTTCTAGCATGGAGGCCTTGCTGCTGTTTGGCTGAAGTGGGTGAGGCAATGGCTTGTAGAGAAAGCCTTCGTTTGGCATCCTTGCATGGTTGGAGCAAGGTGTTAGTAGGGGGTGATTGTTTACCCCTTATTCAGAAAATTAATTAACATTCGGAGGGCCTGTCTTCTGTAAGCACGCTTATTTATGATATTTGTTTGTTTTTTCCTGTTTTTGATTCTGTTAGCTTTCCGTTCATTCGTCTTACTGGTAATAAGGTTGTGCAATGTCTAGCGCACGGGGCTCTTGCTTCTGTTACTAGGGATGCTTCTAATATTCTCGAGGACGTTTTGGCTTTGGTTTTGACTGATGTAGCCTAATAAAATATCTTCTTTTAATTACAATAAAAAAATTAATTACTAAAGCATGAGATCAAAATTAGCTGATAGAAATCAACACGAACTTTATTTTGCCACTAAAACCCACATGTAAGAGATACAAGATCAACTCTCCTATAGATAATTGATGGTAAATATTGTGAAACATACAAGCCCGTTCTTATAACATCCGGACCACATTATAATTCATTTAGCATCATTGAATTCTTCAAGTAGCTCTAAACCATGAACTTAATGGATTAAATCATCATCACAAAGATCATGACATACAAATTCATTGGTATAACTCGTACGTAATGTGTATGACACAACTAAATTGGTTTCAAACATAAATTATCAAGTATTACTAGGAATATTAAATATAATAATTAAATTCTAATATTTGATATATATATACACACATGTAGACGGCTCGGTGTGATTTTTTCTTTTTAAATAAATTAAAGCCAAACCAATATTGCAGTGCGGCTTTCATTTAATTTTCGAACCAATGGTGGTTTTTAATTTCTTTTGATCAGCCCTACTTACATACATATATGTACTTGTATACATGTTTTTCAAATCAAAACCAAACAAACTTGTCCTGAACGGCTCAATCTTACAACATTCCGCCAAAGACAAAACTTAAGGGACCACGTACTTAAGTTTAAAGCTGATACTCTGAACCATGGTACTATGGACCACTGTCTTAATTAAGATAATTTATCAATCGACTAATGGTGGTGATATACCCAAATTTGGGTATATAAATTTAATATAGACTTAAAAAGCCCAACAAAAGGATACACATTTATAAGGCCCAGAAAATACATCTCAAGGCCCAAAAATGAGGTATAGGCCACTTCCGGGTCGTTCGCAACCCGATCCGCGACCCGAGTAGGGAAAACCGTCCGATCTCGCCACGTGTTCTAATCTGAGGAATGCACATAGCACATAGGTATCCGTACACGGTGTCACCTATAAATATATCCACGAGTGCTCAAATTAAGGGGACGCAATCATTATTCATTGAATCCACTTTAGATTCACTGTAGCTCTGAGCTACGAGCTTCGATCAAGACACTGAGTAGATCCACGTATAAATTACGAGCTTCATGTTAGGACTTATTAATTGAATTGAACTACGGTAGACTTGATCCCATTTGAGGTACGTAGGCAGCTCTAATATTGAGTGCAGTCTATAATCTGTCTTACTTCGGGTCGAGTCCTACCCGAACCTCGACTGTTTTGAGTTGTATTGTAAGTCCGCTGAAATACGAACCAGATCAGTTGGCGCCGTCTGTGGGAACGTCTACTTAGTTTCGCTGAACGATCGAACTCAGATAATGGAAGAATCGAACAACCGAAAGAACAAGACTCTACGAGGACATGCAGCACATCACGTAATCAACCCCGAGGTAGAACCACCTCCGGGCATTGAACTAGGTGGCGAACCTAGGGGTGACGAACCCGTTATAACTATGACTCATGAGCTATTCCAACAAAGAATGCAAGAATGTGCTCAAAAAGCTCTACAAGAGTACTTGGCTAATGCTCCGGCAACGCCACACATACCAATTAACCCCGATCCTATTACGCCTTGTAAGCTCTTCCACCAGTCCATTCCATAAACGGATAAGGCTCGGTAGGTTCAAGACATCGAGGCATCAGGGGATAATCGGAAAAGACACTCCGAAAAGGAGAGTGAAAGCCATACCCCGTCACTTCGGGAGGGTTACAAAGGCAAAAACAAAGAACAAGAAGAGGTGTGTGAATCACCCAATGCACCGAAGAAGGTCTTCAGATCCGTATTAGCTCTACAAAGGAAAAATTCTCCTTTCTGTGAGGAAATCTTGTCGGAGTCTTTGGAGAACTTTCGTATCCCCGACCTTCCACAGTATGATGGGTCGATTGAGCCCAAAACGCATGTAATCGCGTATGAAAATTTGATGACAATGCACAACTTGTATGATGCTCTAAATAGTAGAATTTTTCTGAAGACCCTTACTGCCCGAGCTTAGGAGTGGTTTACACATCTGACCACTAGAAGCATCACGGATTACACCCAGTTTATGCAAAAATTTGAGTACCATTTTGCTAGTAAACGCAAATATGCGAAGTCTATAACTCACTTGTTTGGGATACGACAGAAGGACGATGAGAGTTTACGGTCTTTCGTAGATCGTTTTAATGACGAGGTTCTTGATGTGAAAGGGTTAACAAATGAGATTAAAATTAACCTAATGATAAATGCTTCGAAAATGGGACCTTTTGCTGATGCATTGATATGGGATCGACCTTTCGAAATGGAGGAGCTCATGGTTGTAGCTCAAAAATATATCTATGCTGAGGAAATGAACAAGCTAAAGAGAGAGGAGCGAAGGGTCCAAAAGCAGTTGAAAGACAAAACCCCAGAGAAGAATCAGAGTTTAAAGAATGATCGCTTGGACAAACATGGTAGACCTCGTTATACGAGGTTTGAGAACTACACACCGTTGAACACCTCGAGAGGACAAGCACTGTTGGACATTGAGAACAAGAACATGCTGATATGGCCACGACCCATGAAGGAAGGGGCTAAGAAGAAGAACCCTAACAAATATTGCAGATTCAACAAAGATACGGGCCATGATACCGAAGAATGCTTCCAGTTGAAGGATGAAATTGAGAGGTTGATCTAGCAAGGATACTTGTAACAGTTCATTGATCCTAAAGCTCAAGAGAGACAAGGGATGCCTAAATCTGCGGAACAACAAGGTAGACGAGATCAAAGTCGTTCTCGAGATCGTGGCATAGATGATTATCGAAGGAGGGATGATTACCACACTCGAGGTCGCAGGGACGACAAACGAATTGACGAACGTCGAGATCAATACCATAAAAGGGGAAATAATGCAGATAACAACTTACCTCTTCATGGAGAAATTATAACAATAGCTGGCGGTCCTACAAATGGGGACTCTCATAATGCTCACAAAAAGTACAGAAGAGAATTAAAAGCGCAAGAGCGAAGAGCTCCGACATTGCGCATCATTACTATGCATTCGAGCGGGGAACATATAAGTTTTGAGGATGATGATTATGAGAGAGTTGTCGGTCCACAAAACGATCCCATGGTAATCAAGATGGATATCGCGAATTTTGCGGTACATAAAGTACTCATTGATAATGGCAGTTCGGCTGATATCATGCTCTTAAGTGTACTTCGTAAGATGAATTTTGATACAAAATGTCTTCGTCCTGTTACTACGCCTCTAGTTGGATTTGGAGGCTCTGAGATCACTCCCATTGGAACAATTGACCACCCAGCATCGTTGGGTGACGAACCCACAAGAAAAACAGTGCTGATAAAATTCCTTATCGTAGACGCTCCGTTTGCTTACAACGTAATCCTGGGGCGACCAGGCTTGAATTTATTTGGAGCTGTGGTATCCACACCTCATTTGAAAATGAAATTTCGGACAAAGGCGGGGATCGGACAAGTTAGATGCATTCAAGCTATGGCACGAGAGTGATACACCACTTCTCTAAGATGAGGCTCAATAAAGAAACTTGAAAAACCAAAGAAGCTAACATCTACTGTTGAAATTCCGAATTACGATCCAGAACCAACCAAGAAACAAAAAATGGAGGACACTCGCATCGAACCATCGGATCACAAAGTAATCGAACTTGAACCTGGAAACTAGGAAAGAACTACAAAAATCGGTTCACAGATGGACGTGAATCTCGAAGTGATGATGATAAGCTTTTTATCCGAGTCAGGTAGTGGTGCCAACATCTCGTCTATCCTACGTTCCCCAATACTGGGCGTAGCAGCTCGAGCCTTACCCTTATTTTTACTTTTCACCTTAGCAGTCCGTGCCTCCTCAAGCATTTCGGCTTCATAGGAATCATCCATAACTAAGATTAACATAACACAGAAAAAATAGATCAGGAAAAACAAATAACCATTGAGAACGTACCAAGAAACTCAATAGAATCGTCGGGATGGATACGAGCTTCACTCAATCCGCAATGAACCAATATTGGTTCAACCAGAATTTCTTTGGTCTTAAACCATGTATAGAGTTTGTCTCGTATAAAGAATTGACCCCATGTAACGTCACCACAATCTTCTGGTTCACGAACCCTAAGGTTCCACTTCCTCGGTACCCCCCAAGATTCGAGGTTTGGTTTGGCAATAAAAAAGAAGTGGGATTTCCAATTCCCATACGAGGAGGTGGTGACGCTTAGACACCTCCGGTTACTTCGAGATGAAATGTAAAAATGACCCTCTCCGTCATTTTTCGACCCACGACAAATACAAAATAAACTCCAAAAGTGGGCAAAACTAATATCTACATTGAACCCACACATCAAAACCAAAAAACAGTTTATTAACCTATTTGAGTTCGGTAGTAATTGTGTAGGACTCAGTTGAAACCTATTTAAAATCTCAATATGGATATCACGCAACGGAAACCTTAGACCTGCCATCAGATGACCTATGTGAAAACACCTATAATGCTTGGGAGGGCATTGTAATCTGTCATCAGCATGAGAAATAATTATCTTGTAGTTCGATGGTATGTGATAGGTTGAGCTAAGATGTGCGATCTGATTGGTTTTTACTTTCGAACTCTTAGACAACCAAGAAGCATTTTGAGCTTTTCTCGAACTAAAAACATAAAGGTTAGCATTAACCTCACTATTGCCCTCACTATCTACAAGATTATTGCCCACTTCGTTATTATCATTATTCTGATCAGTATTATCATCAGTATTATTGTCGGTATTACCCGTACCACTTCTTCTTTCATCTTGCTCTTCCATGGTAATATCCACAGAAACTCTTCGACCTACATTATGAACAAGTTGGTCACAAGTGCTGGAAATAATGGATGACACACTTAACTCTACTCGAGGATCTGAAACCTCTATATTATGGTCGTTATTATCTCTCAAAACAAAAGAATCAATATCCTTAAAAATCTTGCTCGAATTATCCGAACTATCGGATATTTCGTTATTATTAACTGAAGGGATAGATCTAGACGAAAGAGCCATAGGTACAAATACAACAAATAAAGAATGGATTAGATACGAAGAAGAGTACGAACCTACGAACGACGCTAAAGGAAGGTAAATCACGAACCACCGAAGTGCACGATACTCGTATCTCACCGAGGTGCAAGAAACTCTCTATATAAGGTCCTTCAAAGACACGTGAAAGTAAAAGTTGTGAATGGTGGAAATTACCGTCTATTTATAAGAGGAAGATGTAAAATATGGACGGCAAACGATGGAAGCGCTAGTTGAAATCAACGGACAAGATCACACGACGTTTGGATGGGACAAGGATGACGCAAAGTAACAGCTCATGATTATTAATTACCATCAAAAGGTGCGCCGCATAGTAAATGATGACCGCGCTTAATAATAAAGGATCCTGACACAAGATGACTAAGCAGATCAGTTACAATAAGATATGCAAATCTAATGCGTCGCGAACAATTTAATACATGCCACATCGATACACGAACTTCATACTTCGTCAGCTCTCACCTCTAAATAAAAATATTTTTCTTACTAAGAAATTACGAAGTGGGGGACTAGATGATATACCCAAGTTTGGGTATATAAATTTAATATATACTTAAAAGGCCCAACAAAAGGATACACATTTATAAGGCCCAGAAAATACATCTCAAGGCCCAAAATCGAGGTATGGGCCACCCAGGAATAGGACTCGCGTTCTGCTTCCGGGTCGTTCGCGACCCGATCCGCGACCCGAGTCGTGAAAACCGTCCGATCTCACCACGTGTTCTAATCTGAGGAATGCACATGGCACATAGGTATCCGTACACGGTGTCACCTATAAATATATCCACGAGTGCTCAAATTAAGGGGACGCAATCATTATTCATTGAATCCACTTTAGATTCACTGTAGCTCCGAGCTACGAGCTTCGATCAAGACATTGAGTAGACCCACGTATAAATTACGAGGTTCATGTTAGGACTTATTAATTGAATGTAGCTACGTTAGACTTGATCCCATTTGAGGTACGTAGGCAGCTTTAATATTGAGTGCAATCTATAATCTTTCTTACTCCGGGTCGGGTCCTAACCGAACCTCGACTGTTTTGAGTTGTATTGTAGGTCCGCCGAAATACGAATCAGATCAGGTGGCGCCTCGGGTAATATTCTCATGATACAAAAGCACTAGTCTATTACAATACTAGTGAACCCATAAACAACGAACTATCAAAGAGTTAATATGAATCTACAAGAAAACCAAGTACGGGACAATCTCTTTTCATTAATTCTTGAGCAATTGCAAATTAACTTTCCACAAAATATGTCAACTGCTCATCCAAGTACAATTTATTGTGACAGATCTTATAATGAGGATGACCTGATCTTCTCAACACCCGTGATGAGTGTCACATTTAATTTGCTGATGTAACAAGCTGCATCCCAAATATCTATTTCACACTCTTGTACGATTGGACACAAACGCAACCCTAATGAGTAAGACGGGGACAATAACACATTAATGTTGGCTTCTACACAAAGAAAGTTCATTATGTTTCAAAAATTGGAACTTTCAAAGATAAATCAGTACTGAAATTGCTAACGTTATATTCCAATCGGACTAAATATGCAATTTTGCGCCTATTATGCTTGATTTTTTAACTGAAACAAAAGTTTGGGACAAAGTGTGCATGATTGTTGGAAAAGGGAATTATTTAGGAAATCTCGTATAGCATTGATTAAAACTCCTTGGGAAAATTGCACTTCATGTCCCATAATTTTTCCCGAATTCAATTTTGGTCTCATTCGTTACGAATTTCTCACATTTAATCCTATAACTTTCAAAATGTCTCACATTTGGTTCCATCCATCCATTTCTATCCATTTTTAACGGTCAACTCCGTTAGTCATCCCTTTGATCGATTTTTTTGGGGTGATTTTGTGCATGAGTGACACGTGATATTGAATAGAAACATCGTAATAATGAATGTAATTCATGTGTGAGTGCATTTATGCACGAATTCTTTCCCAAAAATTTGGTCAAAGGGTTGAGTAACGGAGTTGACCATTAAAAATAGACAAAAATGGAAGGATGAGACCAAATGTGAGATTTTTTGGAAGATATGGGACGCAATGTGAGATTTGGGTAACGAGTGAGACCAAAATTGAATTCGGAAAAAGTTATGGGACGTGAAGTGCAATTTTTCCAAAGTCCTTTGGGACTGATATTCGTAGAACTAAAAATACAATAAAAAAAATAAAAAAGAAAAGGATATTATTATGAATTGATGTTATTTATCGATATAATTTTATTTTATTTTTTATTATACTTGAAAAGGATATATTAGTTTTTAGTGAACTAATACAAAGAAAACTAGATGAATTTAGTGAAAGTAGGAACAATTAGAAAACCCTATTTCTGTATTTTAACGATAGTTTATTATTATTTTTATTATTATACCAATATATGCACATATTTGACCTCTATGGTATCTAATATACCCAAATTTGGGTATATAAATTTAATATATACTTAAAAAGCCCAACAAAAGCATACACATTTATAAGGCCCAGAAAATACATCTCAAGGCCCAAAATCGAGGTATGGGCCACCCAAGAATAGGACCCGGGTTCTGCATCCGGGTCATTCCCGGCCCGATCCGCGACCCGAGTCGAGAAAACCGTCTGATCTCACCACGTGTTCTAATCTGAGGAATGCACATGGCACATAGGTATCCGTACACAGTGTCACGTATAAATATATCCACGGGTGCTCAAATTAAGTGGACGCAATCATTATTCATTGAATCCACTTTAGATTCACTGTAGCTCCGAGCTACGAGCTTCGATCAAGACACTGCGTAGACCCACGTATAAATTACGAGGTTCATGTTAGGACTTATTAATTGAATTGAACTACGTTAGACTTGATCCCATTTGAGGTACGTAGGCAGCTCTAATATTGAGTGCAGTCTATAATCTTTCTTACTCCGGGTCGGGTCCTACCCGAACCTCGACTGTTTTGGGTTGTATTGTAGGTCCGCCAAAATACGAACCAGATCAGTTGACGCCTTCTGTGGGAACGTCTACTTAGTTTCGCTGAACGATCGAACTCAGACAATGGAAGAATCGAACAACCGAAAGGACAAGACTGTACGAGGAGATGCAGCACATCGCGTAATCAACCCCGAGGTAGAAACACCTCCGGGCTTTGAACTAGGTGACGAACCTAGGGGTGACGAACCCATTATAACTATGACTCATGAGCTATTCCAACAAAGAATGCAAGAATGTGTTCAAAAAGCTCTACCAGAGTACTTGGCTAATGCTCCGGCAACGCCACACATACCAATTAACCGCGATCCTGTTACACCTTGTAAGCTCTTCCACCAGTCCATTCCACAAACGGATAAGGCTCGGAAGGTTCAAGACATCGAGGCATCAGGGGATAATCGGAAAAGACACTCCGAAAAGGAGAGTGAAAGCCATACCCCGTCACTTCGGGAGGGTTACAAAGGCAAAAACAAAGAACAAGAAGAGGTGTGTGAATCACCCAATGCACCGAAGAAGGTCTTCCGACCCGTATCAGCTCTAAAAAGGAAAAATTCTCCTTTCTGTGAGGAAATCTTGTCGGAGTCTTTGGGGAACTTTCGTATCCCCGACCTTCCAAAGTATGATGGGTCGATTGACCCCAAAACGCATGTAATCGCGTATGAAAATTTGATGACGATGCACAACTTGTCTGATGCTCTAAATAGTAGAATTTTTTTGATGACCCTTACTAGCCGAGCTCAGGAGTGGTTTACACATCTGACCACTGGAAGCATCACGGATTACAGCCAGTTTATGCAGAAATTTGAGTACCATTTTGCTAGTAAACGCAAATATGTGAAGTCTATAACTCACTTGTTTGGGATACGACAGAAGGACGATGAGAGTTTACGGTCTTTCGTAGATCATTTTAATGACGAGGCTCTTGATGTGCAAGGGTTAACAAATGAGATTAAAATAAACCTAATGATAAATGCTTTGAAAATGGGACCTTTTGCTGATGCATTGATATGGGATCGACCTTTCGACATGGAGGAGCTCATGGTTGTAGCTCAGAAATATATCTATGCTGAGGAAATGAACAAGCTGAAGAGAGAGAAGCGGAGGGTCCAAAAGTAGTTGAAAGACAAAACCCCAGAGAAGAATCAGAGTTCAAAGAATGATCGCTTGGACAAACATGGTAGACCTCGTTATACGAGGTTTGAGAACTACACACCGTTGAACACCTCGAGAGGACAAGCATTGTTGGCCATTGAGAACAAGGACATGCTGATATAGCCACGACACATGAAGGAAGGGGTCAAGAAGAAGAACCCTAAAAATTACTGCAGATTCCACAAAGACACGGGCCATGATACCGAAGAATGCTTCCAATTAAAGGATGAAATTGAGAGGTTGATCAAGCAAGGATACTTGCAATAGTTCATTGATCGTAAAGCTCAAGAGAGACAAGGGATACCTAAATCTTCGGAATGACAAGGTAGACGAGATCAAAGTCGTTCTCGAGATCGTGGCCGAGATGATTATCGAAGGAGGGATGATTACCACACTCGAGGTCGCAGGGACGAAAAACGACGTGATGAACATCGAGATCAATACCATAAAGAGGGAAATAATGCAGATAACAACTTACCTCTTCGTGGAGAAATTATAACAATAGCTGGCGGTCCTACAATTGGGGACTCTCATAATGCTCGCAAAAAGTACAAAAGAGAATTAAAAGCGCAAGAGCGAAGAGCTCCGACATTGCGCATCATGACTGTGCATTTGAGCGGGGAACGTATACATTTTAGGGACGATGATTATGAGGGAGTTGTCGGTCCACAAAATGATCCCATGGAAATCAAGCTGGATATCGCGAATTTTGCGGTACATAAAGTACTCATTGATAATGGCAGTTCTGCTGATATCATGCTCTTAAGTGTACTTCGTAAGATGAATTTTGATACAAAACGTCTTCGTCCTGTTACTACGCCTCTAGTTGGATTTGAAGGCTCTGAGATCACTCCCATTGGAACAATTGACCTCCCAGCATCGTTGGGTGACGAACCCACAAGAAAACAGTGCTGATAAAATTTCGTATCGTAGACGCTCCGTTTGCTTACAACGTAATCCTGGGGCGACCAGGCTTGAATTTATTTGGAGCTGTGGTATCCACACCTCATTTGAAAATGAAATTTTGGACAAAGGCGGGGATCGGACAAGTTAGATGCATTCAAGCTATGGCACAAGAGTGCTACACCACTTCTCTAAGACGAGGCTCAATAAAGAAAGTTGAAAAACCAAAGAAGCTAGCATCTACTGTTGAAATTCCGAATTACGATCCGGAACCAACCAAGAAACAGAAAATGGAGGACACTCGCATCGAACCATCGGATCACAAAGTAATTGAACTTGAACCTGGAAACTCGGAAAGAACTACAAGAATCGGGTCACAGATGGACCCGAATCTCGAAGTGATGATGATAAGTTTTTTGAAGGAAACAAAGGAAACTGGGCTGACGAACTACCGGAAATCTTATGGTCCTATCGAACTACACCACGAAGTACAACTGGGGAATCACCATTCTGTCTGGTATACGGGTCGAAAGCAGTTATACCGGCTGAGATAGGGCTTATGTCCTACCGCATTGCAGCGTATGATACGCCTAACAATTCTGTCCGAAACATAGAAGATCGGCACTTCGAATTGGACATCATGGAGGAAAAAAGGGAGAAAGCATATGCAAAAATCCTAATGCAAAAGAGTGCTCTGGCTCGGGCTTATAACAAAAATATGAGGCTGAGAAATTTCCAAGTGGGAGATCTAGTCTTAAAGAAAGTTGAAGTTTCAAAACACGTGGTAAAACTTGATGCGAACTTGGAGAGACCCTTTAAGGTCATCGAAGTAACCAAGCGAGGAACATACCAGTTGCAAAACATGGAGGCAAAGAATTACCTCGACCTTAGAACATACACAACCTTCGAAAATTTTACACCTGAATATCGGTGATATGTATCGATGTTTAACGTTTTGTCAAAAGCATATGGTCTAGGCAATTATGTCATTGTCAAATTCCTATTTTATCTTTTACAAGAATACGCACCAATATGCTTGTATGACCTAACAATTACGTTCATGAATGAATACGAGTCATCAAAACTGACGACCTAAAATAATAATTAAAAAAAAACACATAGACAAAATTAGGTCACACAAATAAAATTTATGTGAATGAACACACTTAAACTTCATGAACAAGCAACGACGTTTAATCTTTTGATAAACACATGCAACTTGGGAGATTAGGCTACGGCTATGTTTCAGTTCGATAATATTTGTTGATGTGCTATTACGATCTAATGGTTGCATTCTCTACGTCTACGTCTATGCATAATCACATTTGTATGAATTATTTGGTATACATCGTCTATGATGCTACATCAATGATGTTAGATATTCAATACGAGCTGAAATAAAGATACGATGTGCTTTCAATTCAATTTGAGATAACACATGCATATATAAGCCGAGACAAATGCATATTCATTAAAAGTGATCAAATCACCAATCTGCAGCTTATCCATTCCACCTTGATAAAGCTGATCAATTCCAAGCCAAAATGCAAAAGAAAAAACCAATTGTTTCATAACCTAAGGAGCAAAATGTGAAAACATGCAACAAAATAATTATCCAAAGGCACTATGGCCTGCAAAAACGCAATTCAAAGTTGAATTACTAAAAACTTTACGAATCCCCACCCTCCTCGTCAGCTTCATCAACATTGTCATCTACGAAGTAAGACTTGCTTATTGCTTCAAACTCCGGGTAATCAATATAAGTTCGCTGTGTTGTCAACCTTGAAACGGAGGGACGAAGTGCCTTCTCAAGAGCAAAGTCCACAAAAGAATCACAATCGAAGTCAGCGGGCAAATGTTGTTCTCGAATTAAATAATCCAATGCCTTGTTAAACCCATTGCACATGTCCCCAGCAGACTTTGCCAGAAGAATCTTCTTAAAAGACTTAGACGAGGCGAAATCCCTAGCTCCTCCGAATCTCTGCTCCACGATCGTTTGTTTAAATTCATCAGAAACAACGAACTTTTGCTGACCAGAAATACGCCCCGCATCGAATGACTGGCCTGCCTTTGCCTTTTCTTCAGCCAATTATTTTTTCAGATCCTCCAAGCCTTGATTTATCTCGTTCAACTTGGCTTCGTAATCCTTCTTTTCGAGCTTCAATGCCTCTTTCGCATTATCTCTTTGGTCACGAACCTTCCCGAACATTTTCTTATACTCCTCGACTTTAGCATCACTCTTCCCTGCTTCGCTCTTCCAAAAGGACACACCAAGAGACAAATGGTGCATATGAAGTCCAGCCTCACAAAAACGTAAAGCATACGTATTACAATTATATCGAAGCTACACATAAAAATCAATGAGAGTGATACGAACTATTACCTTTGTCAGATGATAAAAGCCTTCGTCTTCCACATCGGTGTGATGTCTAGACATCACACCTGTTTTGTCACGGGTTAATAAGATGTTACCGAATAATTCTGAAGCCACAGCATGTTTGGGCTCATCGTCGATGCTAGAATCGATGTACACATGCCAATCTGATTTTAATAAATTGCAATTTGTATCCACGGGAGGTCGATTTGCACCCCCAAAAACTTCAAACCTTTCCTGCAGAGAAAGGGCTTCCATCTTATCCAATAACTCGAAGTTCTCACTAGGAATCGAAAAACAGACACTTGATAAAGCATCGCACTGTAACTCGGCCACAGCTCGCCTCTTGGCCTGACTAGTGAGCACTATTCGAGGTCTCACTCTGGAAGATGTATCAGACCCTTTGCCTCGAACATCCGAGCCCTCTGCGCTATCCACGGGAATTGGATTTACTGTTTTCTCGAGCTGGACCTTATCCGAATCAGGTAGTGGTGGAAACATCTCGTCTATCCTACGTTTCCCAATGCTGGGCGTAGCAGCTCGAGCCTTACCCTTATTTTTACTTTTCACCTTAGCAGTCCGTGCCTCAAGCATTTCGGCTTCATAGGAATCATCCATAACTAAGATTAACACAACACAGGAAAAATAGATCAGGAAAAACAAATAACCATTGAGAACGTACCAAGAGACTGAATAGAATCATCGGGATGGATACGAGCTTGACTCATTCCGCAATGAACCAATATTGGTTCAACCAGAATTTCTTCGGTCTTAAACCATTTAAGGAGTTTGTCTCGTATAAAAAATTGATCCCATGTAACATCACCACAATCTTCTGGTTCACGAACCCTAAGATTCCACTTCCTCGGTACCCCCCAAGATTCGAAGTTTAGTTTGGCAATATAAAAGAAGTGGGATTTCCAATTCCCATACGAGGAGGTGGTGACGGTTAGACACCTCCGGTTACTTCGAGGTGAAATGTAAAAAAGACCCTCTACGTCATTTTTCGACCCACGACAAATACGAAATAAACTCCAAAAGTGGGCAAAACTAATATCTACATTGAACCCACACATCAAAACCACAAAATAGTTTATTAACCTATATGAGTTCGGTAGTAATTGTGTAGGACTCATTTGAAACCTATTTAAAATCTCAATATGGATATCATGCAACGGGAACCTTAGACCTACCATCAGATGGGCTATGTGAAAACACCTATAATGCTTGGGAGGGTGGTGTAATCTGTCATCAACATTACGAATAATTATCTTGTAGTTTGATGGTATGTGATAGGTCGATCTAAGATGTGTGATCTGATTGGTTTTTACTTTCGAACTTTTAGACAACCAAGAAGCATTTTGGGCTTTTCTCGAACTAAAAATAAAAAGGTTAGCATTAACCTCACTATTGCCCTCACTATCTACAAGATTATTGCCCACTTCGTTATTATCATTATTCTGATCAGTATTATCATCAGCATTATTGTCGGTATTACCCGTACCACTAATTCTTTCATCTTGCTCTTCCATGGTAATATCCACAGAAAATCTTCGACCTACATTATGAACAAGTTGGTCACGAGTGCTGGAAATAATGGATGACACACTTAACTCTACTCGAGGATCTGAAACCTCTACATTATGGTCGTTATTATCTCTCAAAACAAAATAATCAATATCCTTAAAAATCTTGCTCGAATTATCTGAACTATTGGATATTTCGTTATTATTAACGGAGGGGATAGATCTAGACGGACGAGCCATAGGTACAAATACAACAAATAAAGAATGGATTAGATACGAAGAAGAGTACGAACCTACGAACGACGCTAAAGGAAGGTAAATCACGAACCACCGAAGTGCACGATACTCGTATCTCACCGAGGTGCAAGAAACTCTCTATATAAGGTCCTTCAAAGACACGTGAAAGTAAAAGTTGTGAACGGTGGAAATTACCGTCTATTTATAAGAGGAAGATGTAAAATATGGACGGAAAACGATGGAAGCGCTAGTTGAAATCAACGGACAAGATCACACGACGTTTGGATGGGACAAGGATGACGCAAATTAACAGCTCATGATTATTAATTACCATCAAAAGGTGCGCCGCATAGTAAATGATGACCGCGCTTAATAATAAAGGATCCTGACACAAGATGACTTAGCAGATCAGTTACAATAAGATATGCAAATCTAATGCGTCGAAAACAATTTAATACATGCCACATCAATACACGAACTTCATACTTCGTCAGCTCTCACCTCTAAATAAAAATATTTTTCTTACTAAGAACTTACGAAGTGGAGGACTAGATGATATACCAACTTTGGGTATATAAATTTAATATATACTTAAAAAGCCCAACAAAAGGATACACATTTATAAGGCCCAGAAAATACATCTCAAGGCCCAAAATCGAGGTATGGGCCACCCAGGAATAGGACCCACGTTCTGCTTCCAGGTCGTTCGCGAACCGATCCGCAACCGGAGTTGGGAAAACCGTCCGATCTCGCCACGTGTTCTAATCTGAGGAATGCACATGGCACATAGGTATCCGTACACGGTGTCACCTATAAATATATTCACGAGTGCCCAAATTAAGTGGACGCAATCATTATTCATTGAATCCACTTTAGATTCACTGTAGCTTCCAGCTACGAGCTTCGATCAAGACACTGCGTTGACCCACGTATAAATTACGAGGTTCATATTAGGACTTATTAATTGAATTGAACTACGTTAGACTTGATCTCATTTGAGGTACGTAGGCAGCTCTAATATTGAGTGCAGTCTATAATCTTTCTTACTCCGGGTCGGGTCCTATCCGAACTCGACTGTTTTGAGTTGTATTGTAGGTCCGCCGAAATACGAACCAGATCAGTATCCTTAACTTTTTGAATTTTGTGGTATTCCATGTCCGCACCGCATGCGTCTCTCAAAACTTAATCATTTTCTCCTTCTCTTCTCGTAGGTCATTTTCATGTGTATAGTAGACAGAGCAGCACCCACCCACCCGGCAACCCCCCACCCCAACTTTCCCTCTTTGCTATAAAACTGGTAAGTACCTTACAATGAAATTTCTTATATATTCAGAGTTATATTTAGAGATATAATTCAATTAAAGTAGCTTTGATTTGTTGAATATTGATTGTGGAGGTCATATCTTCAAAGATGAGTTGTATGGCTTGGGAATGGTGTATTATGGGGTGTTTGGTGTGGTTTAGCTTGAATGTAAAAGGTAATAATAGTAATGTGTTAGTAATTGATGGGAAGAGGGGCATTGCAGAGACTGATGACCATTTTATATGCGCTACAATAGACTGGTGGCCTCCTCAGAAGTGTGACTATGGAAGTTGTAGCTGGGGTGAATCTTCTATCCTCAATTTGGTACGTACCTACGCTCTCTTCCACACACTTTATATATTATCTTATATTATGTATGTATATTATCACACAAAATCTTTTATTATAAAATGATGTTGCGTCTCCTATTTCATTTATTCTGTGCATGACAAGTGTATAAATATTTTTTTAAAAAAATATATAACATATGTTTGTTTATGTTTTTGAGTTAGAATTCTGAAAATTTCTCAGGAAATGTATAGTACGAAAATTCGTATGAAAATAATGTAATGTGTTTATGTTTTATAAAATTGAATGATATATATAAAATTTATCAAATCAATGATAATAGGTTGATGTATGATGTGTTGAATGGTTGACTTAATTATTTATATAATGATTATGTGAATAAAGAAATAATAAAATATAGATTAAAAATTGTAAAGTATGAAAAAGAAATAGAGATAATGATTGTAGTAAATGATTTTGATTGATGATTGTGTGAAATCATAGATATAGTAAGTGATAGTTATATAAGGGAATCAAAAAGTTAAGTTGAAAAAAGGTAAATTTAGATGCAAATAATTTGAGTTATGGTCTTTTATGATTTTGTGATCAAAGATGTTGAAAATGGAATTTGAAAACTTAAACAAAACAGGCTTAAGTGATTTGAATTTTGTACACTTATCATATATAAAGTCAATGTAATAGAAGATGCAACATCATTTGTAATAGAGGATCCGGATTGATATATTATATCTCATGTGTTTCATTGTGAGTGAAATGACACATGGACACTGTAACAGGGAAAAAAAATTGAACTCCACTTTCTTACACTTTTTCATGCGCCGCGCTCTTATTGTTTTATTTTATTTAAGAGAAAAGTCTAACGGTCCAAGAAAATTGGTAGTGGAAAGAAAAAAAAAAGGAAAATCAATTTAATTGTTTGGTTGTTAGAGAAATAAAAAGAAAAAGAAAATAGAATAGAAAATTTAATACCAATTTTAGACAAAAAATTGTCATCACCATTTGGTGAGGAAAATAGTGGACAAACAAAATGGTTTCTTTATGTATTCTTATCATGTCCATAACACTTTTCTTGAACCAAATAGATCCAGAGTGTAAGTTTTAATCCTATACGATAGGTTTTTTAATAGTTTTAATCTCAATATTTATGAACTCTTAAAATTAGTCCCATAGGTAGCATGTTTTTGCAATTTCTGGTCTCAATTGTTAAGAAATAGATAGAAATAATTAGAAGGGCACGTGCATTCCATTCGCGAAAATCCTTCATTTTTAACAGATGGCCGCAAAATTGAAAACAAGTGTATCTTACGATACTGATTTTGTAAATTTGTAAACATTTTGACTGAAATTGCAACACACCCTACCATATTGTAATTTGTAATTCTTCCACCATTAATTAATTTCAAATACAATACTATAAAGATCTTTCATGTTGTTGTTTATTTTTTTAAATTCTTTAGCACAAAGTTTCTCACATGAATAATTTAATGCTTAGTGTTATGGAGAATATTCAAAAGCATGTATGTGTTTGATCACCTTTTTCATGGCTGCAGGATCTGAAGAACAAAATCTTGTTTAACGCCATAAAAGGTAGGAATTCTTTTACACAAGTATTTTTTAATAATTGAATTACACTTTCACCCTTCTAAGAGCTATTAGTAAATCTCCTTTTTTTTTCTTTTCTTAATATGATATGATATAATGCAGCCTTTGCACCTTTAAAGATCAGATTAGGTGGTACGTTGCAAGACAAAGTAATCTACCAAACTCAAGATGATTTACAGCCCTGCACTCCATTTGCTTATGACTCTTCTCAGTTATTTAATTTCACTGACGGATGCCTTCCCTTGTCTAGATGGGATCAACTCAATTCCTTCCTAGAAAGATCTAAGTAATTTATTTCTCAATTCAAATTATATATATATATATATACATGAAATTAATTATATATATGCCCAAATTTGAACTTACTGTAAATTTTTGTATGAGTTGTAATGCAGAGCTATCTATTTTTTTGGAATAAGTGCACTAAATGGAAAGACATTACAGCCCAATGATACTGCTACGGGTGCTTGGAATTCTACCAATGCTGAATCACTTATTCGTTACACTGTCAAAAAGGGTTATGATGTCTATGGTTGGGAGTTTGGTAAGAAATATATACATATATATGTATGACATGCTATAATTACGATTAAAGGTGATTTAGATATTTGAGTTCAACTATTATATATATATATGTGTGTGTGTGTGTGTGTGTGGATTTTATTATTATGGGTTGATATTAATAGGAGGTAGACCATTATCCATCTAGATCAATTCAGAAACTAATGAGGTTTGAGGCTTTTGGTTCATTAAACACTCATATAAATGTTAAAAAGAAGATAGTTTGTACCCTGTCACCCCTTCTCACTTGCAAAGCATTTAGGCCGGGTCCATCGCGATGACCTTGACTCATATTTCACACCCGATTAATATATATATATATATATATATGAAATACAAAATCGACATATATATATTTTCACAGGCCTAGAAAAATCAATGCTACACGTGGATCGCGTGCGCATTTGTTTGTGTGTTTATTATATTGGCATGCTGTGTAAATTTACATATATCTATCTGGTTTTGTTGGCAGGTAATGAATTAGGCGGAATGGCTATAGGGACAGAAGTTGCGGCGAAACAATATGCCGCTGATACTAAGGCTCTGCACAACTTAATACAACATATTTACAAAGGAGCTAATAGAAAACAGCCCACCATAGCTCCTGGAAGCAACTATGAGCGTGAATGGTTCAAAACATACATAGCTGAGACTTCCGGATCACTAGATGTGATTACGCATCATATTTACAATGTTGGCTCAGGTTAAATTTCCCATCTAACAAAAATAAAATAAAATAAAATCAATCATGCGAAAAGTGCAGCTTTAGTATAGGTCCTCTTGAAATTTTTAGTCTCAATGTTTGCACAAAGTTAGTCCTATATGATACCGTTAAAAAATGGACGAAAACAATTAGTTTAGTCACGTGCAAGAGATAAGCCTAACGGCGCATGCATTCCATTCCACCCATGAAACTCCGTCCATCTTCAATGGATGAGACTGAAATTGCAACAAATGAGTCTAATTTTGCAAAGTTAATAAATGATCGGACTAAAATTGCAACAGACCTATGTTATGATCATATCAATATTGCAATATCTGTCTACATATATGTTAATGATAGAGCAAATTAAGTTTGAAAGTGGAGGGCATTTGTATCTTATTTTGTACATAGGAGCTGATGAGGACCTTGTAGAAAAGATTTTGAATGCGTCTCGTCTTGATGGTGGACGTGATTTGTTCAAAGAAGTGAGCAAACTTGTAAAGAATTCAAAAGCAGTAGCTTGGGTTAGCGAGGCTGGAGGAGTTTACAACAGCGGACGAGATAAAGTGTCAAATGCGTTTGTGATGGGTTTCTGGTATGTGGATCAACTGGGGATGGCATCAATTTACAACACTAAGACATATTGCAGGCAGACATTAGTTGGTGGTAACTATGGTTTACTAAACACCACCACTTTTGTTCCTAACCCAGATTACTACAGGTTAATCCAAACCCAATTCTTCTTCACATATATCTTTTAATTTTCTTTTCCTTTCTGTTCCACAAATATTTAAATCAAGTACGAATTTTGGTCTATTGAGTTTGAACTGTTCCCATTGGCGATATCTATCTTTCAGAGTTGCAAAAATAGATCTATAGGATTATTTTTCTTGCAATTTTGGTCTCATCTATTGAAAAAATGATTGGAATTTCACAAGCGGCACCCACACCCCTATAAGAGTTTAGGATAAATTGTGTTCATTGCATAAATATCTCTGGCTCTTACAACTGTAAACTCTAAACATTAATTAACAAGCTTTTTTTGCAAGTTAATTTAATTTACATAATATAGGGGTTTTTTATGAATATTTTGCAAATTAAGAAATGGACATGTAGCCAGACTAATGGTATTAATTCGGAGTAAAATTGCAAAAGCATACGTCTTATGTGACTAAAATTGCAAGTTTATAAACATTGGGCTTATGATTGGAAGAAGACATATCCTATAGGACTAATACTGCAATTTTCCCTGTATTGTAAAGTTTAGGAACTAATTTTGATAAACGTTGATAGAGCCTTGCTCAATATGGTTGGGTTGTGTTGCAGTGCTCTTCTTTGGCATCGTTTAATGGGAAGAAAGGTTCTGTCCACCAAATTTAAAGGGACTAAGATGATCCGTGCATATGCTCATTGTGCTAAGCAATCTGTAAGTTTAATCAAATCCAAATTTCATTTTATTTTATGTATGATGTGTAGATGAAATTATTATTATATATTGCAGAAAGGAATGAGTATAGTAATGATGAATCTAGATGGTAACAACACTGTCCATGCAGACCTCAAATTGAAGCATCAACAGTACAAACATAAACAATATTACCCTCTCAGTCTCAGAGAAGAATACCACCTCACCCCAAGGGATGGAAACTTACAAAGCCAGACTGTTTTGCTCAATGGCAAGGTATTAAGTGTTGATTCAACTGGCGCTATACCTGCCCTGAAGCCGGTCACGGTGACTGGATCAAAACCCATAAAAGTTGCTCCACACTCCATTCTATTTATGTACATTCCATATGTTGCTATCCCAGCATGTCAATAGATACAGCAACGTAACAGATATATATATATATATATATATATTGTGATTATTCAGTAAATAAGAAAGACCCTGCTATGGTCATGTAAATTGATATATATATTGGCATCATTGTTAAACTTCAATAAAATCAATATTGTAATTGAGTGATATCTGTTACTGTGTATATGTCCGATGAATATTAATATTCAGCTTTAGTATTATACTCTCATATTAATGCTTCACTTTGTTGTTAATTGATAGAACTAATAAGCTAACTTCATACTTACCTAACATACGCCTTGCTACTGCAATTTTATTCATGTAAGATGCATATTCAAAGACCTCGTGCGAAATGTGATTATTACAAATTAAGCACGATGGATCTCTATATGTGTATATAAACAACACAAGTCACAACATTGTTGTGTTGTTAATTTGCGGGGAGCGAGAGGCGTTGAATAATGGAAGAAAGAAAGTGCAATAGGCTGAAAATTACCATTCAAATGGAAGAGAGAGAATGCAATAGGCTGAAAATTGTCATTCAAAATTTTGGGTCAAAATTTATATATGGTCTATTTCTGGTCCAAATTGTACAGACCAGACATGATTTGGTCCGAATCGTGGACCAAAGCAGGCCTGAAACATAACCAAACATAGTATTTTGGTAACATTAACATTTCCAGTTAAAGTGAGATATCATATTATAGCGGGAAAATGGACTTTGATTAACGTTCCTGCGTACTGGCTCTATATATTATATGTTAATGTGTCATCCATTGAATCTACTGGGTACTGAAAACACTGCAAATTCGAAGAGTCGCATGATGTATTAGAATGAATGTGTAGAGTCAGGACAGAAGAAGACAAACAGACGGGTTGATAAATCTATTATAATCAGCTATTCTATTCATTTGTATATATATTCTCTATCCTGAGAGGATAATGAATATCCTGACGACTCATTTGGTTGAGTTTTGTGAGAAAATCATTGAAACAACAGTCACGAGTAAGGCCTCAGTCGCTGAATGTTGGATACAAAATACCATCACGACAGTACTAGAGCAAAATGGAGGAAATAGAATTGTGGGAATGGGCTGTAAATTTAAGCATCATCCCATCGGGTCAATCAGCACACCAAATGTCTCGTTCTTCAAATGCTACACATGGAGTATATACCAGACTCCGTTAAGGATTTCCTCTTTGACTCTCGTATTACATTTGTAGGTGTTGAAATTCAGGACAACTCGCAGAAGCTATTGAAAGAGTATGCGCTCAGTTTGAACCGGAAAGTTGACGTCCATTATTTAGTGAAGAGATGGTTTCCAGTGAGCTATAAAGGAAGGCCTAGTCTCAAAGCTCTCGCTTATGGGGTTGCTGGACTTTCCATTAGAAAGACAAAAATCGTAATTATAAGGTTGATTGGGAATCAAGGATTATGGATGAGGAGCTGATTCACCGAGCTTGTATTGATGCCTATGCATCTTACGCTATTGCTCACCAGCTGCTTATAGTTGACAATGGGCGAGCATAATTAGTATTAGTTACATCTTTTATGCGGACTTGCTAAGTTTTTCTATTTGTTAGTATAAAAAGAAAATAAAATTCAGCATAGCTCATGGGATATGTCCCCTTGCAATTTTGCACCCGTTGTTTGCAAACTTACAAAATTAAACTCATTAAGATATGTTTTTGCATTTTTAGTCTCGGTTGTTAAAACTTCGACGAACATTGTTAGTCTAGCCATGTATTGCACGTGATTATTACTTTATTTGCAAAAAAAATCATAATAAAAAAAATAACTACATTATCTAAAAAACCTCATTTTTTGTTTACACAATGAGTGGTATTTATGCAATTACCCAATCTATCCTAAACTTGCTCAATTCCATCCATTATGAAACCAATATTGCATTTTTGGCTAAAACAATTAAGCAGGCATTCAAAGAAATCTGTGTCGTCCATTGCACAGTCACAATTTTAAATGATAGAAAAATCCCAACACATCAGAGGCCTTTCTCAAACATAGCACAGAAGAGAACGGCATCTGGAAACATGAACAACTCTGCAGTTTCTACAATTAACCCAAAAGTGCAGATTGAGAATCATAATTCAAAATATATTATAATTAACTACTCCACAAAGAATGGAAAACACCAAATAAATCACAGCTTTCTATGTCCAATCTTATACACATGATCATCGAACAGGCAGTCAAGGTTTACTTGGAATCCAACTTTCATCAACTTTGGAAGACCACCCATTCGGCTTAGATAAAGCAAGATCTTTGAAGTATAAAAAGACCGTAATCTCACATTTTGACAGTAATGTGAGTTCCTCAAAAGTTCAATCACCAGCGCTAATGGTTCACAGGTTTCAAATAACAAACTTTTGACGGTTTGCTAACAGTTTCCTCCTATAACTTCTCGAATTCCTGAAAAACTCCAAATCTGCAGTGCAGTACATACTTCTTTACCAAACTTATAGGAATTCAGTTCTCGCAGGAAAGAAGCAAGAATAATTATAGCATGTACTACAGCTTTGCAACAAGGATTATTTCTAGGTGGTCATGAAAATTATTTGTGTAACGGAAACTAAGTGGGTCCACCATATACGGATGGTTGTGATTGTTCCATGACCTGGAGTGCGATCCCGGAACTCCAAAAGAATCACTCTTTATAACATCTTAAGAAACATGATCCCACTAATATTTTGTCTACTTCAGGGACTCAAAATGTCATTATCCCTTCTCTGTGTCATGATTTGATCTGTTTGTGAACCAAACCTGTATAGCTGAAATAAACATTCCTGCGCATATGATGTAGAAAGCATATCAGCAATTAACACTTTTAGTTCGCTAAGATAAAGAATTGTGCTCTTCTGGTAATCAAGTTAACACTTCTACGGCCATGCTCAATTTTCTGGAAACTTTGAGTTTGAACATTTCCGATTTCTTAATGTTCTTACTTAATAAGGCAACATACGCATCGTGATTTTCAAGTTCCGTTATGCAAATGAACGTGAAATGCTATATAATGTTTGTTATCAACTCAGCAAGTAATTTCATAATTTCCAGGCATAATACGATATCATTTAAAATAAAGTGCCAATGAAAAGACGAGCATACCTTACTAAACGATGATCGTCCTAATCATTCTTGTTTCCAATAGGATCCGATTGAGGTGGCAACAATGGAGTCCCATTCTTGGGCAACTTGGTGAGCACTAGCCTCCCCTCACCCCCTTCCTCCGCCTTACCGAACAACTGCTTCCTCAAAACCTCATGCAAATGTCCAAATAACTCCTTCTTCAATGCCTCAAACGCCAAATCCAACCTCTCCAGCTGCTCCATCGCGTTCGTATTGTACATAAATAGCCCATAATACAGATCAAAACTGTCACTCGACGTATTCTCCACTAAATCCAACAAAGTCTCATATCCTTTAGTATTAATAGGTGTGCTATCCAACTGCAACTTCTCAAGAATCCTACCCATGGTGTGAGTAATGAACTGTGAACCCGCAGCGTGCTTATCGTGCTCAGCACAGCTCATCTCCACCATCCTACATCCTTCCTTCTTGAAAATATCCAGGAAATATTCAACCCTGGCAATTCTAGAATCCTCACTCCCTATCCTCACCTTATCAAACACAAACGGCAAACTATTCCAGCTATGTTTACCACTCTCGGGTCCGAACATAGGGTGAGTACAGAGAATGTCAAAATGAGAGGGCAGAACTTGGAGAAATATATTCTTTGGAAATTCTTTGACAGACAAAACATCAACAAACAGAGTATTACGCCTGAGGCTCTGAAGGGGCAAATATTTGAGCACGGATTCAGTCGAAATGATGGATGTGCAGATGAGGATGACGTCCGGATGCTGTTCGCAGATATCCTGGAGATCGGAGAAGAAGGTCGCGCCGATGGATTGAGCAATTGAGAGGTAATTAGATCGCGAATACGCGTATACTGTGTGTCCTTGGCGGATGAACGCCTTGGAGAGGAATTGGCCGAATTTTCCGTACCCTATGATGGCAATTCTCAGTTTGGTGGACTGAGTGAAGCGGTTGATGAGATGTGATTCACGGTCGTAGGGCTGCGCGGCGTCGATTGCACGGACTCGGAGGCGGTGAGAATGGTGGTGCGACGGAGAGGAGAAGAATAAATGGCGGACATGGTGCTGAGGACGGCGGTACGTCGCGGCGGCGGCGGCGGCAGATGCGGTGGAAGTAGTTGGGGGTTGCGCGGTGGATGAGGGTTGGAGTGAGGAGAATGAAATCATAGCTACTAATTTTATACGTTTGCTTTGCTTTGCTTTGTTGTGCGATTAAATCACTGTATGTGTTTAAATATAGAGGGAACGCCCAACGCACCCAAATCCTTCTTGTTGTTTTTTTTAATAAATACCGACGCACCCATCGCTGTCGTTTTATTGTGTTGTTTGTGTGGGATAGTTGAGGTCCACATAGGTGAATTTCGTCATCCTATTTGGTTTTTTTAACAAAAAGGGTTAATTGCAAATAACCCCTGTGTTATTCTCAATCTGCAAGAAACCCCCCTGTAATAAGGAAATAGTCTAAAAAACCCCTGTGAAATGTAAAACTCTGCACACACTCCTAAACCGTTAAATAAAACTTAACTCCGTTAAATTTTGTTTCAAATGTCCTTTATACCCATAAATTACTGGGTTATTTGCATCCACCTCCCCTGAGGTTTCGACCTTTGGCAAGGACACCCCCTCATCAATTAGAATTTGACATCCACACCCCCTATGTGATATATGTTTGGATAGCCCTATGTGTCTAGTTTCATGGGAAGAAAACGTTTCATGAATCTGAGCTTTCTACAACGGGTTATGAATTTTCTCGTGACGACGCGCACAGCTGTCTGCACAGCTGACAGATTTTTAGCTAACTTTGAATACAAAAATGCTTTGTTATAAACATATTCTAATTATGTGTGATATATGGGTGGATATCCCTATGTGTCTAGCTTCATGGGAAGAAAACGGTTCATGAATCCGAGCTTTCCAAAATGAGTTATGAATTTTCTCGTGACGACACGCATAGCTGTCTTCACAGCAAGCAGATTTTTAGCTAACTTTGAATACAAAACTGATTTATTCTAGACATCTTCTGATTATGTGTGATATATGGATGAATAGCCCTATGTGTCTAGTTTCATGGGAAGAAAACGTTTTATGAATCCGAGCTTTCTAAAATGAGTTATGAATTTTCTCGTGACGATGCGCATAGCTGTCTGCACAGCCGACAGATTTTTAGCTAACTTTGAATACAAAACTTCTTTGTTCTAGACGTCTCCTAATTATGTGCAATATATGTTTGGATAGCCCTATGTGTCTAGTTTCATGGGAAGAAAACGGTTCATGAATCCGAGCTTTTTACAATGAATTATGAATTTTCTCGTGAAGACGCGCACAATGAGTTAAAATATTTGTTATAACTCATTTTAATTGAAAATTAATTTTCATTAAAATTATTTGTAATTCAGAATTTTCATAAGCTTAATTTTGAATATTCCCCTTAGTTTTGAATATTCATAAAAGTAATTGGATAAAAAAATACATATTTAAGAATCTTGTTTTTTTCTCTTCTAGTTTATGAAATAATTTATGCTAATTATTTTGTACTTGGATATTATTATTACTATTTATTATTTGAATATTTATTATTATTGAATATTATTTCTAATTAGTAGGCAATATTTCAATATATATATATATTATTTATATATATTATTTTAGCAGAATATTAATTTTTTAATATTTTAGAGAATTATAAAAGAGCATAAAAAGGTTCAAATAAAATAATAAAAGCTCCTCCAAATGAACAATTAAAATAGGGGCATATAAGTCAATTCCCTTGCACTTTAGGGTGAAAATTGAAAAAAAAATTGTCAACTCTCACCTCACGCGCGTATGTCTCAAACGCGGTTAAGTTTGACGGAATGGGAGTTTTTTGCAGAGTTTTTACATTTCACAGGGGGTTTTTAGGCTATTTTCTTATCACAGAAGGGTTTCTTGCAAATTGGGAATAACACGATTTTTTTTTTTGGCAATTAACCCAAAAAAAAAACGGCTTCCGTGTAGGCTAAACAATGTTGCTCTAGTGATGATTAGAAAATCTATAGTAGTTTTTTCGTCGTCCACCAGTTTTGTTTTTCCTTTTTCTAATGCGCAGCCCAGACGAACTGATCCGGTTGTATTTGTCTCATGTTTCCAGCAACATCATTTCAATTTTATTACTGGTGTTCATCTTCCTGGAATTGAGTTCGCCGTACCGCGGTCGTCAATGTAGACACGGTCGCGGAATCGCGGACGTTTTTTTTGCTTAAATTGTCAAAAATTATTAAAAAAAAAAACTTTATAATTAGTCATATATAACAACAAAAATATATATATATATATGTGTGTAAATATAATTTTTTAAATCTCATGTTATACGTGTGAATGACGCTTTTTGAAGCTGCCAAGCAGCGTTCTACATTAATTTCTGAGAGTTGAACCAAGCAGCAACAGTGGTGATAGCCGAGATATTATGTCGAGAAACGCCGGAACGGCCGCTCCAAAGCCGTATCTCGGCCGTATCGCCGCTTTTCGGCCGTTCCGGAACGGTCCACATACAAAACCGAGATGCCCGTGAATTTTGGAACAGCAGGGGCCGTTCCCGTTCCGGCCGCGAAAGCGGCGTTCCGGCGAACCATGCCTGGAATTGAGACCTCAATGTATAATTTATTATTGTCCTGTTATACTTGAATGACGCTTTTCTGGTGATTCAAACAGTTGTTTATTCATCGGTATGAACAAGACAACGATGTTTTGTGTGCATCTTGCTGCAGGCGGCATCATTTAAATTTTGGTGTACATCTCGATGGGGTCCACAATATAGAATTTCAAAATGTATATTTCGTATGCCTAATTAATATTCTACATTTTGTCTTCTGTGCATGTAGGCAGAAACGACGCTGTTTTCTGTTTCTATGCTAATTTCGTAGTCCTATTTTTGCTTTCTGTTTTGTAAATTTGGGTTGTTCATGGTATTTCTTGTTGACTTTACAATCAGCAATGCTTGGTTGTGGCGATTGTGTAGTGGTTCCCAGTACATGGTGTCATGGGGTCAGGCCAGGTTAGCAATTTGTTTTCTATGAGTGGTTGTTTTTTCGTGCTCGCTTGTTTGTTTAGTCCATTTTAATAGTTTCGCTCATTTAATAGCCACCTTTATGTGTTTGTAACTATCATGTGGTTAGGATCATCTTATTTGATTTATTGTCTTATTCTTATGAATTAAATTACGTTTTTTGTTGTGTTTGTGGGGGCGAGTATGGATCGGGACTTCCCGTGTGTGTCCTACTTCTTTATGGCCGTCGATTTTGTGCTCAGCGTTTAGATTAAATTTTAATGGCATTATCTACTCCACATGGTTTGAGGAGATCGACACTCGAAGTGTTGATTCCTTGATTACTTAAATAAGAGTTCGCAAGTCAAATATTCTTAATTGGGCATTATGACCAAACTTGTATGACGCAAGCTTTGACAAGGAGTGTCATTCAATCGCTATGGAATATGGGAGCTTGTACCATAGATATATCAATGGAATTGATATATTCGAACACGACTCGTCGTAATTCAACCACATGGTTAATTACTCGGTGACAGTCAATGATTGAGTTACAGGTCACGGTAGTGTGCGTGAGCCATAGACCTGAGGATTCACAAAGATTGTACTTGTGACACGGAACGAGTTATTGGAGTAGTTAGATCCAATTCACTCGTAGGTGGGATCAACCTCGAAGTGCGGTTCAAATGAACAAGTAGCAATTGTTGGGCGATTGCCAATATGGGAGTCACTGTCTGGAGTAGTAAACGAGTTAACGTCCTATGTGATCATAAGTAAATGAAATTATAAGTTTTTGGCCAAAGTAGGAAAATTAACTTGTGTGAAACACAAGGGTAGTTTAGCAATTTCATCTTACTATGATTTATTAAGCACAATATCGAGTCTTGTGAGTTTAACACAAACCATGACTCTAAATCGATCAGGATGTTACAGTGAAGGGCTTATACTCACAAGGTGTCTGTGACCAAAAGGTTCATATTGATTAATGGATTTGATCTCAATTGGGTTTCAGTGTGAGTCCACGAGACTGGTTAGGTGACACTCACATCCTTGATTTCCTCCCAATGCCAATTGAGACAAACCTAGAGAGTCGCGCTTTCAAAGAATTGAGCGAAGAAAATCTTTAGTCATTGAATAAGGTTAATCTAGTAATTTGTTAGTTGATGAACAAATTAATTTATTTAATTAATTAGATTAATTGAAATAAATTAAACGCCAAACAATAACTAATTAGATTAGTTTATTATTTATTCCTATTAGCCTAAATTATTTGTTGCATTAATTAATTTAGCTAATTATTAATTAATGTCATATATTGATTAAATTAAAATATGGTATACTCAATTAATAAGTTGACTAAGTTGAAAATCAACTTAGCCCAATAAAAATGAAATAGGCATGTAATGTGAGTGATGTGGCTGGGATTTTCTGTTATATTATTTAGTTTCAAGAAGCAGAAAAATCATGTGGTAATTCAGTTCGAGTTGGAAGACAGAGAAGAAAGTTTATTGGATAGTCAAGGGAGCTAGCTCATGACAAGGAGGAGAGATACCTACATAGGACATGTGGAGGACTAGTTGGAAGAAGATTGGAGCTTGGATCAGATCAAATCGTATCAATCCCAACCGATATCTCCTAAGATAAGGGATAATATCAAGAAATCGGTCAAAGTGACCATTTTCTAGTGGGACTCGGCCAATAAGGCCTTATAAATATGTGTAATCCTCTCTTATGTATTTTTACGTTTTCTAGAAATACAAAAAATCGATATCTTTGTATTTTCTCTCAAGAACATCGAAAATAATAAAACGCTTCTTCTTTTCCATTCCTTATATTCCACGGTAGTTATTTGTCTTTATTACTCTTATTATTTTCCATAAATCATAAGTATAGAATCGTATTTGAATTTCCCGATTTTTCTTGGTATAATTCTTAACCACATCAAGTGACGCCGTCTGTGAGAAAATCTGAGTAGAAGATGTGATTTACTTGAAGCGTTGTTTTTAAGAAAAATCAAAACCGAATCTGCCTTTTCTCCCTTCTGCAAAGTTTTATATCTGCTCGTCATCTAGTTAGTCCAACTGACCTTGACAAGATACGAGACCTGTATCCTTGCCTGTGATCTTTGCACCGTCGTTGCGCAGCACAGTCCTTGGCCGAACGCTGCTGAATGTTCATGAATATTTTTGGGTCCTTATACTTCTGAATTAGCTATGGACGTCCTCACCATAGTTGTAGGTCTTTATCTTGGCTCTCCATACATATAATATTCGTAGAGAACGGAGGCCGTTAGCTTTAGATAGGCTTATTTTTTCAGAACTGGCTAATTTGGCCGAATTCAACCAACGGTAAAGGGTAATGTTGACCACTGAAGGAACTCCACGAATTGAAGAAAGTAATGCAAATCCATTGTTAGGAACAACATCGGGCGCGACCCCACTTGCACCAGCGTCATTATCCATCTCGGGATCCACTTGAAATGAAACCCAAATTGTTGACTTCCAAGCGGGGGGAGACTCCCGACTTCCTCCCCCACCTCCTCCTCAGGGGATTAGGATTGGGACTTATCCAATAGTGTACACGAGGAGACAAGAAACTAGGCCCCCAGTCGCTATGAGTTTAGAACCGCGCCCGACACCTGGGGATTATCCCTCCTCGGGGTTTGTGGCAAGCTTCACCGCCTCTACTTGGGTCGGCACACCACTCATGGGGTTAGTGAGCTGATCCCATCCCCTCCGAGTGTCTTACCCAGCAAGAATGGGGCACTGCTATATGAAAGAGAAGCTCCGGGAGCACCTCATTTTAATTTGCTCAACATGCTACTTGTAGGGAATGCTCCCTCAATGGTAGACCAGTGGGGATGCTTGGTAACTCCCTATGCAACTCCAGTTTTTATCAATGCGGGCCATCCGACCATTTATACCCCGGGATCTATCCCGATAACTTTCCCATCAAGTGTCCCGGTGACTTTCCCATCGGCTATCCCGATAACTTTCCCATCAAGTGTCCCGGCGACTTTCCCATCAGCTAGCCCGACAACTTTCCCATCAGGTGTCCCGGCGACTTTCCCATCGGCTATCCCGACAACTTTCCCATCAGGTGTCCCGGCGACTTTCCCATTGACACGCTAGAAGCTAACGTGCTTGAATAGCAAGTGCACTAGTCGCGTGTAGTAATAAATGGACAAAAAGTCCGGGTTTTCGAACCTCAAGGACTTGGATTTTTAGCTTAAGATTTGCAATTAAGGTAAAGACAATTAGAGTAAAATAAGAGAAAAACAATTAAGTAAACGAAAGATCAAAGGAGGGAACAAGCTATGAATTAAACCTCACGAATTGGTTAAAAAGACTAAGGCACATGCTATAACCGAATCCACTCGTCGATACATATGAGTTACTCTTCGAATTATTAGACTCCTATTGCTTTGGTGAAAACTCCTTAATTAATCATTACCCGATGTCTCGGCACATAACAATCCTATGATTGATTGACGGTTCTCTAAATATGTCTATCCGAAAATCTAATCAACAACCATGCATTAACGTTCTAGAGTTTCCCCAGATAAATCCGGCTAACCGCACCCGGAAATCTTTACCGATTTCTAGGAGCAATTCCACATTAGTTTCGGATGATGTGTTGATTCATTTGAACCCTAACCTATCTTCTCTCGAATGACTAGATTAGGCACAATAGCAAGCATATGGAGATCAAGCATATGATTGTGATAAAAGCACAAAATCAACACACAAAGCAATTAGGAGAATTAATACAAAAATTAACTTCACATATATTGATTCATGAATTCGGCCTTCACATGGCCTTAGTTCTACAAGATTAGCTCATATTCAATAGCTCAAGAAGGTCTAAAACAATCATATACATAGTTATTAACATAAACATGTAAATGAAATACAAAAGAAAACTCCCTAAGTCTTGAATGATGATGAATCCTTGGTTGTAGCTTCAATCTCTAGCTCAATCCCCCTTCTTCACCTTCAATTGTTGATGAAATTATGGCTCAAAAACCCAGAAAATGCTCTCCAATTCCCTAGATTTTGAACCCCTCTTCAATCTAAAATTTGGCTTTTAAACAATTGAAAAACGGTTATGCCGGCGCCTAGGCGCGGCTTACGTGGCGTACTTTTCTTGGGGGAGAAGTCCGGCGGCGCCCAGGCGTGGATAGTACGGCGCTCGGGCGCGGGAATAACGGCGCCTAGGCGCGGGTAGTGCGGCACCTAGGCGCGGTCAACAAGGATCAACTTTGTTGTTCTTGATCGGCGCCCGAGTGTGGTCAGCTCAGCGCCTCGGCGTGGTCGACAGGCTTCAAAAAGTTTCGTGCACCGTTTTTCGCCTTTTTCTTCGTGTGCTCTCGTTTATCACCTAAAATCACTTAACACCCCAATTAAACGCAACTGTGGCATGATTTAGGTAATAAATAACTCCAACAATATCAGATCATAGGCTTAAAAACACGTAAAAACGGCTCTTATCACCCATCGACTATCTTGACAGTTTTCCCATCAGCTATCCCGAGAATGGCGTTCCCTCCACATGCCACCTCATTCACTTCGCCACTGACTACAACATGTACTCACGTGGATGACCGCGGATCTCCAATTATCTACCATGGAGGAGGACATCCTGCTATTGTAAGGCGAATGTATTCGGAACTACTGTTCGTCTTTCGAGACAAGGACATCTTGAGAGGAAGGCGACTGGCTTGCCCCGAGCCAACGTAATGGAAAAAATTGAAGAGATGCAAGAAGAAATGAGGAGGATAAGGTAGCGCATGGGAGTGGGTGTTCCTGACCCTCCAAGAAGAGTTCCTTTTAGCTCGAGGATACTAGCTGATGAATTGCCTAATAATTTTTGCGCAGTTAATGTGTCCAAATATGACGGTTCATCTGATCCAATTGAGCACTTATGGAAATTTGAAAATAGCACTCTGCTACACCAATACTCTGAATGAGTAAAGTGTCGAGTATTTCTTACTACCTTAACCCAGGCTGCCCAACAGTGGTTTAATCAGCTAGCCCCTAATTCCATTCACTCTTTCAAGGAGTTTTGTTCGCTTTTCCTGCATCGGTTCGCTAGTAGTAAGAAATACCAAAAGACATCCCTCAGTTTTTTTAATATGAAACAAGGAGTCACAAAGCCTCTGCGAGGGTACATACACAGGTTTAATTTTGCGGCACTAGAAATACCTTCAGCCAACGCCATTGTATTAAGCAATGCATCTGCTCAAGGGCTAAGAGATGGCGAATTCTTTAGGTCCCTTGCTATGAAGCCCCCTATTAGTTTCGATAACTTGTTAACTAGGGTGGAAAAGTATGTGAATATGGAGAAGGCCACTTAGATGAAAATGAATGAAGCCACTACAATGAACCAAGATGAGGAGGACGCCGAGGTAGAATCAGGGAGGCTTCCTTCCCCGGATAGACCCAGAGGCGATTTCCATAGTAGTCAACGTACACCTTTAACTGTTACCCCTACCCAAGCATTTAGAATGGTAGAACATGAGAACCTCCAAAGGTGGCTGACACGACAAAATCCTAGCAAGAGAACTAGGTCGCGTAAGTAGTAAAGTGGATTTCTAAGTCCGGGGTTATCGTATCCGCAGGGACAACTATAATCTAAGTACCAAGACTACTATATTACTCAATTCTAAGTTAAATCGGTCGACAGAAAGGTTGATTAACTAATTAATAAATACTAGAAAATAAACTAAGGCAACGTCACACCAAATAAAGGGAGAAAACAATAGAGAGAAGCGATCAAGGCACATGGTTCAACCAATTATGCATTTCGATTGTGATTTAGGCTCTATTGGATTATTAGATTGATTTAGCTAAGGCGAGATTCCCTAACGTACGTACCAACCAATCTCTTGGCATAGCAACCCTACCCTTGGTAACGATTTCCTATATATCTCTATATGAAAACCTGATTAACGAGGATGCATTTAAGGTCTAGGAATTCCCCACGTGAATGGAAAGCCACCTAAAGAAACCGAGTCTATCTCTAGTCGGTTTAACTATAGGGTATTCAATGTTTATATCTTCCCTAGGTTATTATCTCTCGATCTCTAACCTAAGCATTTTATCAAACACTTGGTGATCAAGCAAATGTAGCATTGAGATAAAATATTGAATACATAGCTAAAACCAAAATTAATCCAATAAACACCAACAAATCAACAATCAAAATAACATAAATGGATCTATCCATGGCCTCAATCAAACAAGTTTAGCTCATATTCATGTCAAAAGTGCAATTATAAATCATACAAGCCATAAGAGGTTTGAACAAATTTAAGAAATAAAGATGTAAAAACTCCCTAATTCTTGTAGAGATGTGGATTCCTTGTTGAATTCTCCATGTTTTGACCTTCAATCATCTCTCCCAAGCTCTCTCTCTCTCTCTCTCTCTATTTTCGTGTGGCAGCTGCTATCCAAGGTGAGTTAGGGTAAAAAAATGGCTAAAAGGGGTACTTATAGACCAACCTGCTGCCTCGAACTCTGCGGCGTTTGCTTGTTGAACGCCGCGGCATTGGCTACTGCATGTGAACGCCGCGGCGTTCGTGGATGAACGCCTGGGCATTCGTCCCCTGCTGCTCCAGCCATTTTTGGTAAACTTTGTATAACTTTCTATACTGATGTCGGAATACACTAATTCAAGATGATGTAGAATCCTAAAACAAATATCTACAACTGTCAAGAAGACACTAAAGCCTAAATCAAACGTTAAAGATGACAAAATTTTCTCACAAGTCACTGAATGAGAAAACTCCATCGTAAAACGTCTCTTCCGATGACGTTTTCACCTCCTTCCTTACATATATGATCTTTGTCTTAAACATAAGAAATGTACCTTTGCCTCTTATCGTTCCATTGGTATAAGAAGTGTGTAATTTGGACATGGGTAGAGAAATCTATTCCATAAACTCTAGTACTGCGTAGACAGTTTGTATCTTTATGCATGATTTACCTTCAATCCTTGTTCTTTTCCTCCAAATGTTATGTTTTTCTATAAAATGTGAGAAAACAAGGGTCAAAGCATCATATGTGATCAACTTATCAACGAAAAAATCAAAACTAAGTCGATAAACGGGGGAAAACTAGTGTAAAAATAACATATATCAGTGGCGACAGAGTGCTTATACTAGACCTGCCAATCCCAAATCTGACAAACACTGCCAGTTCCACAACGACTATGGGCATGACACTAACACATGCCGACACATGCTGAATGAGATAGAGCGTTTGATCAAAAGTGGATACCTGCAGAAGCTTATCTGACTGGACCACGAGAAGAGCACTAGGTTATAGAAGCCCATCGCCAGTAAGGTATCGTGGTAAAGATATGAGGCAGGATAGGGAACCGCAACCACGCCCTTAGGAAGGCTCCCATCTAGCTATATGAGCATGCCTAGCTCTAAGAGAAATGAGGAAGGTTCTTAAAAAAAAAAAAAGTTAGTCATTTTATCGCTTTAAGTCAGTTTTTCCTTTTTCTGTCTACTTGCTTTAATTCGTGCTAGGATTTTGAATTCTGTTTGTTTCCTTTTAGATGTTAAATGTGTTAGTTCAATTTTTCATCATTCGTATTGTTTCTAGTTGGCTATCTATATGTGCAATATGGAAGTTTCTTTATCTATTTAACTATGACCTATATGACTAGGTGAATGTTTAGTCTAAAGTTCTATTTATCGTCATCAAAACTATATGATGTACTTCTACTCGAGCATCCTTACATATCCATGCATGAATGCATACCCGTACATGAAATACATTGAAAAATAAAAATAAAAAATAAAGTCATGTGTGCGAAAGGCCGGGCAATCCTAGAGCGAAATGCCGGGTTCTAAAAATAAAAATCCTATGTGCGAAAAGTCGGACAACCCGAGAGCGAAATGTCAAGTTCTAAAAACAAAAGTCCCGTGTGCGAAAGGCTGGGCAACCCGAGAGCGAAATGCCGGGTTCTAAAAACAGAAGTCTGGTGTGCGAAAGGTAGGGCAACCCGAGAGCGAAATGTCGGGTTCTAAAAAGAAAGCCCTGTGAAAAACAAGGCATTTATCATTGAAAATATGCAGGAGGCCCTGGGAAAAATAAGGCAGAAGCCTTGCCAACACGCAAGCACCAAAAAAGCCTTGTGAAATACCGAGCACCAAAAAAGCCTTGTGAAACACCAAGCACCAGAAAAGCCTTATGAAACACCAAGCACCAAAAAAGTCTTGCGAACACGCAAGCACCAAAAAAATCTTGTAAAATACCAAGTACCAAGAAAAGCCTTGCGATCATGTGAGCACCCAAATAAGATATAATAATAGTAATAATAAAACAAAAAGATAAAAAAAAAAAAAAAAAAAGAGGAGGAGGAGGAGGAAGCCTTGTAAAGCACCAAGCACTCAAGAGGCCCCGTGAAAAATTCAGGCATAAATTACATGTGCAGGCAATCAGGTAAAGTCTACAAAAGGACGTAAAGCTTTACAAAAAAGTGTTTAGGCATATTATACAAAGGCCCAGGGGATGTGGGTAAGCCGCAATCAAGGTAAAGCTCATCAGTAGCCTCAAAGTAAAGTTCGTCAGTAGCCTTAAAGTAAAGCACATCAGCAGCCTTAAAGCAAAGCTCATCAGCAGCCTCAAAATAATTATACTCTCAAGATTTTGAAATTATTTCAAACTCTCAAGAGTAGAGGGACTTATGATGTGGCTGGGATTTTCTGTTATATTATTTGGTTTCAAGAAGCAGAGAAATTATGTGGTAATTCAGCTCGAGTTGGAAGACAGAGAAGAAAGTTTATTGGATAGTCAAAGGAGCTAGCTCATGATAAGGAGGAGAGGTACCTACGTCGGACACATGGAGGACTAGCTGGAAGAAGACTGGAGATTGGATCAGATCAAATCGTATTGGATCCCAACCGATATCTCCTAAAATAAGGGATATGATCCTCATATCCCCTAATATCAAGAAATTGGTCAAAGTGACCATTTTCTAGTGGGAACTCGGCCAATAAGGCCTTATAAATATGTGTAATCCTCTCTTATGTATTTTTACGTTTTCTAGAAATACAAAAAAAGCGATATCTCTGTATTTTCTCTCAAGAAAATCGAAAATAATAAAACACTTTTCTTTTCCATTCCTTCTATTCCACATTATTTATTTTTCTTTATTACTCTTAGTATTTTCCATAAATCATAAATATAGAATCGTGTTTGAATTTCACGATTTTTCTTGGTGTAATTTCGAACCGCATCAATGAGGTTGATGGTTCAAGGAATTAATTAATTCCAAACCCATCATCTCATTTAAATACACAATATTGTGATTAGCTTAATACACAAGTCAACTTAACAACAAGAGAAGAGAAAAAATTCGTCTCCTCTTCCCTCATAAGCATCAGCCTCAACTGAGCCAAAGAAGGAGGATTTTTCTTCAACTTTATTTCTAGCATGATTTCTAGAGGTAGGAACTCGGACTTGCTGTTGTCGTTGTAGATCAAGAATTCTATTTATTCTATGAGGTTAGATTTTAGTTGTAATTTGATTTACATATGCTTTTATGAAAAATTATTAAACCCCAAAAGTGATACGATTGTGAAGCCGGATACGTTTTATTTTTCGTAGTACACAGCCAGGATCCACAACAGTGGTAACAGAGCCAACTTTATGCCATTTAATGATTGATTCATCATGAAATTTTTTATTGGATTATAGTTTTCATGCGTAGATTTAATTTTTGGAATATTAAATATGAGTTGTTAGACAATTTTATAATTTATTTTTTTGAAAATAAATCGATTTTAAATATTGTATTTAAATTAATGCAGTTAGGTGTGTGCCCTCGATGCGAACGAGGAAATAGATTATATAGGGCACTTCATTATGTTGTACAAATGTTTTATTCTATTTGATAGAAAGGCAATTATCCTTTTGTTCACATAAATCTATATGGCATTAACAAGTATTGAACAAGCAGTCCCTGTGTATCAAGGAGGAATTTCCACTCCTTATGGAATAAGGATATGACACTGAAAGAGTTTAGTACTTGATCACTTAAAGGGGTTCACAAATCGAGGAATCTTAATTGGGCATTAAGATTCGACTTATATGACACATGCTCTGACAAGAAGTGTCAGTCGAACACTATTAGATAGTGAGAACTTGTGCCATAGATATAACAATGGAATTGAAATATTCGAACTTGACTAGTAGTAATCCAATCACATGTGTATTTACTCGGTGACTGTCAATGATTGGATTACTATTCATAATAGTATGTGTAAGTTTTAAACCTGAGGGGTCACGATCAGTGTGTTTGTAGCATTGGATCTGTTATAAGAGTAGTTAGACCTGATTCACCCGTTGGTGGGGTCGACCTCAAAGTGCGATCTCCATGAGCCAAGTAGCAGTTGTGAGGTGATTGCCAAGATGAGATTCACTATCTCGATAGTAAACGAGAATGTATCATGTGCGATCATGGGTAAATGAAATGACAAGTCTTTGGCCAAAGCAAATAAACTAACTCGTGTGGAACATGGAGGGTAGTTTGGTAATTTCATCTTACTATGATCTATTTCACAATATCGAGCCTTGTGCGTTTAACATATTTCATGACTCTCACTTGATCGGGATATGTCAGTGAAGGACTTATACGCATATGGTATTTATGATCTAGAGGTTCATAATGACACAATCATTTCGTACTCGATTAGGCTACAATGTGAGTCCGCGGGACTGGCTAGGTGACACCCACATCCTTTGGTATCCTCCCATTGCCAGTGAGAAATCTAGAGAGTCGCGCTATAAGAAATATGCGGGATATCTTTATGCATTCGTTGTAAGGGCATTTTGATAATTTGTCATAGATGGACGAATTAAATAAAAGGACGAATTGATTTAATTAATTGTTTAATTATATTAAATGATAATTAATTAAATCAATAATTCAAGTATTAAACTAATTAGATTAATTGATTATTTGAATTTAAAAGAATTGATTAATTAATTGATTAGATTAACTAATTAAAAGATCAATTAAGTTTACTAGGCCAATTTAGTGCATCTGGGTCGCCCACTATAGGCCTTAGGGTTTTAGGATTTATTTAATCCTCAAACTCCTATGTTAAAGATTCAAGGATTAATTCATTTGGTCTCTCACCCTTTACCCTAATTCCAAATTGGTCCCTATGTTTTTAATCTGTCTCACTTTAATCCATGTGGTTTTTTAATTTGTTTCAGTTTAATCCTTGTGGCAATAGTAGTCCTTACTTAACATCTTAACTTTTAGCAATAGTGGTCTTACTACACAATATGAGTAAAACAGGCCCAACATGCTTCCGAAATAAATTAAACTCTCATAAATTCATACCTTTGTTTGACCGCTTTATTCCCGGGTATCCCAAGTCCTCGGTTTTATGGATGTGATCCAACCACACAACCGCAGTAGATGGTTCGCAGGCACTTAGTTCCTTCAGCAATAGACAGCACAGCCCTAATTCATTTTCTACCTTAGCCTCTCATATTAGAAGACTAAACTCTTTTGGGGAAGTCCCCATAAACTTGTAAAGAAAATTTATAAAATATTTTACAAGAATTTTCTTTCTAAGATTTTTGGTTATTTGTTAAAGAGTACGAGAGGATTTTTTTTTTTTAATGCCCTTTCTTCTGCTTCTTCTTTCCTTCTTATAGCCTTCCCCGAACTTCGAATGCAGATTCCAAACTTGTGTAATATCTGCTGACGTCATTGCATACGTATCTTCTTGTCCTTTTCCACAACTGTCTTTCATTATTTGTTAGTCACGTTCTGCAGCTGTCATCTTTTTCTTTTTCTTTGTCTTCCAGTATTGTCGTCTTTTATTTTTCTTTTCTTTGTCTGCCAGTAGTGTCGGCCACTTGCTTTTGTAGGTAATTTACATGAATTACCTTCTACTTGTACCTATTACATTTATTACAATGTAAAAATATAATATAATGGAGTCTAATTTAAACTCGTTTACATTTTAATCTTTTTACCAAGATTTGTGAAAACCCCTCGGGTATGTTTTCCTTTTGCCCTGGTCCTGTTCAGGTTCAGGTTTCTTTTTTGTAACCTTGATTCTAGTTCTGAATAAGGGTTTTTCTTGAAATTCACAACTCGGGCATATATGATTATGCCATTGATCCACATGCATCATGTTGCGTGCTTTTCTCCTGGAATTATCAGTTGCTGGTAATTTGTTCGTCCATATGAGTGTTCGTTTTTGCTCGAACAATTTTTCTACTTACTCAGTACTCTTACCTGTCATTGAATTTAACAGGAATGATGCATTTACTTTATTTGAGAAAATTGTAAATGGATATTTAACCTTGTCCATCTCGGTGAGACAGACCTAAAATCTTCATGCTCTTCTAGTGGAGATTTCATCTTCATTAATAGCCACCACTAAAGGGGCTGCTCTTGCTTCGACTTTGACCCTGTTATAAGCCGCTATGTCTGGTCTCTGTAGTTTGATGAAGTGAAACACTGGATGAGACCCTTTTCCTGCTAGTTCTGGAGCCACTGAAATGAATTTTAGCTCCAAAATGTCTACTCATTTTAGATGCGGATTTTTTTGCCATAAATCATACACGCTCAGCTAGTCTATTCTGGAAGTGTGGATATTTTTAGAAAACCTGGTGCAGTATTATGGATTAATGCCAAGGCACCAAAATCATACCATTCTCGGACCTCGTCAGGATTAGACCCTCGAGCATCCAAACTCTATTATATCTCCCTGATGTTTCAATCAAGGATTTGGCTAGATTAATTCCCTTTCTGGAGATAAGTTTCTCCCATGATTTTTGATAAACCTGGCAAAAGGAATTTGAATCATTAGTATTAACCTTAGAGGTGCTTATCTGTAGCCTAAGGTTCGTCTTTCCCTCTTTTACCCTGAGATTCTGGGTTGACTTGAATCAATTGGAGTTTGCACTTCCGATTATTCAATTATTTCCTTTTCAACAGAGTCTGGTGTAGGACTTGTGCAAGCAGCATTTGAATCTACTGCTCCAGGTATAGAGGCACGTTCTGTAAACACAAGTTTGGAGTCCTGTCCTCGTAATTCTTGAGTCATCACTGAAGATGATGCTTTCTGAATTTGTTCTTGTTGGGTATCCCATAACGTAGTCATGGCATACCTTGAACCCCTAATTGTTGTTTGGACAGTGCCTAAATCAGTTCGTTTTATTTAGCCAGCTGCCTCAGCATTAACTGATAGCTGCCCAAACTTTTTCTCAAGTTCCTCAATATTTTTCCTGAGATGCCTGTATCTTGTGATGATGGAATTCGCCTCAGATACTTCCATCTCTTGTTGGGAAATCTGCAAGAATATTCTCATGAGATTTACAATAATAATGTCAAAACAATAGTATTGATATTTAGCTTGCCATTTAATAATACGTGCTTTCTCAATCTTTGATTCAAGTTTATTTTTTAAGAAAGCCTTAACATTCGTATTATCAACTTTTAATGTGAATTCTTTGGCTAATGAAAATAAAGGCCAATTTTTAAATGCCTTCCAAACTGCAAAGAATTCTTTCTCGTTTATATGCTAAAGTTTGACTTGTTGTTCAGCAAACAACCCTCATGTATATCTACAAGGTTCTTCACCCGTAGTGGTTTTCTTCATGAGCACTACTGCCCACCTATAATCATTGGCATCTGTATAGACTATCAAATCATCATCGTCTTGTGGTATTGCGAGTTTAGGCAAGTTATTGCAAACTTGTTTCAACTCACGAACCCTTTGAGTGTGAATTTCTTGCCACTTCCATTTTGAAATTTCGGTATCTTTTAAGAGTGGTCGGAAATCCTTCCTGTATCTTGCAAGGTCTTTAATGAAGATACCTGGAAAGTTAACAACTCCCAAGAAGCTCTGAAGCTGTTTTTTATCTTTTAGAACATCAGGAAAATTACAGATTTTTTTCACAATATGTTCTTGTAACTCAATACCTGTTTCATCAATAAGGATTCCAAGAAATTCTATCCTATTGACTCCAATTATTGCTTTCTTTTCAGATGGCGCTAAGCATACATCAGAAAATATCTAAAGATGTTTAATATGTTCATTCATATTCTTTTATGCAATCAGAATGTCCTCTATGTAGACAAACATGAATTCAAAATAATCTTTAAACAAATTATCCATTTTTCTTTGGTATATCTGGGGTGCATTCGCAAGACCCATTGGAAGTACATTCCAGATATACTGACCTTGTGGAGTGGAGAATATAGTATATTTTCTAGACTCATTTTCCATCTTAATCTGATAAAATCCAGATTTACAATCAAATTTAGAAAACACTTTATCATTTTTAATGCAATTAATTAGGTGTTCTATACTCGGAATATAGAAATCATCAAATTCAAGTATCTTATTGATCCCTTGATTGTTGATTACTAATCCTGCTTTTTCTCTTTTTACTTCACCGGGATTTCTTACCAAAAAACCAGGGCTACTGTAGGAAGAGACTCCAAGGTCAATGAGTTTAAGATTTCTATGCTCTTTAATGATTTCTTGCATATCTTTTTTATCCAACATATTCATATGGATTGGCTTGTATCGAACATACTCATACTTACATTGTTCTTTTACCTTCAGAGTAGCTTCAATTTTTGTTCTGTCCCACCAAGCCAAAGGATTCTCATTGAAATTCCTCTAGATTAATCTTTTAATATGTTTAAGAGAAAGCTTACTTTCTTCGTCCATATTAAAGAAGAGCTTCTTTTCTTGTAAAGCATTTTTAAGAAGTTTAATTACTTCTTCGTTAAGAAGTTTAGTTCCTCTTTCAGAAGCTTCACCATATCCCTGTGGCCTAAAAGACAAAAGAGCTTTACCATATTTCCTTTTATCCTGCAATTTCGGATGATTTAATTTGGCGTCATCAAAATCACCATGTTGGCTGTGAAAATTTAATAGGCATGATTCGGTTAAATGCCTTTTCTCATCGCAAAACTTGTATCTCACTACCACAATTAGTAGTAAAAATCAACAAGTTTGTATGGTTATCTTGTACACATTTTGCAAAAGTTTGGATAAAATCATTACCCAGTGTTAGGAAATTTCATGCTAGATGTTTTGATGATGACAAGATAGGATTTTATGTTAGACCCCAAAATATAATGTAAGTTTATGTTTCATAGATCAATTGTGTATAAGCGTTTGAAAGAATGTAATTTTGTTTGGCTTGTAATTTTTATCTTTGTAGATTTTAGACTCAGTATTAGATACGGAATCGCTAATAGAATTCTAGGTGAGCCAATTAGAGATGAAGTTGAAGATCAACGTCTGAAGTCAAAAGAAGATGAAGATTTATCCTTAGCGTCTGTCAAACGCTAAAAGAATATTTCAGGATTTATGGATCAAGCGATCAAAGCACTCTAGCGATCAGTATAATATTCACCTGAAATAAATTCTCAAGCCATGAAAGACTTAAATGCAATCATTTAACGGATATTTATTTCAAACAGGAAATAAATTCAAATGCATTAAATGTCTGATAAGAGCATTAAATGTGATAAGCCAATATGACTTGTGGACAAGCCACCTTTTGACCAGACTGTCAGAACTTCAGAGTTTATAGCTACTCCCGTCCAATCAGAACCAGCAGGAATTCAGGAATGTCAGAGAAAAGGTATAATCACACGCCGCGTGAAAGGCACACTCTCACATGTGTCCAACGGACAGATCCCAAGAATTGCCTATAAATACCCCCTTCCAGCAAACCCTAAAAAAAATATAGAAACACAGAGAGATAGAGATATACGTACATGCACAAGAAAAACTTGCTGGAGAAAAAGCTTAGAAACTCCATAGCCAAAACCTTTCAAGCTTTTTACATACATTCCATACAGTCACAAATATCTCAAATATCTTCAAAAGAAGAAATCTAAACTCTAACTGAGATATTCCAAGTTGTTTGATCTTTCTAAAAACAAACAAACCCTTGTGATAAAACCCTCAACCTTTTATCTGAGGGAGAAAGTTGTTGAAACCCCTTACAGGCAGTATTTCTAAGTGAGAGAAGCTTGTGGAAGAAGATCTTCATTGGTGTTGATATCTGTGTGATCAAGGAGCCTAAGATCATTTTCACCTATTTACTTTCTTGTAGAAGATTCTGTGTGATTCTTTGATAATCATCTTAGTAAATTCCCTCCAAGTGAAAAAGAAGATGAAGGACATAGCTGAGATTACATCACCCAGTGAACCTTATATATTGTGTGTCATTTACTTTGATTATTGTCTTGTTTTATGTTATTTTATCTATTCTGAAACAGACAAGTCAATCTGCTAAGCGACTATTTAGCTAAGATGAACAGTAATAAAGCTTTAAAATCATTTCCGCTGTGCTAACCCTGATTAAGTTATCTAAGCGTTACCCTACTTTGGTAAATTGCTGAAATCACTAAGTCTAAGTTATTTTTACTAAAGCGTCTAACCCAAGCGCTCAGCTTTCTAAGCGTTCCAATCTTTAAAAGTGATACAAAAAATTTTGAAGTCGAACAAGATTTCAGGGTCTATTCAACCCCCCCCCCCCTCTTCTAGACCCTTTCGTATGCCACTTGGGACCACCAAATGGTATCAGAGCGGTTGAAGTAGAAACCTAAGTGTTTCCAAGCGTAACTGCTTGTTTAGATCCATCTTTCTAAAACTTAGTCGTTTTAAAACTCTCTCTCTCAAAACATCTCATTATGGCTTTTAACAAAATGCCTAAGATGGTAGAGTCAAACTATGATTCTTGGAAACTTAGAGCATTCGCGTATTTATGTTCTTGCAATAATAAAATGTGTGATGTAATTTCAGATGGCCCCATTAAGATCATGAAGGTGATAACTTGAGCACCTGGAGCTGATGAAGCCACCCTAGATGGATATGTCGAGAAACCTAAGTTAGAATGGACGCCTGATGATCGAAAAAGAGCAAATTTAGATAATGTTGGAGGAAGTACACTTTACTCAGCGTTAGGAGACAATGATGCATTATTCAACAAGATCAAGCAATGTAAAACTTCCAAAGAAATATGGGATAAGTTGGCTATAGTGTGTGAAGGCTCAGCACAGATAAAGGAGAATAAGCTCTCCATAGCCATGCAAAAGATTTGAACATTTCAAGATGCAGCCCAACAAGACGCTAGAACAATTGGACGCAAGGTTTACTATGCTCATTACAGAGTTAACGTCATTGGATAAAGAGTTGACCAACAAGGAAATGGTCAATAAGATTTTTAGAATACTTCCAAGCAAGTATTTTATCAAGACTGTTGCTATGAGAGAATCTCAGACATTGGAGACCCTTACTCCAGAACATGTGTTCTCAGAATTAAAGGCATTTGAATTTGAATTGGGTGAAGTCAGCGACACATCGACTTCAGCGACTAAATCAGAAGCACTAATCGCTACCACCAAAAGCAAGGGTAAAGCGATTAGTGAGGAGAAATCAATAAAGTCCAATGAGGAAAAAGAGATGGCTTTATTGGTCAAGAAATTCAAGAAATTTCTAAGATATGAAAAGAGAAATCCTATTGGACAAACTTCATTTCAAACCCCTCCCCCTGCACCAGCAACTCAGTATCAAGCGCCAGTGTACTCAGCACCTCAACCAATAGCGCCAGTTCTTTACCAAGCGCTTACAACTCCTACTCAGAATCTCTCAGCGCCAGTCATTTCCAAGCGATTAACCACTGAACAGAAAATGAAAACTAATTTATGTTATAATTGCAGGAAACCAGAGCACTACCAGGTAAATTGCCCTTATCCAAATGTGTCTAAGCCCATAAGGCAAGACTATGCGGATAGAAACCAATTCAGGAGCAACCTTCGTCAACAAGGTTTACTAGCGGAATCTGAACCATTCTTCGCACCTGAATAGGATTTGGAATCATCAGATGAAAGTAGTGATGATTAATTAACCAACAAACGAATCAGCGTTGATTTGTCTTACGGCAAGAGATGATGAAGCGTCTGACGACTCGCTACCAGAGGTAACCACTGAATTGACTCATCCTCTTTCTTATGATGAATTACTTGACAAAGTTATTGAATATTATAAAGATTGTCAAGATGCCGCCAAAATATATCAAAATGATCTCTCTATTATCTCATCACTCACAAGAGATAAAGTAACTCTCAAAGCAGAGTTGAAAGTTCAGCAACAATGCATTGAGAAGAACCAATCACTTAAGGGTGAGATTAGTCAATTGAAAAGCGATCTTGATATAATAGTCAAGAGAGAAGCTGATCTGATCGCTGACTTGCCAAATCAGAGCAGCTCATCTCATCATTATCTAAAGCTTCAAGAAAATTTGGATAATGTGAGTGAGGTAACAAAAATGTTTGGTGAAAAGACTGGTTTAGGATGCAATAAATTCGGTAAACAATCAAATAAATCTAATGTTACGGCGAACAACAAAGGAAATGGTGTTTTCTTTGTTGAGAAAGGTTCACAAAGACAAACGCTAAATGAACCAAGCGGCAATGGTACGAGGCCAAATGAAAAAGCCAAAGCTAACTCAGGCAAGCGAAAGGCGAAAGCCAACGATTCACAAAGACGGGTTCATCCAAACGCTCAAAAGGTTAAGGATAAACCTGACCACTGTGAATCAAGCGCTAAGCGTCCAGCACCAAAAGTGCACCCTAAGCCAGTGCCAAGGAAATACCAGCGTCAATATCCACAACGATCTAGATCATATTATCGCTACTATGATAACTATGATTACGACTACGATTATGATTACTATTATAATCAAGGATATTACTATACACCCCAAAAGCACACACAACACAATGTGAAACCCAAGAAGGCCAGTATTCCTACAATGAAGACTAGGCAAATATGGGTTCCTAAAGTTTTAATTCAAAACAAAGTCACTAACAATGAAGGACCCAAGACAACATGGGTACCTAAGAAGAATTAGAACTATCCTTTAATGCAGGTACCTAGAGCCAACACCAATACTTCAGTTTGGTACATTGATAGTGGATCGTCAAGACACATGACTGGATCAAAGGATCTCTTGATCAACAATCATGCAACCAACGGTCCTCAAGTTATATTTGGTGATAACTCCAAAGGTAAAACCAAAGGTATAGATAGGGAAACATCATGATCAGTGATGTATATTATGTTGAGGGTCTTAAGCATAATTTGTTAAGCATTAGTCAATTTTGTGATAAAGGCTTTGAAGTAAAATTCTCAAGCGACTTCTGCTATGTTAATGACGCTAAGACTAAGTCTACTAAACTAAGAGGAAAAAGAACAAATAATGTTTATTTAGTGGATTGGGATTCTACAATTGATAACAACCCCACATGCTTTGTTACTAAAAGTCAAAATGAATTGGGTTGGTTATGGCATAGAAAAATGAATCACCTCAACTTTAAGGCAATCTCTCAGTTAATATCGCTAAATCTAGTAGAGGGATTACCTAGGGGTTCCTTTCAAAAGAATCGCTAATGTGATGCATGTCAAATGGGTAAACAAGTTAAATCATCCTTTAAGAAGAAACCATACCTATCTACTTCTAGAGTTCTTGAACTATTACATCTAGATTTGTTTGGTCCTATTCAAATCATGAGCGTTAGTGATAAAAACTACTCGCTAGTAATAGTTGATGATTTCTCTCGCTATACATGGGTAGAATTCCTAGCAACCAAAGATGAAACTAGTATCAAGCTCACATCGCTAATTCGTCAATTGCAAACTTATAAAGATTTAAAAGTGACGAGAATTAGAAGTGATAGAGGAACTGAATTTACTAACCAATTTGTTGAGAAGTTTTGTATAGATTTTGGAATACTTCATGAGTATTCTGCTCCTACAAAACCTCAACAGAATGGAGTTACCAAGCGACGGAACAGAACGCTTAAAGAAGCTGCCAGGACGATGCTTGCAGAGTCTAAGCTGCCTCAAAGGTTTTGGGTCGAAGCTATCAATACCGCTTGCTACACTCAGAACCGATGTATGATCAACAAGCAACATGAGAAGACTTCATATGAGTTTTGGAAGGGACGTAAGCCTAATGTTTCATATTTTTATGTATTTGGTTCAAAATGTTTCATTCATAACAATGGATCCCAAAGTCTAAAGACATTTGATCCTAAAGCGGATGAGGGAATCTTTCTAGGCTATGCCAAAAATGGAAAGAGTTTTCGCATCCTAAGTAAGATCAAATCGAAGGTTGAAGAATCCATTCATGTTGTCTTTGATGATGCTAACCAAGAACCGAGTAAGGTTAATCTTGATGATGTAGGAATTGAAGATCTTGCCCAACAAGCGTCACAAATCAATCTTGGTGATGATAGTGATGACGAGGATGATGAGGTCTTCGTGCCTATTCCTAAAGTTACTCGTGCGGTTACAAATGATGATATTATCAGAATCGCTGATGATCATGAAGAGAATGATCATCAAGAACAAAATAGAACTGTGAATGATGCAGCGACTGCGCCAGAGACAAATGAGGGTCAAGCGATTGATAATCAAGAATCTCTCAACCCGTTCCAACCCGACCGTAAATGGCTTAGAGACCATCCACCAGAGTTAGTAATTGGAGATATTGAAGCGCCTGTTAGAACTAGGTCCGCTACAATTAATGAGGCCATGTTCGCAAGCTTCTTGTCTCAAATGGAACCAAAGAAAGTGGATGAAGCGCTCAGTGATTCAAGTTGGGTAGAAGCAATGCAAGAAGAGCTTAACCAATTTGAGAGAAGCAAAGTTTAGACGCTAGTACCAAGACCAACTCACCGAGTTATTGGAACTAGATGGGTGTTTAGGAACAAGATGGATGAAGATGGCATTGTTATAAGAAACAAAGCCAGATTAGCCGCTCAGGGTTATTGTCAAGAAGAGGGATTGATTTTGATGAGACGTATGCCCCAGTTGCCCGTCTTGAAGCGATTAGAATGTTCTTAGCGTTTGCCGCATTCAACAAGTTCACAGTATACCAAATGGACGTGAAGAGTGCATTCCTGAATGGTAAAGTCCAAGAAAAAGTTTATGTGGAGCAACCTCCAGGATTCATCAACAACCATGGCAAAAGTATGGTCTACAAATTGGATAAGGCACTCTATGGCCTTAAACAAGCTCCAAGAGCATGGTATGACACTCTCTCTATCTTCCTTATAGGTAAAGGCTTTTCGAAAGGCAGCGTTGATACAATGTTATTTAAAATTACCCATAATGAAGATATTCTCTTAGTCCAAATTTATGTTAATGATATTATATTTGGTTCTACTAATAAGCAATTGTGTGAGAAATTTTCGAAAATGATGCAAGATCAATTTGAAATGAGCATGATGGGTGAGTTAACTTTCTTCTTAGGATTACAAGTTAAACAACTTCCTAATGGCATATTTATAAACCAAGCTAAATACACACGTGATATGATTAAGAAATTTGGTATGGAAAATGCATCATATTCAAAAATTCCAATGAGCCAAACGCTTAAGTTAGATAAAGATGAAAGTAGAAAGAAAATTGATATCACTAACTATAGAGGCATCATTGGATCACTTCTTTATCTTATCACTAGTAGACCTGATATTATGTTTTCGGTATGCATGTGTGCACGTTTTCAAGCTGATCCTAGAGAATCACACTTAAATGCTACCAAGAGAATCCTTGAATACCTAAAAGGCACACAGAATGTGGGCTTATGGTATCCAAGGGACTCTCCTTTTGAACTAATTGGTTATTCAGACGCAGATTTTGCAGGATGCAAAATAGATAGAAAAAGCACTAGTGGTACATGTCAGTTTCTAGGTGATAGACTAATTTTGTGGCATAGTAAGAAGCAACAATCCATAGCGACTTCTACCGCTGAAGCAGAGTATGTAGCCGCTGGAAGCTGTTGTGTACAAATCCTTTGGATGAGGCAACAACTTAGAGATTATGGAACAATCCTAGGTCCTACCCCAATCCATTGTGATAACCAAAGCGCTTTAGCTATGACCCAAAATCCTGTTCTTTATTCTAGAACTAAACACATTGACATTCAATACCATTTCTTGCGTGACCATGTTCAAAAGAAGGATATCTCCATGCACTTCATTGGAACTGACAAACAATTGGCAGATATCTTCACCAAATCGCTCAACGAACAACGCTTTCTCACTTTGAGAAGTGAATTAGGTATGACTGATTTAAATGCTTAAATCATAGAGCATCATATTTTATAGGCATATAATTTAGGGGGAATCCACTTTATGATTATGTCTAAATCGTTTTTCAAAATTGAAATAAGTTATTAATTTTAAGGGAAACTTTAATATTATACTTATCTCAATTCATAAGCGACTGTGATAAAAAATGACTTTGAAAATTTATGGATTGATCACTAGCACTTATCTATTATGCATGACAAACTCAATCTCTAATGAATGAAAATGTCTTTTATAAATCCAAGCGGTTGATTTTTTAACTTTAAGAAATTAAATTTTGGTCTTAAAAGACTTCAGCGTTAAAAGGATTCCCACTTTAACGCTAAGTAATCTTTTTCTGAAACTCATGCATAGTTTTCATCGCTGAAAGTAGCGTGTGGATATGTCCAAAAGATTAGATTTGACAACTGCCCACACGTGCTTATCACATCAAACTGACGGTTAATGATTCCTATCTAAAAACTAGGCGGTTCAGTAACTGCACCAGTCCGAGTACGTGTCAGTGTACTATCAGGCGCGTGTATTTCACGCTGAAAATTTCAAATTTATTCAAACATTTTTGAAAAAGTAACTGTGGATTTCAAACCATTATATTCCACAGTAGTTACCCATTTTACCGCACTTTTTGACATCCATCTTTATGAGTAAACGACTCAGATTTACTTTTTGTTATTTTCAAAATTAACTTCTGAACACGTGTCATTTATCTACCAGTTGAGGAGTTATTTTTGCCTCCTATTTAAACCCTTCACAACCTTCACAGTAAAAGTTTATCACTTCCAAACTTTTCTACTATAACAGGTCTCTCTAAGGCAAAAGATTATCCTTTCTCTCCTCTACCCAAGCTTTTCCAAGTTCATCAATGGCACCCAAATATTCCAAATCGGCTGCCGAAAAATCTTCCAAATCATAGAAACCAGTCACTGTTAACGCCGGTTTTCTTGTTAACTGGGACTATCTCTTCGATAACCAGAATTTCCCTCTTCGGACTGTTCTTCCTCTTGTTCAGGAATCTGGTTTAGGCGATATGATAACTGCCATTTTTAACTTCTTTGAGGAAGAAACCCTCTTTTTCTTCAAGAACGCAAAAACCTCCGATGACGGAAACTCCATTTCTTATGTCTTTCCCTTCACCCGTGAGACCTTCGTTCTCACCCCTTATCTGATTTCTTTTCTCCTAAACCTGCCAAATGATGGTGCGGAAGTGGAAAATGTCACTCTTGGTGATGCTACAAAAGTATGGACATTGATCAAGAAAGATGAAGTTGAGGCTGCCTACAAAACCAACTTCAAGAAAAATGATATGAAAGGCGAGTATATCATTCTTGCGGACATATGCGCCAAGATGATCGAATGCAGAAAGGGCAGCTTTGATGAAGTTTCTAATCTCCAGTACAAGATGATGGTAGCCATTTTGACCAAGCTGAAGATAAATTGGTCATTTTATGTGTTCAATCGTTTCAAGCAAGCGATGGCCAAGTCGGTAAATCCCAAGCCTTACAGGATTGTCTTAAGTAGAATTCTTAGCGCTAGCGGTTACACCAATGCTGCTGGAAAGAAAATACCTGCGCTAAAGTTTTATGGAAAGAAAATGATTGGCGAGCTGCTAAGGCCAAGAAAGCGCGGTGGAGCAGCGGTTCTCAAAGATGAGCGTGAGTGACTTCTTGCCGAAGGAGTTGTTCGAAGTGATGATGAAGAACAAGCATCTTCATCTTCATCATGATCTTCATCGAAAGAAGAAGTGGTGGTTAAGTGACCCAAAAGAAAAATCACCTTGAAAGTCGCTGAGCCATCAAAATCAACAAAGAAGCAGAAGCCGGAGCCCAAGAAGAAACAGAAGTCTCCCTCTCCTTCTCCTAAATCACCCTCTCCCGCTCCAGCGTTTATCTTCAATATAAATGAAGAAGAAGAAGTAGAAGAAGAAAAAGTACCACTAGCACGCAGGCGTACTCCTTCATCCACACCATCTCATTAACAAGCGCTCCAGTCGAACCAACGTTTGAAGACTCAGCGAGTGTTCCTCCTCCTTCTTCAGACGTTGTTCCTGAATCTTTTCCTGAGCCTAGAGTCACTACTCTTTCTGAGAAGGCTGCTCGTTTTTAGGGTAAGTACTTGTGAAAAACAAAGTAATTTATCCTTTCCTAGTTAGGTTTCCTTTTCTAACGCTAGGATAAAACCTTTTTCAGTCGAATTTGACGCGGATATTCAAAATGCTCTTAACACTCTTAAGACTTTGAATATTCCTATTCGTGCTGATCCCCTCACTTCTTTTCTCGATTTAGATCTTGATGAAGAGGTCCCGGAGCCTGAGGAAACTGTACCAACTGTTGAAACAGATCAAGCGACTGACAAAGTCGATGATAGTCCTCAGGGTAAGCGTTGTAGTATCTTATCTTAATTTCTACATAGTAGAAATTTTGCTTGCTTTTCTCAAACGCTAACATGTATCAGCTCAAGATGCACCAGACGCTGATGCACCTTCACCTTCCGAGATTCTTGTTGAATTGGATATGAATATGGAAGCAGTTGTGGATATCGCTAAAGAAGTAGCCCATGTCCTTCCTGACGCTAACACATCACCAGTCAGTAAAGCGACTGAGCATGATGAACGGTGAATAGAAGTGGCACCTATCCCAACGGAATCTATTGCCTTTGTTCCCACTCCAATCGGATCTCATCCCCGGGTCATAGACTTTTTTCTCGCGGATACAATGCAGACGTTGAGTTCTACTATGCCGCTAAAGAACGAGACACTCAGACCCTTGCTGAATCAGAAATCAGTTTTCAAAACACTCTCCATAAGTCTGATGTTTCCAACTCTGCCAAGTTTGAATTCTTCGAGCGATTCGCCGATCTAGGTCTTTACAATCTTGAGCAACTCCAATCTCGACTTGAGTATAGTCGTCGACCAGCGTTCAACATGACGAAATTTTATGAGAAGCGTTTTAACTTCACTGGACATTCTGAAGAATCCTTTTATCCTTTGGCCCAGAATAAAGTCGTCATCAAGAATCCCCATATTGGTGATTGGTCAAAGAATTTAGACGAATAAATCCTCAACCGAATTGGATACTCCACTTTCCCCAAAGTAGTTCATTCTCCTCAAAATGCTCTATTCCCCAAACCTCTCAGATTGTGGAAAGGAAAAGGACCAATAGTTGCTGAGCGTCCCAATCCTATCAATTCAAGGATAGAAAATGAAGCCTCAGAATACCTTGCAAGACTATGGGCTGAGGACTATGATGAAGAAACTGAATGCTTTGAGAAATTCCTTGCTGCCAGAAAAGATCAGAAGAAAGCTAACAAACTTGGTAAGCAATGGATGATGGATACAGCAGATGGATTGAAAAGTTCGTTCTACACTTCTATACCCTTGAAGAACTCATGAGATATCCATTTCTCTTTGAATTTGGAATAGAATACAGACATCCAGGGTTTGCTACCATTTTACTTCATCAGCATCAGCATATTGCTGGAAATGTTAGCGATCTGCCAGCTTACAGAAAATCCATCGAGAGCTACATTCACCAACAGCTAGCCTTATTCAGTCAAAGCGGACGCTATGTGTTTCACCCCCATCAAGCGTTTGTTCAGCGAGTCTTTCCAGATTTGAACGAAGAAGCCTCCACCAATAAACAACCGCTTCTTCCAGGACAAAGTGAAATTCGTGTCAATGTTACAAATGAGCACGCTGAGTTTGCTGAACTCCACAAAGACAGAAGAGCATTGATAGAAAATGTACAAGCGTTGGATATCACTTTCAACCACTATTAAGGGCTGAGCGACTTCCGAGGATACAATCTTCAGCCTGTGCTCTTTTGTGAACAGAACATCCAATTGGCCAAGATGATATCGCTGATTAGGCCAGTGGACCAAGAAGTAGCTCAAGCGCTAATGCCATTTATTTTGGACTTCTACAACTCTTATACTTCAGGATTTGATCTGCCAGAAAGAGTGCAACTTGCACTAAGCACTGAAGAGTGCGAAGACGCTATATTTTTCTTTCCGCAGACCAACCTGATTAGTCCAAGGCACGAAATAGAAGCGATTGACCCACTCTGGGTCATACCTGTTGAAAGTCCAGCGCCTCAAATTGAAGTTGTTGAAATCGAAGAGGAACAAACTCATGCTGTGGAAGCTGCTCAACCCACAGACGCTGATATGCAAGACACTGTCCCTAGCGCTCCAGCAGTCGAGGTTCCACTTGAGGAACAAGTTGTTCAAATTGACTCCACAACTCAAACGCTCGACTCAGAGATAGAAGAAGTCCATGCTAACTTCGTCGCACAGCCTACAGAGCCTATTATTAGAGATAAATCTAAAGGCAAAGCTCCAGCAGTCTCAAGCTCTCACAGACCTGAGCGTTCCAATTTATCAGATTCAGACTCTGACAGTGATCCAGAACTAGAGACTTCAGAAAACCAGTTCGGCATTCTCTCAGCGATATAAAGGGTTCTTGTTCTCGATTGGAAGAGCGAAGTACTTCCACGCTTAATCAAGTAGAAACAGTTCTCAAAGTTGATTTGCGAAATGCTAACAAGCTTACAATCTCTATGTTGAACTGTATCGCTCCTCTCATCAAAGAGCTTTCCGACGATTTCAACCGGACGCTTGCCCAGAATGCTTCAGCTAATACTGAGCGTCACAATTCCTCTAACCTTCTATCATAGAGTATCACTGAACAGATCGCTCTCCTAATAGATGAAGTCAAGCTTCTCCGAAGGGATATCGCTGACTTAAAGAACTCCTTTGCTGATGTCAAGAAGGGGGAAGATAAAGAAAAGTCCAAGGCAATATCTAAAACAGATAATAAGCACTCGTGATCAATGTTTGATGAAATAGTGAGCATAAAGAAAATGTTAACTAAAAAGAGAAAGCCAAGATATTATCTAGGAAGATACTTGCTCCCGGACTTTGACGTCGATTTTTTGGAAAGTATGGGATTTCATCCTTATGCCGGACCGCTTAGACGACCTATCAACTGGAAACCATCCAACGATAGAAGATAAGACATCTATTACGACTTAAGTCGTGAACTTGGTATTCCTCCAAGGGAATGGGTCGATAGGCTGAAAGAACTGAATGAAAGCGCTAAACAACGAAGGCATGACTATGATGAACTCCAACATACCACCATGATAGATGTTGATCGACTTCTCATGGACTTAGCAAATGAGATCTACCAAAAAGAAGAAAGCATAAAACGACAGAAAAGATGAATGCTTTATAATGTTTTGTTGTTTTTTTCTTATATTCAGTATAAATCATGTATGCATATTATCTCTCTATAAATGAATGATTTATCATTGAAACACCTTGTTGAGGCTAATCTAACATTAGCTAACTTTACTAACTTTCCAAACGCTAACTTATACTTATTTTTGGGCTTTTCTTTGAACTCTTAAATTATAAAAGAGTTATAAGAGTTAAAGTCTTGACATCATCAAAAAGGGGGAAATTGTTAGGAAGTTTCATGTTAGATGTTTTGATGATGACAAGATAGGATTTTATGTTAGACCCCAAAATATAATGTAAGTTTATGTTTCATAGATCAATTGTATAGCGTTTGAAAGAATGTAATTTTGTTAGGCTTGTAATTTTTATCTTTGTAGATTTTAGACTCAGTATTAGATACCGAATCGCTAATAGAATTCTAGGTGACCCTACTAGAGATGAAGTTGAAGATCAGCGTCTAAAGTCAAAAGAAGATGAAGATTTATCCTTAGCGTCTGTCAAACGCTAAAGGATTATTTCAGGATTTATGGATCAAGCGCTCAAAGCACTCTAGCGATCAGTATCAGATTCACCTGAAATAAATTCTCAAGTAATGAAGGACTTAAATGCAATCATTCAACGGATATTTATTTCAAACGGGAAATAAATTCAAATGCATTAAATGTCTGATAAGAGCATTAAATGTGATAAGCCAATATGACTTGTGGACAAGCCACCTTTTGACCAGACTGTCAGAACTTCAGAGTTTATAGTTGCTCCCGTCCAATCAGAACCAGCAAGAATTCAGGAATGTCAGAGAAAAGGTATAATCACCCGCCGCGTGAAAGGCACACTCTCACATGTGTCCAACGGACAGATCCCAAGAATTTCCTATAAATACCCCCTTCCAGCAAACCCTAAAAAAAATATAGAAACACAGAGAGATAGAGAAATACGTACATGCACAAGAAAAATTTGCTGAAGAAAAAGCTTAGAAACTCCATAGCCAAAACCTTTCAAGCTTTTTACATACATTCCATACAATCACAAATATCTCAAATATTTTCAAAAGAAGAAATCTAAACTCTTACTGAGATATGCCAAGTTGTTTGATCTTTCCAAAAACAAACAAACCTTTGTGATAAAATCCTCAACCTTTCATCTGAGTGAGAAAGTTGTTGAAACCCCTTACAGGCAGTATTTCCGAGTAAGAGAAGCTTGTAGAATAAGATCTTCATTGGTGCTGACATCTGTGTGATCAAGGAGCCTGAGATCATTTTCACCTATTTACTATCTTGTAGAAGATTCTGTGTGATTCTTTGATAATCATCTTAGTAAATCCCCTCCAAGTGAAAAAAGAGAAGAAGGACGTAGCTGGGATTACATCACCCAGTGAACCTTATATATCTTGTGTCATTTATTTTGATTATTGTCTTGTTTTATATTATTTTATCTATTCTGAAAAAGACAAGTCAATCTGCTAAGCGACTATTTATCCAAAACGAACTCTAAAGCTTTAAAATCATTTCCGGTGTGCTAACCCTGATTAAGCGATCTAAGCGTTACCCTACTTTGGTAAATTGCTGAAATCACTAAGTCTAAGTTATTTTTACTGAAGCGTCTGACCCAAGCGCTCAGTTTTCTAAGTGTTCCAATCTTTAAAAGTGATACAAAAATTTTTGAAGTCGAAAAAGATTTCAGGGTCTATTCAATCCCCCCCCCCCTTTTAGACCCTTTCATATGCCACTTGGGACCACCACCCAACAAAATATCTGCTCTTATAACATGAAAGTAAATAGGTGGCATTTTTACCTTAAACCAAGGCGTACTAAAAATACATACTCATAATATGTTCTTCTAGTTCACGTGTTGTACCTATCGTTCTATGGTTCCTCCAAAATATATGACTTGTCATTATTTCTAGATCAAAATTAATGTGAACTTCTAACTAAAGCTTGTTCTTATTTAAGAAGGAAATTAAATTGATTCGAGGGATATATAAGCTTACTCTTACTCGCTTAGGCTCATAGTTACTACTAACTATGAAACCATTTGAAAATTTCTTTCACCCTAGAGGAAGATAACATATTTTCAATTCTCAACTTAGGTTTAATTCTACAATCAATACTATAATTGTAATGAATCACATGTTGGTTGGCCATCCCAACAGTGATCTACCACAATTTAAACACTGACCTACTAATATTATTGATTAGGAGATGCAATTTTTTCCGAGCTCACAACTTGATGATGCTAAAGAAGTACTATGTACCATTGATCACTCCATATCGCCCTCCATATAAATCTTTGATAAGACTTTTTTATCTTAGATCCCCCTTATTTCACCTTCTTATTTATATATCTAATCTTGTCCTCCAACATTATACATCTTCAAAACTTCATCATTTAAGTTAAATTGATCATAACCCCATACTATAATCCAAAGATCTTATCTTAGTATAGCTCGGGTACTAACCCAAGCTCTGATACCACCAACTGTGGCACCCACCAACCACCCATGGCCCGCCACACCGCAACGCCAGCTCGATCTGGGAGACCATCCTTTTTCGAGCCAGCGTCAGAACTTTACGAAATCTTTATCTAATGAATTAAACTTTTACATTCTAAATAAATCAACAAAAAATTCCTCATCAATCTTACATACTCCAATTATACATCCTAAGAACATAACTCCCTCTAATAGCAACGACCCAATGCTGCCTTTACTCCTCATTTCTCCCTTTGTATCTGATATACTAAGCTTATCTAAAAAGGAAGAAAGAAAGAGGGGTGAGTCCGAATGACTCAGTGAGGTAGGCTAACAGTATGCTTTACCTTTATCTGTAGAATGGAATCTGCAGCGGATGATTACAAAAAAAATAGGATCACACATATCGAGCAAATCATTGAAGAAAACAAACTGTCATAACGATAAAACACAACGAAACATATAACGAAACTAGAATGAATAACTCATATACTTTAAATTCATGTCATATGATTTGTTTCATCTCCCCACTATCCCATACCAGCGGGAGATTTCACACCTTTTGAGATTTGCAGGTGTCAAGATTCTACAGGTGACTCCCGTCGTCGCGTAGCACTGTGTCCCGTATAACTTAGCTCATTTCACTCTGCCTGATTTCCAAGTGTTGGGACCCTAGAGGTGGCTCCTACGGGACTAAGAGATGGCTCCCGTCCTGTAGCACTTTGCGCCGAAGCCCCAAGAGGAGGCTCCCATGTGCGTAGCACTTTTCCCTGTATAACACTTAACTCCCTTCACCCTGTCTTTCAGAGTCAAAGCTTTAAATCAAGAAAAGGTCATATGGAGGATGGATACCGGACATTAGGACCCTAAAGGTGGCTCCTATGGGCCCAAGAGGTGGCTCCCACGGCGTAGCACTTAGGTCCCATTGCCGACGGAATAGAGACAAGAATTACAATGATTTCAATGAGTTATGAAAGATATGGAGTCGATATTAGTACGATAAGACTTATAGGAATCAACACCGATTAGATCGAAGACCCATTCGAGGCAAGACATGTACTATAGACGCGAAAGAAATCATCATCGGATAACGAGATATTGAACCGAACGAGATATTTAGGAATTAATAATCATCACGAACCAATCAACAAGATACTAATAAGACATTTGTATAATGAAACAATGCAATCATAGTAGGTAAAGTAATTAAAGAGTTTGGAAGGAAAAGAGAAACCCTCACAGTTACAACTCGGCTTTGTCGCCTCGTGTCTCGTCTGAACCACAGATCTATCCTACTGTCCAAATACAACGTGATATTCTTAACTTATAATACTTTATAATCAAATCAAATACAACAAGTCATCCTATATGTAATAGCATCCAAACATATAGGCCATATAATTCATACAAGCCTCAAGCAAGCTACATACTCGCGCAGTGTTATCACAAAAATTCTTATAAATTCTGCAAATCTTATTTTTCTCTCAAATTCTGCAGAAACTGAGGCATCAATATCAAGTATATGACATAAAACATTTCAGGATCAATTGACTTCGTTCAAATGGGATTCCATCACCAAAACATTGTTGCACGAAAACTTATTTTCCAGGACATTCAGTCCCATTTCAAAGATTTTTATAAAAATTACTTGTTTCTTTAAAAATTCCAAAATTTTCCTGAAACACTTGAAACACATATATAAGTTTACAGTAAAACCTTAGGAGCTAAATAAAATCTCCAAATTTGTCAAATCGGCTAAAAACAGTAAACTTTTTTGGTCCCGCGAAACTGATTGGCAGTCTCATTCAAGTAATTGTAGAAAATTTACTACACATTCAATTACTACAAAATTTTACAGGTATACTCCAGAAATGACAATTGCTCTCCAAAAAATTTAGCATAAGGAAATTCATTTATTTCTCATCTAAATATGGCATTGACAACTCCAAAAACTAAAATTCTAGAAAACTATATTCATACCTTGTATGACATAATCTAACTACCAAGTCAATAACCCAACAATAATTTCATCTCAAAATTATCACTATAGATATCTTAAGTAGTTACCTATCATTGAGAGTGATGAAGGAACCATGCTCTAACTCAAAACTACATTAGCAGCAGATTTGGCCCTGTGCAGGAGAGTCTTGATTGGATGAACTTTATGGGCAACTCCAAAGTGTTGGGCAAAAGCCAAAACCATCAGAGTTTTCCACTGCGTCTTAGGAAGAAATCAAGACAAACCACATTTAATTTGGATACCATGTGACTCTTGAAAACGTGAAGATTCAGAAACTGCCAGAACAGGATTCTCTTGCGGTGAAGATAAACGAAGTTGATTTCCTTGTTCAAGTTTTCCGTCCTCCTCTCTTTTTTCTTCTTATCATACATGTTTCTATGGATATATGTATAGGCAACACAATGAGTACAAGCTTTGTGGGTAGGAGACACCTCCTCCTTTGGTTGGAGTGAACCAAGCGGCAAAGTAGGAGCTGTCATTCTCCCATGCTTCCTTATGTTCTAACAATATCTTTTTAAAAAATTTCAATTTGGTCCTGGTACCTTTTTAGTTTTTCAATCCAACCTCAAAAGTTTATGAAATTGACACTTTAGTCCAATAGACTTGATATCCATCTTCCAATTCAGTCCTAAACGTACAATCAAATTAATATACATCCACCTAAGATTCAGATTGGTCATTTTCGTCTTTTAATTATTTCGCTTTGATCCTCAAAGTTTTGATGAATTTTTTCTTTGACTCAAATTTCACGAAAGCCTCTACAAAAAAATTTCAACGACAAAGAATATCCACGAGATCGAATAGACCACATCTATATCACCTAACTCACTTTAGTGTAATAAGAGTATAGAATTGTATAAAATTATCAATAAGGTAAACTAGGGTGTTACAATTGCTAGGGAAAACACTGGTTTTGCTGTACAAATCCCTGATCCAGAATCAATATAAGCTGCAAAATATTCTGACTTATATTGTTCATAAAACATACCAATAGATATGTAAATCGAGAATGAGCTAGTCATTTAATAAGACTCAAGTTTCTGATAGCTTTTTAAACTGCCAACTTTGAGGTTCCTCTTGTATTAGTTCCAACTCGTCTTTTAGACGACAGTTTAAATGATGATTTACCCAAGTTTGATAAACCATTGATCTAGTACGAAAATCAGGTGAGGACATCTCCTGTTTCCAAAACTCTATACTTTTCAATATATAATATTGTTTGATTTTTAGTCTTTTCAAACAATCGACTTGTTTAAAACCTCTACCATAATAAGGGTCAATAGTGTGACTCAGTGTAGGATGAAGACAAAATATTCTACACCCCAAGTTATGGTGTAAAACTAAATGATTATAATCACCCATAATTTGCAAGGAACTAGTTATAGAAAATTGACTTAGTCATTCAACTTTAATGAGATGACCTTCCAAACAAAATTCCATACCTTTTCCTTTTCTTCCCCATGGTTTGTGATTCTCAAGAAAACTTAATCCCAAGGTTACAATCCCTTGGTCTCTTCCTGTAATACCTAAAACAAATACTTCATAGCCTGTCATTTCTAACATACCTTCGTATTTGCCAGCAACAGGTTGTTGCAAGTGATATAAATCTTCACAAGGAAAGTAATTTTCTTTCTTTGTAATATCAAATATTACTTGCACTTCTTTCTATCCTTCAGAGCATCTAATTTTTACATTATCTACTTTAATGACTTGAGGAGTTAAATCTTCAGTTAATTATTTTCCTTTTAAACTCCTAATTCTTTCTTCCGAAAAGGACATCCGACTACCAAAATCTATTCTAGAGCTAATTGATCGATCAAGAACTGGATGATCCTTGATTAAAATATCAACACCACCAATTCTATGTATTTGGATTGGATCGGGTGCCATTACTTTAGCAAATTCCTTGAAAATTCTTGGAATTTCAATATACTCTTTCCTAATAAACAAATCAGAATGATGTGTGTTGGAAAGTTCATATGCAATTCTGTATGTAATAGAATATGGCTTATTACCTTCTTTCATGAGATCTTTTCTTTTAAAATCCAGATGAAGAGTTAGGACTCGACTAAAATCTTGATAAGCTAGGTTATATGCAATTCTAGGGTGAATATCAAACATAAGTTTGCCTGCATATAGACTTCCTACCATTGTACTAAGACAACCATCTCCCCAATTATTGATTCTTTTATCCATTATAGATAAATGTAATGGAGAATCAACTATCCTTCTTTGAAAGTGGCTTTTAATACTACTTCAATAGTTCCGATATGGATCCATTTCATAGTAATAGCTACTTCCTCTGGAAGTTTACTCAATTCCTCCAGAATTTATTCCTTTGGAATAAGTTGCATATCCATCACATTACCAATTAATTCCATGGGAATTGCATACTCACTTGCGCTTACCTTGTAAATGATCTTATGCCTTCATTAATTTAATTCTATTTGGTTTAGGATTCGGCTGATTCCACTAACTCTGAAACCGTCGTAAGGTCCACGGTTAGAGGTTTGCCGCATTATTTTTTCCATGGTCCGTTTTGATACTACCATCCTTGAAAAGAATCCTGACAGGCTTTCTGACGTTTGAAGTCTATTTCCCTCGTTGTAGTTATTCTGATTCAATTGAAAATCCATCCAAATCACTCTCTATCTCTTCCTCATAGACACTTTCATCTGAGGGGACATCTTCGAATTGGTAGATTGGCACCAATTCTCCGTAGAAAACTGCAACCAAAATGTCTATCGTGGCTTCAAACTGTCGCAAAGCACCACGTTTCTACAGGCAATCTGATGAAATATGGCCTTTTGCTCCACATGTCCAGTAGTTAGAGTCTTTAAAACTTTCATTAGCTTGGGTATGGGCTCATCTGAAAGTTTGTCGTGTTGGGTTTCTTCCCGTGGATCTCCTGTCTGTTTGTCTGGATCCTTGAGATGAAACCCTTTTAGGGTCCTGATCTTTGGCTGGATTTGTAAGTTCTGACTTTTGATTTAGACCACCAAGACTTTCTTCTGATAGAAGATCTCTTTCCGTAACCCCGATTGTCAGAGTTACCGAATTTCTTTCGCTTCTTCCTTTGCTTACATGTCTATCCAATGATTGTTGGAAAATCATTATTGCCACAATGAAGAGGAGATCTTTTTATCTTTCCTCTTAACTTTTTCATGTTCTTCTGGATAGCTGCTTGATTACACCAATCTTTTAGTTTGTCTTTAAGAAGACATTCTTCTGGACACTAATCCAAGCTGTCCTTTCGGAACCTTGTAGGATTGAATTAACATTTCCCTCCAAGGACTGCAAATTTTTGTGAAGAACATCAGTGCCGCAACCTCTGTTGGGATGTCACTCTGGAAGAAGTATTTGCTCAACCAATAGATATATTCATCTATTACACAAATATTCCTGAGTTCAAGACCATAGAGTGCTTGCATATGCTCTCTAGTCTTTTCTGACTTATTTTCTCCGAAGTATCCATCACCGATGAAATGTAACTTGATAAGCCTTCCGAACCTGTCTGCAATTGTGATTTTGGATTCTCCAACTAGAATTTGTTGCTTGTTGTTTCGGTAGTATGTTCCCAGCCTACCTTGGCAGATCCTTCCAAGCTTATCTCAATTAGTCTCTCTATCTAGATCCAACGTTGTGGCTGCTACTTTCATGGCAGTTGCCCATTCATCGATTAGTTTTTTAAGGTTACGAAAATCGATGACATCCAAATTGAGGATGTTACCATATGGATGCAAGGGTTGTAGCATCGTCTTTGCCCAAGGAGAACTTTCTAGCATTCTTCTTAGGTTTCTTTCTGGATTTTCTCTGAATCTCGTTCCCCCAAAGGCTGTGGTAGTATTCGCATGAAAATCCACATCTTCTCTTATCAGGCTATCATGTATAGGATCATTTGATGAGGTGCCTTCTTTTGGCGGTGGTAACGCCAGAGTTGACTCATTAGTTTTGACATTAACCAAATCCACAACTTCCAGTTGAGAAAAGGATTCAGCTAGCTTCTGGAGATCAAATAGATCTACTCTTGATACCTCCATATTAATTTATAGTGTTGGGAATATCAATAATTAGATCTTCCTCTATTTTTGGCTTCAGAATCTCCTTTACCTTGCCTTTCTGATGAAGAAGAGGCACTCATCCAAGGACATCACTGATATGTTCCTTCTTGGATTTTGGATGTTTCAGCATTACCACCTCGTTTTCCTTTCAGATCTGAAATGTCAATCTTCAGCTCCTTCATGGCTATACCCAGATCTGGCAAGATTTTTAAGATCCCGTCCATCTTCTGGTTCAAACGTTCTATTTTCATAGGTATATGTGTTAACATATGTCCATAGTTTTGAACCGTCTTTTGGATTTCTCTAAGGTCACGAGAGAACTATTGTTCCAGGGAAGGATTGATTCCTGTTTTTCATAATTACTCGAACTATTGTTCGGTTGTTCATACTTATTTAAATCTCCTATATTAGATAATAATATATCGTACGTAAAATTAAAACAATTATTTCATCAATAAACCTAAGGCTCTGATGCCATTTTGAAAGCAAGATCCCAAAATTGCCAAAATGGCCTAAAATGGTTTTGTAAGTCCATAAGTAAGAATTATTTTTGCCATTAACCTTTAGAAGGACCAAATTGAGACTTTTTAAGAAACGGGGGACTAATTTGAGATTGGAGGTACATCTCAGGGACTAAAATGGGTTTCTCCTTAAAGATTTAGTTCATTATCCGCCTAACACGTACAGAAAAGAAAACCCCTTCTCCTCTTCTCTGCGTGGCCGTCTTTCACAACGAGAGAGGAATTCGAATATTTCTAAGCTTACTTCGCTTAAAGCTCTAGAGACAGGAGTCCCGAGAATTGTTGTTGTATATTGTAGATCAATAATCGAATCACGCTTCAAGGAAGGTAATTCGATTTTATGGTTAAAGTTCTTGAAATCTGAAAAATCATCAACAACCATAAAAGTGATTCGATTTTAGGAATCCGACATGTTTTAATTTCCGCTGCGTTCTGATATAAGATTCCTAACAAATGCATGAATGTAAAATTGAGGACTTGAAAAATTCGGATCGTTAAATGGTGCGGGCTGCTCCGTGATAAACGTGAGTTTTACGTGTTTGAGAGCCCAATATTCCTATCGTTTAGGGTCGTTTATGTCTGATTTTTATCACTTGTGGATGAAAATCATAACCCTCATATTCTTCAATTCTTGAAGTTATAGATGAATCCAATAACGAATCACGTTGCCTCTAAATTATCACGCGCGAATTGATGACGAAACTTCCCTTCTTGTTCTCTATAGGGGCGGCGACTTTTGTGTATAGAGAGGGAGGATATTTTTCTTTTTCTATTCTTTTGGAGAGTTACAATTCATGTAATGTATTCTCCTCTTTAGGTTAAAGTCAAGAGAGTCCTTTTATTATTCAATTACTTGTTGACCAAGACAAAACAAAAGAGACCAATTTGATCATCCAACCTAGCCTAATGGGTGTTCTCATGGACGCCCCATGTAGGGCCCGGAATTCTTTTGTTTTGTTAATTTCTTTAGTCAATTAATTATTTATTTTATCCAATAAATAAATATATTAATTAAATAATAAAATTAATTAGATAAATTAATTCATTAATATATTTCTCTAAGAAATTAATTAATAATTAATCTTATCCAATAATTAATTATCTTATCCAATAAGCAATTAATTATTTAACTTATCCAATAAATTAAATCTCTCCAAAATAAAATAGAAAATCCCTTTTTCAATTTTCTTCATCAATTTTTTAGCGCGACTCTTTAGGTTCGTTTCATTTGGCAATGAGAGGAAACCAAAGGAAGTGGGTAACACGTAGCCAGTCATGTGGCCCCACTTCGTAACCCAAATGAAATACGAATGAATGGATCATTCCACAATCTTTCAATCGTAAATACCGTGTATGTATAAACCCTTCGTTCACGTTCCCCGATCAAGTAAGAGTCATGGTTATGTCAAACTCACTGGACTTGAACATATGTATAAATTATAATAATACGAGATCATTGAGATCGATTTGGTGCCTAGCACAATCGTCTCGTTTGTTTTAGCCAAAGACTTTGATCTCTATTTATCTATAATTACATAGGGTCCATTCTCATTCACTTATGAGAAAACAAATCCCTTTTAGATATCTGCTAAGACTACAACTTGCCCATCAAGTCCGCATTTCGAGGTTGACCCCACCAACGGGTGAATTGGGACTAATTACTCTAGTGAAAGACTTGACGTCACAAGTGCATTTTCAGCCTGATACTTCAGGTCAAAGGTTCACATATACCTATTACGCATAATCAATTCTGTCATTGACAGTCACAGAGTGAAAACCCATGTGACAGAACCGATGTGAGTCGTGTTCAAGCATATCAATTCCACTGATGTGCCTACAATCTTAATCTCCTATCATCCCATGATACTAGACAGGCACTCCCATGTCGGAGTTAAGATTGTACAAGTATTCGAAGTCTTTATCTGTCCATTAAAGACTTCATATTACTTGCGAACTTATTTTAGTAATCAAGATCGATCTCTCTAGTGCCACTCTTCCTATCCCATAGGAAGTAGAGGGATTGCACTGAAAACATGGGGCAAAATATTTTACACAACTTATAGATGCAGATAAGAATTATGTGAAAACTTAAATGATGCCTTTTATTATAAATTATATTTAAGTTCAATACAAGATAGATGCCCTATTCATACTATCCTCTATGACATCTGAGGGCATAATCCTAACAACAACCAAACATCTTTAACCAAGATTCCTTCCACCCCCTCCGTTGGTTTTCTACACCTCCACTACCATCTCGACGGAATTTGTGTTGTCCACACCTGAAACCACCACAACCGCCATGTTTGCTCACCGGATCTCGGACTTTGAGTTCCACTAGCTCATATACCGCTGGTTCAATGGTGCTCACCTCACCGAAATCGCTCTACTCACTGATCTACCCTCCACAACCACTATACCTACTTCGTGTGCCCGCGAATCGGCCTCCCCAAACACCGGAGCTAAGCACTCTTGCAACCCCAGCCTCTTTAACTGTATTTTGCACTTAAGTCAAGAGTTCAACTACACCAATTCAAATTTGGTTGCAAAATATCGATTTGTTGTCTGGTCGATTTTATTATTCATGCTTTGTATTACTTCCTTTGTGTTTTTGTGTCATTTAGTTGTCAGGTTCATCTTTTTTCGATGCTATGGGCTTGGTCTTAGTGACTCACGACATTAAGGAGACTCAAAATTGAGGAGAAAAGGAGGATATTTGTTTGGGGTCTCGATCGTCATTATCCTCTTAATTGTTTTTCTGGTGGATTTGAAACAAGTTGCTTTGGAATTAATCAGAAGATTGTTTGGTTGGAGGTAATTTCTCTTCACAGAATAAGCGGCTCTTTTACATTATAGCTATCCCTGCCACTTGATGGCAAAGGACCCCAAAACCTTAGTTTCGAGGTTTCACTTTGTATTACTTGTGTCACTCTTTTTATTTCTCCAATGTATCAATCTTGTTTATTGATGTCGGCTTAGTTAGTAGTTCTTTAGGTTTTTTATTTGTTGTATTGTATTATGGGTTTCTACCCAAATTTATGTTTAATGAATTTTAAATTTACTCAATCATTAAAAAAAAAAAAAAAAGCTCGATTTGACGTAAAATTATTGTCATTGTGGGACATGATTGTGAATAAGGTATGATTATCATGAAATATGTCTAGATTATGAACTTTACGAATATTTCAAGTTATAGTTTGGTATATGAGGAAGTCCAAGAAGATTTTGGATTTTTGAAGGGACACATGACAACCTTCTTAAAATTCTTGTTACTGTTAGAATATTTTATATTTTGGGACAATTTAGGGGAAGTTTCCAAAATTGGTAAATTTTTTAGGGATATTCTACAATCTCTGTCAAAATTCTGCATAATCAAACTGACAGTGGAATCTTATTAAAATAATTGTGTTTCGGGTGGAGGTTTCAAAAAATATTTCCATTTTGATATACATTCTACAAATACAAACAGATTTTGAGAATTCATTTGAAAACGCTTTTGCGTCCCATTAAAAGTTACAAAGATATTCCGAGATTTGTGTGAAAATTTTACAAAATCAATCTGAAAGTGAGACAAAATCTCAACTGATATTTTGAGGTTCCAACCGAAATTTAAAGCAACGAGCACCGAGCACAAGTGTCCCTGAATAAAACTACACATGCTTGGCTATAATTAACTTTAATCACCCCAAGATCTTGTCTATATTTTGATATTTTCACAAGGAAACACCACTCACCTAGCGCACTCTAAAAAATGACTAATACGTATAACAAAATATGTTTAACCCCACCTTACCTGTAGAAGCAAAGGCACATTATAGACATGTGTGATTAGAATCTGTGAATTTTTCATCAACCTTTAACATTTCAATGACCTTACATCAGAGTGCAACGTCCAAACTCGAAAGGGGTAAAGTTTTAAGGGGCTAGCTGAGAGCAGAGTATTTAATCGTGGCTGGTAATTGAGCATTGTGCTTATGAATGAACCTAACTAAATAGCATATGTGTTGAGCAAACATAATTCCAGTGCGAAACACCCATAGAGCACATAACAAACCATCACCTACAGAAAACTGGCATTCCGAAAAAAGAATCTTTTCACTTAAAAGGGAATCTAATCCTGGCTTTATCAAAAATTTTAGCCTTCATATAACACTCATCCAGCAACCTTCGTTTCAGTTGCTCTGTAGTCGAGCTTTTTCTGGACATAGAAAATCATGTATCCTTGTGCAGCCCTCACAACATCGTCATTAACTTGAGTGACCCAAGCATCATCACACTTATACCATTGATTGCTTAATCTCAAGTAAGTCACATAATGACCAGCATCAAGTTTACCAGTGTGTGTGATGACAGCAAACAGTTCAAACTCTGAAGAAAAATCAGTATCTTGCTCTTCCGCATCGAATGGAAACATTCTGTTCCCGTATCTACTTCTAAGAATTGATGACGAGAGGTAAGGCGCCATGTCCAAAGAAAAAGGGAACTGTAAATAGCTGTCAATCTTTCTCGACATTTTGCGGATTGGAGAATGCTCAAACCTTTTAATATGAAAGCAAGAAACTACAGGAAGCTTTCGTATAGACATCTGTTTGAGAGATTCCTGTCTCACTTGGCACTGCTGGCAAAAGAATTTTTGGTCAGAACCTAACCTCTCTGCTCTTGTGAAACGATCTAGGCATCCTATCAAGGTAGAAATGCTTGAGTTTTGGCTAGTGTTTATCAAATCTGCCTCATTATTGACAGAATGACTGGATTTAGATGATGATGATGTTTTTGCAGAACCCATATGATTCTGTTCCAAGTCCAATGAGATATCTATACATGGGTCATATGTTGTAGATGTAAAACCACAGGTCGTGCACATTACATCGGATCTCAGGGTACCAGAAAATACACGGTGTGCAATACAACAATCTCCACTGCCTGCATTTTAGAACATGCTATCATCAGGAAAATTATGCCTTCTCGAAAAATGATCAGAAACGGAGCCCACTTTCAATGAAAAAAGTATGACAAATTACATGAAGCTCGTGACTCAGGTAATTAAAATGCATGCTAAAAGAAATCACATTCACAGCTAGGCTACATGCTTAAGTCAATGTATTAGTGGGGAATAATAGACTGTTTCAAGTTTGTCTAACAGTCCATTCATTTGACAGGAAAAGAAATTTTCAGAACTCTATAATCTTGGCAATTAAGATTCTCATTATTTCTGAACTTTTGCAATCTAAATCTAATTGGAAACTTAATTTTTGGGACGAGTGAAACATTTGAGCAACAATCCCTAATCATCAAATGGTGATCATGAAAAACCAAGTACGCGTCATGGAAGGAACAGCCATAGTGCACAAGTAAATATTCATGAATCCCATATTGGAGCTAGAAAAAGGGGTTCCAAATGCAACATATTACTCACTGTGAGAGAACCTCGGGCAACATATTTCCAGGAGACACGGCCCTGAACGTTTTAGCTGAAGGTGAGACTATCTAATCCCATATACTTAGAACTAGGTACTAAGAATGTTCTTCATGGCTAACACCAAAATATCCAGATGTTTGACTCAAAAGGATTTCAAAATGTTACAGCCTAATGAATACTTGAAAATTCCTCATGAAGCCAGTTGTTCCATGAATTAAGATCCTAACTACAGCATACTTTCAGACAGCTGTAATCAAGAGTGACAAAAGAACCCTATGGTAAAATCTAAGTGGACCGAAGAAAGTGAGACTTACAGGACTGAAGCAGACCGCAAGCTTGCAATTTGAAAATTTGGCTTAAATCTGACAGCACTTTTCGATTTCAATGCCTAAGGCAATTGGAAAACCTAGATCCTGCATTTAGAAAGTCCGGTTATTCCATAATCATCTGTCAAAGTATTTTAGTTTCCTAGATTATTTGAAATACTTTTAAAGAGAGAGTATGCTGCTGAGTGGGTAGGATGATATCAAGAACTTTAGAGTTATGGTCTAACTAATTATTCCAAAAATTTACTTCTTCATGAGTCATTCAAAACAGCAACAAGAAAGAGATGTAAACCTCTCCATTAATGTATTGAACCATAACAAAAATGCCCTTTAAATGAGGAAAAAGAAGTTTGAGAAAGAAATGTAAACTGGTCCAGAATTTACCAAGTGAGACCATTCGACATCTCAAAATCCTAATCTACCCATTCTTTATCTTCATTTTTAGTTCTTAATTCTTATATCAAAGATAGAAAGCCAATCTGCATCTATAAGATTCTATACGATAATTCAGCCTACAAGAATTTTGTGGAGCAGAAAGTTCTTTGACTATCAAATTGCTAACCACACTTGAAGAGTGAAAACTTGGACAAAATTAGACAACCTATTGTTAAATTCATAAGAAACACAGAATAAAAATCAATATTCACCTTGCCTAACTGTTATAGTCATGTTGACTAGAAAGTAAAAGGAAAAAAAAGTTAAACATAACAATTATATTCAAGCAACAGATAATTCAAATCTTGAACCTTCTGCATAGCCCCCAAGAAAATCAGGCCCTATTCGATGGTCCGTAAGAATATTAGGATTCCAGTGTGAAGACACATGCAAGATGTTGATTAAGCGAGGAGAATTCTTTTTTAATATTTAGTCACTCATGACTTCTGCAGCCACTTCATGCCTTCTCTCTCCTTCACAAATAGGTTAAGGTATAACACAAGTAGTATAATAAAAATGTTTGATCTAACCTTGACTATGGGGCTTGCGCTTATCCTTCTGCATTTTTTCATGAATGCCATCAAGCATGGAAATGAAAAATTCATGCGCATCCTGCTGCTCGTAACTTGCAAGGTTCGATGCATGCTGCCACCAACTGTATCACAAAGATGCAGCCTAGTTAACATGTTTATCAAAATCTAACCTATAGCTAAACAAAGATCTCCTAACAAATGTAAGTAGTCCCAAGAGGACAACTACCAACAAATACGGGCATAAGAAATCACACAAACTACCAAAGATCTTTAGATGAAAAACACCACAGAGAAAGCAAATTCAACACAAATGTAGACCTGTATAGGAACTTTGCTGGGCTGTACGGTAACCGATCCCCAGAGAATGCTGCTGAGAAAATGGCATCCAAATCACACGCCAGACACAACTGCGGGTTCTTATTATTATTATTATTATTGATTTTAGAACTCTCGCTCTTTCGGGTAACTATAGTTCGATTTTCTCTCTCGCAATAAAATCGGTTGTGGCCATCACTCAGGAAATAATTCCTCAACGGCGGGGTATGAAGCAAAGCCTGCAAAACCGAGTTCATGAAACAAGTGTTGCCAAGATTGCAGAGGCCTTTCAAGCCCCGTGGGTGCCGTCTCAATTCATCGCCGGCTGAGTCACCACCGAGTTCACTCGGGGGCAAAGCGCTGGAATTCTCCGCGATAAATGCCCGCTCGTTGGCGTCGGGAGACCAGGGTTTGTAATCCACGCGCCGTCGCTTTCGCAAATTATCGGGCGGGGGGAGGGGCGCGACCTCGACGGCGGCAGCCATGACCGCGGCGTCGAAGTCCTTGTCGTAGACTTGGTCGGCGCACGCGCAGCAGAAGAGCTCAGCACGGTGGACGTCGACGGCGAGGTGGTGCAAGGTGTCGGCGGCGTGGGGGAGGGCATGGGTAAGACAGGTTATGGCGGCGCATGACAGACATTTGTAGAGGCGCGGCGGGGAGCGACCGCAGGCGGCGCAAGAAATGGTTTGAGCGGCTTTGTTCCGGTGGAGGGAGTGGTGGATGTTGCGGAAGGGATTGGGTCCGAGATGCGATCGAAGTTGCAACAAATGGTGGCAGTTAGGGCTTTGTTCCGAATCCCTCGAATCTTGAATGTTGTGATCGGATGGAGATGACATTGCATCTGAATCAATCGAGGGAGCAGGAGCAGCTTGAATGCTTGATTATAGTGAGAATGGTGGAGGGAGGGATCAAGATTCAAGAACAAGCAGCCAGATCGGTGTTGTTCATTAACATACAAAAAGAGTGTAGTGTATAAGTGCGGCTCTCTGGGATTAATTTTGTTTCTATATTTTTAGGGGAGAGGAGCGAAGAGATTTTCGATTTGGTTTTGCTGAAAATAGGAGTGTGTGCGCTTATGGAGTCACCAGACTTGCACAAAGTGCAGTCTTTCTTTGGCGTTCCTTGGGTTTTAGATTTTACATTTTTTGGATTCTTCTTTTTTTTTTTTCTATTCATGAGCAAGGGAAACTATATATATTTAGCCCGATAAATTCGGGTTAATAATTATAATTTTTAGTTATAAAATTTTATCTAACTCCATAAAAGAGGGAATAGCCACAACTTGTGGCAGCCTAAATTCAAACCAAGACCTATCATATAAAGTAGGAAGTGGATACCATTAGATCAACAAGTCTTGAGTTGGATTTTTCTTTTCTTTTAATCATTTATTACTATAATTTTAGCTTTTATATTTCATAAACCTCCCCTAACTTTAGGACAACTTACAGTTGTCTCCCACTATGTTTGCCTAATTACCAACACTACCCATAGATTTAATTAGGGGTATTCAACAAGTCGAGCCGGCTCGAAAAAAGCTCGACTTGAGCTTGAGTTTGTTTGTATGCGTTCGGAGCTCACAAGCTCCCTTTTTTTTTAATAAATAATATATATATAATATATATTTGATACATATATATATATATATATATATAATTTGACCCTAAGCTCGAGTTTTGGTTGCAAACTCAAGCGAAAGCTCGACTCGAACTCGAACCTGAAGGTGAAAATCCATGAAGAAATCGAGAGCCTCCAATCTCTTGATATCATTCTGAGTAAGTGGTCCCCCACCTTCTAGCCTTCGTCCACTCTTGCTCTGAAGAGTTCTCTCAGTATCTCATATGAAGCAATCCTACTGTGTTTTCCATAAAACTCCTTGAGATGCAGCATTATCGATTTCGAGTCTTCCATGTTCTCGTGCGAGCATTGCAAATCATTGTTCATGGATGAAAGTTTCTGGGCAATCAATGTAGTTGGTCAAGTGAGGATGTTTTTCTCAAGCAAAACTGTGAGTGGGTTATTAACTATTTTGAGATGGATATAAGAATTCAAGAAATAAAGAAAGATTTAATTAGGTTATTATGTTGTACACTAAGTAAAAAAGCAGGACTTTGATTTTTGACTTAGCTCCCACTATATTTTTCGAATCATTGCACTCCCACTGTAATATTCAGAAATCTCATTGGAAAGATTTCGTAGTGAATGCTTTAATAAATTCGGCGAGTTGCAACCTTTTAACGATATATGTCTCACTAAATTTATTAAAGTGACAATCCTTTCCAACCTTGTCAAACAAGCGCTTCAATCTTAATTTGGCTTATAGATCACGAGACTGCAACCATTTGACAATATATAGGTTGTGATCTATCTGAACTTGGGCTAATCAACTCCTATCAATCTAACAACAAAATTCCACCTTGCAACTTTTTAATGATATATGGGGTGGAATTTGCTTCGATTGATGGCATCAAATTCACTTAGAAAATTTGAACAAATATCTTGGTGCATAACCCCCACTTTCTGGGAAGAAATTATGCATTAGAAATGTTAACTTTCTTTCAAAAAATAAATTAATTAAAATCTAATTTTAATTTGATTAAACCAGGATTGAAAAATAATAAGAATTAATTTAAATTGAATTTAAAATTAATTCACATTTAATCCTACTTGTCATTAAATCTAATTTAAATTCAAAAAATCAACTTCCAAATGATTTGACAATGAATTAATTCAAAGCAAATTCATTAGTCTATGATTAATTATAATTTCAAATCTAATTTAAAGTTATGCATAAAATCAATTCCAAATAAATTTTATTCAAATTTAATTTTAAATCTAATTTAAAGTTATGCATAAAATCAATTCCAAATAAATTTTAAAACTATTTTACATAAATTAACTATTAATTTTAATTTAAAGTGGGTTGATCCGTGGGTCGCAATTTTAAAAAAAATTACGTGGGCCGCGGAGTGACACGCAAAAAGCACACATGATTTTCAGCAAGAGAACCAATAGTCTCAAGTAGTAAAGTGGACAATTAAATTCGAGTTATTGATCCCATAGAGACAAGAATGTTTTAAATTAAGGATTTAAAAGCAATAAAAATTAAAATAAAGATTGTGAATCATTTGAAAGTAAAGATGTGAAAACAAGACTTAAACAAATTGATTGAGATTCTTATGTGAGAAGGCAATTAAGGCACATGCTTCAGCTGAATTACTTATTCAAATATACGAGTTATTCTTCGAAATATTAGACAACTCTTGCTTTGGTGGAAGTTTTTTAGATAATTACTACCCGATGTTTCGAAAATAATAATCCTATGATTAATTGACGGTTCCCGAAATATTTCTATCCGAGAATCTAACCAACAACCATGTATTCAAGTTCTAGAATTTCCCCTGAGAATCCGACTAACTGCACTTGGGAATCTATACTATTTCTAGGCAATTCCTTTTATTCAAGTGATGTGATGATTTCTTTGAACCCTAACCTATATTTTTTTTCGAATGCATAAACTAGGCAATTTGACAAACATATGGTGATCAAGCATATGCAAGAATTTAAAGCACGAAATCAATACACAAAGCAATTGTAGAATTTAAACAAAGAACACTTTCATATATAAAAACTCATAATCCAGCCTTCACATGGTCTAGTTTGATGCAATTAGTTCATAATCATAACAATAAAAATAACTAAAGATAGAAAATTATTCATGGACAAATAATAAACTAAATCTAAACATCTCCCTACTATGGATTGATGATTAATCTCGATGCAGAATCATTGCTCTCCTTGTCTTGACTCGTCTTCTTGCTCAAAAGTGTGTAAAATTGCTAAATTTTTGAACCCTCGTGCGGTTAAAAGATTAGGTATTTATAAGTGAGGCTCTTCAAGACTTCTACTTGAATTAGGTATGAAATCTTTCCAAAAATTCTTCAGCCGAATGCAACGTTCGAATGTTGCATTCACCACGTTCGAACGTGATGACATGGAATAAGTGTGTTGACTGGTCGTTGACTGCGTAGACGTTCAGTCTTTGCAAAACTCACATTCGAATGCTAATGATGTGGCGACGTTAGAACGTTAAAGGCAGTGTCTTTTGAAATTATATATTTTTCGCCCCTTTTCCTCAATTGCTATGATTTTCACCCTGTACTCAATTAACAAACAAATCAAAGTCACAAGTGATAAAAATAAATTATATTTAAAAGAAGAATTGGATTCTCCTACCACCTCGCTTCAACAAGTAAATCGGATTTACTCGTTAATGCATGTTTGAGATTCAATTATGCGAATTAGAGTACACTTTTGGGTTTTAAATTAAATTTTTGAAATCCTTCCGCTGTGTTTATGTGTTTTTACGCGAAATCCAACAGTGGTGGGGAAAGAGAGAAAACCTCCATAATTGGTGAAGTGGTGGAAAGAAAGAAAGAGATGAAGGGGAAAAGTCTAGTGACATGCATCGTAGAAAGGAGGGAGCTCCTAGCTGCCGCAACCGCAACGGCAGCGATCAATAGGGCAAAAAACCCTAGATGTTTACCATTCTCTCAGAGAGAGAAAGTGAGGCCTTTATGTCAAATCAAGTGGGTTTTTTTCTTTCTTTTTTTTATAATTAAATCAAGTGGGTTTGAGTGTTCATTTTGTGTGGATCTCCTTCAAATAAGTGTGTATGGATACCACACACAATACACCTTAATGTATTAAAAAGATAGACACTAAGACCATTCGACTTGGTCTAGCATAAAATTTTCCCTTTGTGAGACTTTATCAAACATAATAAATGGGTTTAATGCAATTTACCTCCTTGTGAAAATTTGATATAGCAAATAAGCCCCTATAAAAAAAAAAAAGCAATTTACCTCTCCGTGAAAAAAAACAATGAAGCATATTGCTTTCCTAAACATATTTCACCTACATTCATCAATTAAAAGACCAAAGTGGCCTTACTTTTTGAAGATTTTTACTTAATAATTTTCAATTTTATTTTAATTTTTTAATTTATTTACATTAATTTTTTTTTCTTACATCTTCCCTAATTCATCATATCCCCTTAACCCTAATTGGGTTACATGGATAAAAACACAGCCAAGTGGACATCTCTGATTTGCATTTTCAAACTTATGGGCTTCGACCACTAGCCTGTGCCGCCACTGTTGGGTTACATGGATAAAAACGGAGCCAAGTGGACATCTCTGATTCGCATTTTCAAACTTATGGGCTTCGAAAAGCATACTGTGTTTGTTTATTTAATTCTATTTATTTATTTTAAGTATCCAATACTTAAAATATTACCACAAGAAAAGTTCCATTTTTCCATCGAACTTTCCTTTTTAAGCGTGACTCTTTAGGTTCATCTATATTTGGCAATGAGAGGATTCCATAGAATATGGGACCCACCTAGCCAGTCATATGGTCCATTTTTTAACCCAAATAAGATGAAATGATAAGATCATTTTTACCTTTCCAATTTTAAATACCGTGCGAATACAAACTCTTCGTTTCCTTATCCCGATCAAGTGAGAGTCATGGTTTTAGTCAAACTCGCGAACTTGACACTATTCTATATTTATAATAAGTTCAGATCAATGAATGATTTGGCCAATGACTTTAAGATCTAACTTACATATAAATACATAGGATAATTCCTCGTTCACTTACAAGGGAACGAATCCTTTCTTGGATACCAGTTAAGAATACTACTTGTCCATTAGGTTGCAGTTCGAGGTTGACCCCCACCAACAGGTGAATTGGGCCTAACTACTCTAATGACGAACCTAACATCACAAGTATATCTTCAACTCGATTCCTCAAATCTAAAGTTCAGACACACCTATTACAATTAATCAATTCTGTCATTGACTGTCCAAGAGTGGAAATCCATGTGACAGAATCGATGCGAGTCATGTCTAGGTGCCACTATCTCCATCAGTGCACCTATGATATAAGTTCTTCACTACTTCCTAGTGATTGACGGACACCTTTCTCGTCAAAACTTATATCATACAAGTCTTCATGATTTCTAACGCCTAATTGAAGATCTTTGACATGCAGACTTATTTAGTACACAAATATCAAACTCCTCTAGTACCTTAGAGAGTTAACTCTTGTGTTCATGGACTTATAGTCGAATACAATATATAAATGCCAATATATAAATAAACAACTAAAATGCCTTTTATTAATTAATTAAAAACAATTACAATTTGACAATGTCCTATCATTTACTAATCCTCTAGTGGCATTTGAGGACTTTAACCTAACATGCACCTCGGCCCAGATTAGGACATTTTCTTCTCCAGTGGTCTAGCTCACTACATTGTAGGCATCTATCCATTTTCTTTGACACCTTACGCTTGTGAAACACATGAGCTTTCCTCTTGCCCTTATCGACGCCACCCTGAGCTCCAAGCCCACCATCCTACTTGTAGGCTTTCTTCTTCTTATTCTTAGCCTTCTTGGGCTCAGAAGAGATAACCAGAGCATTTTTCTTTCCCTTAGGCTTCAATTGAGATTGTGCAGTTGTTAATTTATTCATTAGCCTAGCTACGTTGCATTCAATCTCGTTGCAATTGAAGTTCATGACAAATTGGGAGAAGGAATCAGAAAGAGACTGCAAAATGAGATCCGTTTGAAGTTGTGAGTTCATTGTAGAATCTAGATCCTTTAATCTCTCGATCCTCGCTATCATCTTGAGGACATGATCCCCAACTTTTTCACCCTCTCTCATTTTGGATCCGAAGAGCTCTTTAGATATCTAATATCTAGCAGTGCAACTGTGCTCACCATAGAGCTCGACCAAGTGTGCTAAGATGGCCCTAGCAGTGGTCATCTTCTCGTGGGACATTTAAAGCTTGTTTATCATTGAGCGCAACATGTTCCCACGCACTCGGACATCGTCCTGTACCCGTTTTTCGTGAGCCTGGACTTCTTTCTCCTTGGCACGTGTCTTGGCAGGTGGAGCTGGGGTGTCTGCGTCCAACACATATCCCAAAGACTCCATGTTGAGGACAATCCTCAAGTTTATTAGCCAGTCCACGTAGTTAGGTCCGGTAAGGATGTTCTTTTCGAATAAAACAGAAAGTGGGTTGATAGTCATTTTGTTCGAGAGAGATATAATAGAAAATAACTGCAGAAAATAAACCAAACTTTATTAGATGATTGTAATTAAACTAACCAAGTTAAATTAAGGACTTAAATTTTAAACTTAGCTCCCACTACATTTTTCGAGATCTACACTCCCACCATAGAAATCGGAAGTGATCGTTGTTCATTACTTCATAGTGGTGATTGATTTCTTTAATTGATTCAGTGGACAGAAACCCTTTAATGATATATAGTCCACTAATCAATTAAAGTGACGTCTGACATCAATCTATCCAATAGATGATTCAATCTTCTATTCTCATAATCCACCAAAATCGCAACCCTTTAACAATATATAGGTTCATGGATTATCTAAGTTTATTCCCACTAACACCTTTTATTCTAACATTTGAATTTCACCTTGTAACTCTTTAACGATATATGGGGTGAAATATGTTTCAATAGGGGTGTACGCGGTCGGGTTCGGGTAATTTTAAAGAAAAAATCAACCTAATCCGATATATGCGGGTTGACAAAATTTCAAACCGAAACCGCATAATTATTCTTTCAAACCGAGCGGTTCAGGTCGGTCGGGTTTAATGTATTTAGCGGGCGTGTTGGTGTGTTATCGAATTATAATTATAGTTCTTACAAGTTACTTTTAGTTTCAACTAGTAAATAAGAAACTAAATAACATATTTGTTGTACATTTAACTAAACAAATTGAGTTGGTAAGAAATACAAAAATAAGTGGTGTTATTAAATTAAAATCATATTTATCATGAATTGTAAACTCTAAAATATTCATAAAGTTAAATTATCTTATAAGTTTATCATCAAAATATATATCTACATCTTCGTTCAAATCAAGTAAAAACATATGTTCAAATGAAATAATTTATTTACTCAAATTAAAAATAAAGTGTTTTACATTGATATGAATAAAACCACTCTTATTAGAGTTTATATATATGTTATATAGTTTTAAGAGTTTAGGGTTAATCTTTAACACACACACTCTCTCTCTCTCTCTCTCTCTCTATATATATATATATATATATATATATATATACTTATGACATATACAATTAGTGGTCGGGTGGCGGATTAAGAGGGTTACAATTATTAAACCCACACCCGACCCGAAAGTGGCGGGTTGCAATTTTTTCAACCCACCACAATTATTTAATAATTTCAAACCGGCGGTTTTCGGGTGGAGCGGGTCGGTTTAAGCGGGTCGGCGCGGGTTTATGTACACCCCTATGTTTTGATTAAGGCATCTAATGCACTTTATAAAATTTCAAAATTAGGCCCAAATACATGACTCCCACTTACTGGGACGATGCGACATATCAAACATAATTCTAAATTTTATTAAGTTTAGTGGAGGGAGAGTACGCCCAGCGCCCTAACTTAGTATTATTTAGTTTGGAAGAACGTTGTTTTAGGTCTCACTTTGCACATTATTAATTTTATAAAGTGCAAGATGTGATCATACATGAAGCATACAACTAATGAAACATGCATAACATAGTTGGTAGTCCCAAGTAGCATACGAAAGGGTCTAGAAGGATGGGGTTGAATAGACCCTGAAGTCTTTTTCGACTTCAAAAATTCGTATCACTTTTAAAAGATTAGAAAGCTGAGCGCTTGGGTCAGGCGCTTCAGTAAAGATAACTTATACTTAGTGATTTTAAAATTTTACCAAAGTAGGGTAATGCTTAGATCGCTTAATCAGGGTTAGCACAGCTGAAATGATTTTAAGGCTTTAGCGTTCGTTTTGGTTAAATAGTCGCTTGGCAGTTTAGTTTGTCTTTTTCAGAATAAATAATAAGATATAAAGCAAGACAATAATAATAGTAAATAACACGAGAAATTGTAAGGTTCATTGGGTGATGTAATCCCAGCTACGTCCTTCTTCCCCTTTTTCACTTGGACGGAATTTACTAAGTTGATTATCAAAGAATCACACAGAATCTTCTACAAGATAGTAAAGAGGTGAAAGATGATCTCGGGCTCCTTGATCACACAGATTTCAGCACCAATGAAGATCTTCTTCTACAAGCTTCTCTCACTCAGAAATACTACCTGTAAAGGGTTCAACAACTTTCTCACTCAGATGAAAGGTTGAGGGTTTGTCACACAGGTTTTGTTTGTTTTTGGAAAGATCAAACAACTTGGAATATCTCAGTAAGAATTTAGGTTTCTTTTTTGGAAGATGTTGAGATATTTGTGACTGTCTGGAATGTATGTAAAAAGCTTGAAAGGTTTTGGCTTTGAAGTTTCCAAGCTTTTCTTGAGAAAGAGTTTCAGCAAAGTTTTTACTTTCTTGTGTGTGTACGTTATCTTTAGGGTTTGCTGGAATGAGTTATTTATAGACAATTCTTGGGATTTGTCCGTTGGACACATGTGAGTGCATGCTCTTCACGCGGCTCGTGAAACAGCCTTTTCTCTGACATTCCTAAAATCTTGCTGGTTCCGATTGGATGGGAGCAGGATTGAACTCTGAAATTCTGACAGTCTAGTCAAAAGGTGGCTTGTCCACAAGTCATAATAGCTTATCACATTTAATGCTCTTATCAGGCATTTAATGCATTTGAATTTATTTTTCGTTTGAAATAAATGTCCGTTGAATGATTGCATTTAAGTCCTTCATGACTTGAGGATTTATTTCAGGTGAATCTGATACTAATCGCTGGAGTGCTTTGAGCGCTTGATCCATAAATCATGAAATAGTCCTTTAGCGTTTGACAGACGCTAAGAACAAATCTTCATCTTCATTTAACTTCAGACGCTGATCTTCAACTTTATATCTAATAGACTCACCTAGAATTCTATTAGTGATTCGGTATCTAATACTTAGTCTAAAATCTATAAAAATAAAAAATTGCAAGCCTAATTAATATTACAAACTTTCAAACGTTTATACATAACATCTATGAAAATATAAACTTACATTCTTTTTGGGGTCTAACATAAGATCCTATCTTGTCATCATCATAACATCTAACATGAAATTTCCTAACAATAGCTAATATAAACATCACACTTATTCATGGCCCAAGCTAATGGGCCATCAAAAGGAAAAAGGGAAAAAACTAAACTAGTCTTCTTGGTTCCAACCACCTTTCCTTTTGGATAGTCTTCTTCTTCACGGCCTAATCTAATTCTAGCTATTACATAAGATGAATAAAAACCTATACATAATATCTAGGGGGGAAAATAGGCTCAAATCCGGCCCTTACAACCCATCAAAAGAAATACATCCAGAAAGAACCCTAAGCCCATGAAAAGTGTCACCATCACATAATACATGCTCGTATAAAGTAAGTCAAATATGTTGGTGATTAAATTACAATTAATTAGTCCAACTAATTAATCCCATATAAAATTCCAAACTCTATACATTTAATATTTTAATTAAATTTAATTAGTCCAACTAATTAACCATACATATAAAATTTCAAATTTTATATATTTCACTTTAATTAAAATAATTATTCCAACTAATTACATAAACATATAAAATACCAAATGTTATATCCTTCATATTTTATGATTTAATGTCCATATTAAATTGTTTCAAATCTCAATAATTGTAATAAACTTATTTGTACTTAATTCCAGTAAACTGGGTCACTTACCATCAAGCCCACCAGGAATCCAAAACAAGAATCCAAATCCATCAAAACAAAAATTGAGACCTAACCCGACCCGATGATGTCGTGCAATTCACAGTGCAACACACGGCCCAACCATGCTTCCAGGCACGGCCCATGTTCGCACATCATCATGCACACGCTAATACAGCTCGAAACACGGCCCCACCATGCTTCCAAGCATGGCCGTGTTCGCGAACTGTAGTGCGCGCATGATGTGCGCCCAGCCCACACACAACGCTGATCAGCGGCCTGCGTTCGCGGGATTGAAGCCCCACTTTGTTTTTCTCTTCCTTTTCAAGTTTCAGTCCAACCAAACCAATGAAAAACAGAAAAATGCAGATGTATAGGCATAAATTCATAAAACACAGATTTAACATGCTCGTAAAAACAATAAATTAATCATATATATCACAACAAAGTTAAATATGCGAATATCAGAGATTGGCTCTGATACCACTGTTAGATTACATGGATAAAAACGCAGCGGAAGAATAAAAGACCCAACGTGGACTTCTCTGATTCGTATATTCAAACTATGGGCTTCAAAAATCATACTTTTTTGCAAGTTTTAGTTGAATCTATGAAATTCCAGCTTCTTTAATTTTGATCCGAACAATAGAACATCTACTGGAATCCCCACACGGAATTGCAGTAGAACAATCTCCTTCTTTTCTCCTATGTTGGACGGGTAGTAGAAGAGAGAGAAGGGTGGGAACTTTTCTCTAATGCTTTGGAGGCTCACAATTTGACTGACGTCAACTAGGTCTAAAATTCATAAGAGATAACATATATATATATATATATACATATCTCATGACTTGTTGATCAAGTCAAAAACAAGCCATGTTGGGTGTCCTATTGGACCCCCAACTCAGCCCCTATGGATGTCCACTAGGACGTCCATCATTGCCTGTGTTGACTTGTGTCTAATTAGTTATTTTAATCACATATTTATTTATCCAATAAATAAATAAAATTATTAATTAATTAATTAATTAGATAAATTACATAAATTAATCTATTAATTTATTTCTTTAAGGAATCAATTAATAATTAATCTTATCTATATATGTGATTAATTCATCTAATGAATAATTCAATATCACCGTAGTCTCCAAAATAATTCCCTTCATTTTTGTTTTACAAAATTTTTATGTGCGATTCTTTAGGTTCATCTCAAAAGGCAATTGGGAGAAAACCAAAGGATGTGGGTAACACCTAGCCAGTTTCGTAGCCCACATCGTAACCCAATTGAGAACCTTTCACGCTATGAATACCGTACGAGTATAAACCTTTTATTCTAATATCACATTCAAGTGAGAGTCACCGTTCAGTCAAACTCACAGTACTTGACCATATGCATAGATCATAATGAGTCGAGGTCACTGAGTATACTCTTGTGTCCAACACGAGTAACTGCAATGCTTTGGCCAAAAACTTTTGACCTCACTCGTTCATGACGACATAGGATATATATTCATTCACCTATGAGAGAATAAATTTCATCTTGTAAATTAGTTAAGAATGCTGCTTGCCCATCAAGTTGCACTTCGAGGTCGACCTCACCAATGGGGAATTGGATCTAACTACTCAGATGACAAACTTGACGTCACAAGCACAGCTTCAACGTGATTACTCAGGTCTAAGGTTCATGGGTACCTATCATAACTTATCAGTTCTATCATTGACTGTCATAGAGTGAAACTAATGTGACAGAACCGATGCGAGTCTTGTTCGAACCCATCAGTCCTACTGATGTGTCTATGACACAAGCTTCCACTAACCTATAGTATTCGAATGGCACTCTCACGTCAAAGCTTATGTTATATAAGTCTTCATCCAGAATTGAAGTCCAGTCAAAACTCTCTATGACTTGCAAACTAGTTTAGACATTAAGTATCGAACTCTTATAGTGCTGATCTCCCTAACCCATAGGGAGTAGAAGATTCGCCTTAATGTCAAGGACTAAGTGTTGTTCAATAAACTTACAAATGCCTATAAGAAAACAACATAAAAATGTCTTTTATTTAAGAAGAATGTTTATTAACAAAAGAATGCCCTATAATTCCTATCCTCTATGGCATTTGAAGGCATAACACTAACAGCCACGCTCTAATTCCACCACCACACTCCATATCCGCCGCCAAACTGCTCCAAACCCCCTTCACAGGTTGCCCGATGCGCCACTACTCGAGCACCCCCATTCACCATCCACATCTGCAGTTTATCCAAATCTAAGGAGAAAATGGTTTTTCCATCGCCAGGAAACCACTACAGCAACCGCCTGTGAAAACATTTGAAACTAATGTACATATGTATATATATACACACTATTTACATACATATACATATGTATATTATTAATTATATTAATAAATTGTCAATTTATAATATTATATATTAAGATTTTGAAAAAAATATAATATATTAAAAAGATGAGATTTAATGGTGACAATTGACCTCTAACACAATTGATCCAATGGTTAAAATTAAGGGTAAAATGTTAATTATGAAGATTTTAATTTAAAATTATAAGTATATATAAAAAGGTAAATCTTGACCATTCATCTCTATTAAGATGTATGGTTCCTATTAATTTGATAAAATAATATATATGAGATAATCTTAGCTGTTGGTTTTGATCAATTAGATCCCATGGTTATTAAATAGGGGCAAACTGGTCTCATAAAGAAAAAAATAACTTAGCCACTTCCAAAATGTGAGAGTGAGGCGCGTGCAAAGTTAAAATGCTTCATTTTGAAAATCACGAGCATGTAAATTGCTCATTATTTTTTCAGGGGCTTATTTGCTATATCAAACTTATACAGGAAGCTAAATTGCATTAAACCCTATAATATAAGGATATAATAAATATATGCGAATATTTTTTTTTTAATGGTCATTATTTGAATAAATAAGAATGTGTTGAATAAGAAAAAGAAAGAGGTGTATAGACGCTAGACCGAGACCAATGGTCCTAGTGTCTATATCTCTCACACGTAAGGTGTACTGTGTGTAAGTCCCACACACACTTGTGTGAGAGAGATAGACACAGAACGTACAATCGGACCATTGGACTTGGTCTGACATAGAATTACCTGAGTTACTATTATCGCAATTACAAATTATTTTTCACTTTTATTATCATCTATAAACTACGGACACTTCAAAAACTATCCCCGGGCAATGTCGGGCACGTGTCGGACATGACACGCCTCCGACACGTGTCGGACATGGCTAATATGTGTCCATGGTTAAAAAATCAAAACACAATTCGGACACGGGACACGACCAAATGCGTGTCTGACATAGTTGATAGTTTTCCTAAGAAATTAAAAAAGTGTGGGGTCCAATTGTAAATAGAAAAACTTCAAAAATCCTAATTCTAATTCTTGAGCATTTGATACTTTGATTGTATTTGCAATTACTTTGTAATTTGTGATTGCTTATGTTTTTGTTTTGCATTTATTATTGACTTATTGTTGATAAGTAGTTGAATTTTTTCAAACATATAGAGAGTTATAAAGAAACAAAAAAAATACAAATTTAACAATAAACAAGTAAGCAACATTTCCATAGTTTATTTTTCTAACAAATTATATTGAAATTAAAATCAATATCTAATTTATGTTTTATATATATATATATATATATATATGACACTCGTGTCGGAACCATGTCGTGTCCTGTGTCCGTGTCGCTGTGTCAGTGTTCGTGGATCATAGCTTATCAATTATCTAATATTGATGAGGTGTTTTTCTGAGGGGAATAAATCAAATTTGAAGTAAGTGGTGTACAAACTATGATGAAAGAAAAAGTGATTGGTGTCCTATACTTAGAAATTTTTTAAGAAATATAATATTTTAAAAAAAAATTCAAAAAATACCACAAATTTGACCGAGTATTAGAAAATACCACAAAAATGCCTTGGGCCAAGGCGTGACCACTGCAAAAAGTTATAGTCACGCCTTGTACCAAGGCGTGACTTGTGAGCCTTTATCTTTCCCGGTTCTTCCATTTTTTCTACATTCATTCTTCATTTCTCTACATTTATTCCTCCATTATTTTTCTACATTCATTCTTTTACATTTGGATCAAGAATATTCAAACTTTCAAATATTTACAGGTAATTTTTTTAATTCAATGTTATTATTATTATTTAGTTAAATTTATTTTTTACTAAGTTTATTATTTCATTTTGTAGTTTATGATTTAAATATTATAATATTTATGCTAATTTAAACCTAATTTTAAATTATAATTTAGGATCAAAGTAGCAGTTAGTTAAATTGGGGTAATTTTTAGTATTGTAATTTATGTTGTTTGTATTTTTGTTAAATTCGTTTTTTGACGTAGTTAAATTGAAGTGTATGTTAATGGCGTATGATTTATGCTAATTTAAACCTTAATTTTTAATTTTAATGTAGAACTTGAGTTAGGCTTAAATTAGAATATTAAATTAGTACTATTAATTATCTGTAGGGGTGAAAAACGAACCAAATTACTCGATACTCGGCTCGAGCTTAATCGCGAAAAGCTTTTTTGAGCTCGGTTCATTAACTAATCAAAAAATCTTGAACAAATTTTTGTGTTTGATTGTAGTTCTAAAAAAATCAAACTACTCGTCGACTCGTATATTATATCTGATGCTCATCCTATCAAACAAGATCTAGGCTAAGTTTGTTTAGTAGAGTTTAGTGTATTCTAATTTTAAGTATTTTAGTTGAAATTAGGAATAATTTCAAAATTTTAAGGTTTATAATTTGTAAGTATAATTTGACTTTTTGTCTTGTTATTGATTTTAGTGTTTATAGTTTGAACTTTGATATAATTTAGTAGTATTCTGCGGTTTGAACTATAATTTAATAATTGATATTTTGCAGAAATGTCGAGACCGAGCACTGTCAAACTTATTATATTCTCTGACGGTGAGATAATAGAAGAATCAAATTCAATGAGATATAGTAGTATACGTCCGAGCGCTAACCTGAGAATAGACCGTAAGATCAAATTTGTTGATTTGGTGAAAAGGTTGTATGATAGAATCTAAATTGATGTGAATCAATTTTTGTTGAAAGTTTTTATTAAATACTCATATGGAGAAAGGGGTACCATTAGGGAGAATTTAATGGAAATCAAAGACAATAAAGACTTGTGGTTTTTCTTGGATCCTATGAATGAAATTTCTACATTAGAGCTTTTTATTGAGAAACAAATAATACAGTCTCAGGATCCCTTTTCGTCATTATTAACACAAGTGACGCCGACGCCAAACCAATTCCCACCATTTTATTCACAACCCTTCTTACCAGATTTAAATGTAGGTATAAGCCAAATGACCGATGCAAAAGCAAGTAATCTATGTTTTATCTTTCATTGTGCCATCATATTTTCTAAAATATTTCTTGTTTGTACATATTTTTAATTTTTATTTTGTGTGATTGTTTTTTAGGATGTTCAACATCGATTAATGCGTATAGTGGTGTTGGAATTGTACATAATGAAAATTTGGGGACTAATTCTTCATGGGATTTTCCAATTCCTGATGTGCATGCAGGTAAATATGAATTTTGGGGCCAAATGCACATTTTTTAAGGCTATCTTTTTATTATTCTTATGTATGCATATTTTGTCATCGTGTTTTAACCTGTGCTTCTTTCGAATTTTTTGTTTGTCCATGTAGGCCCTTCTGAGCATTTTGAGGAAGCCAACTACAATGCTCATTTTTCTCACCACGCAGGGGCGAGCAGTTCAGCAAAACCCCATTTGGATCAGTTTGAAGATAACGAGAATGTTCAATCACCAGATTTGGATTACTACCCTTCAGACACTGACATGGATGAAGAAATGAACTACATACCAACTGATGATGATGAGGAAATTGAGGAGGAAGATGTTCCTCCCACAGTGGCTTAAGAAAGACTTCACAGAGTACTCCCATTTTATTCCACAAAAGATTCCGAAGTAGAAGGAGACTCATTAGGTCTACTAAGTGGAGTAGAAATAAGGGATATGATCTATGATTATCGAACAGGTAATCTTGGTTTGGGTTTGGTATTTGAAAACAAAAAGAGCTTGCAAAAAGTGGTGAAAGATTACCACATAAAGCACCAAAAACGCGAGTACAAGGTGACGATCAGTGAACCGAACAAGTGGAAAGTGGTATGCAAACACAAAGACGAACACGAGCAATGCAAATTTGAACTCCGAGCTTATTTCAACGTGAAACTAAACATGTGGATAATTTCAACATTCGGTAAGTTACACTCATGCCTCTTCGGCAATACCAGGGAGAAACACCCAAACTTGGACATGAATTTGATCGCCAACGAACTTATACCACATGTGGGACAAAATCCGGCGTTTGAGATCAATCAAATAATAGTGCTTGTACAGCAGAAATGGAAATGCCAAATAAGTTATGGCAAGGCTTGGCATAGTTTGCAACGTGCAAATTAACTTGTATACGGGACTTGGGAGGACTCCGTGCGAAACTTACCTAAGTTATTGGGAACTATCAAGAAATGGAATCCAGGGCAAAATTGTTGAATGGGTACAAAAAGATGCGTATGAAGATCCAAAAGTGTTGAAGTATGTGTTTTGGGCATTCAAGCCATGTATAGATGATTCAACATTGTCGGAGAGTCATTTGTGTCGATGGGACACATCTATATGCACGCTACAATGGTAAGTTGTTGATTGCAACTACTCTGGATGAAAATAATATCTTACCTCTTGCATTTGCAATCGTCGATAATGAGACGAATGAATCCTAGCTTTGGTTTCTACGGTGTCTGAGCCACTATTTTGTTTCACCCAACGAAGGCGTATGCCTTCTTTTTGATCATCATCAATGCCTATTAAATGGAGCCAAAGTTGTACGCGGGTTTCACCCTCCTCTAGGATGTCATTGATATTGTCTGCGTCCTGTGGTTTCGAACTTTAACCACACGTTCAAAAATAAGGCTTTGAAGCAACTATGCTCTAATGCAGGAAATGCACATAGCATCGAAAAATTTGAACATGAAATGAACAAAATCCGTGCATTGAATGAAGAGGCTGGAGCTTGGTTGGACAAAATCAAGAAAGAAAAATGGACACTTTCACATGACGGAGTGGTGCGTGAAGGCATTATGACTACAAACATGGGAGAGAGCTTTAATAATGTGATGAAAACAGCTCGACATCTTCCACCTATAGCTATTGTGGAATTCACATTCCATAAACTTGCCATGTATTTTTGTGATCGAGCGGTAGATGGTTTAAAAATGAAGAGCAACGGTCCCTTGACAAGAAAAGCTACTAAACTATACGAGAAATAGACCGACGCTTCCAATAGCCACGAAGTTAGAAAATTTTCTTATTATAACCAAACTAGCCAAGTTTTTTGTCGTGCCCAATTCGAAAGTCGTGGTCAAAGGTACTTCGTAGACCTAAAAAATCAAAATTGTTCTTGTGGAAATTGGACGGCAATTGGAATTCCATGCTCACACGTGGTTGCCTTGGCCAAAGCAATGACTTTAAGGTCGATAATTCTTGTTAAACAATATTACGGAGTTGATGAGTATATCAAAACATATGAAGGAAGGTTCTATCCGTTGCCTGATAAGTATTATTGGGATACCCCAAATTTTGAGCTAGTCCACGATCCTTATTCGAAGAAGAAACGACTTGTGGGTAGAAACATGAGCACTCGCATTCAAACTGCAATGGACTTGTAGATTGTTGAGCTCTTTTTTAATATTTTATTGTTTAATTAGTATTAAATGTCTATGTTGTAATATTTTTCATTTTAATAAAAAAAGAATTTCCTTATTGCCATAATAATTAGAGATAATTCTTATGGATTTTTTTGTTTGTAACACTTTAAGGGATAATAAAACTAAATATTATTGAACAATAACTAAACTAATACTAATAAAATACAAAAAGTGGGACAATAAAATTAGTTACAACAGTTTCTATTGTTGCCTTCGACGTTGCAACTCTGTAAGGCAAACAGTGGGATTCACCACCCTTTCGGATCGTCTCCGTCGATCATTTCTCAGTGTCGGGTGATCTTCTTGAGTTATGTATTCTTGTTCATGAGGTGCAGAGCTGTTCATATCCCAAGTTAAAGGAACATGAGAAATATTTCTCTGGTTCTGTGGTGTAGTTGACTCTATTAAACCAAAAATCATATCTAAAGGTATTAATGTGTCCGATGAGTCTGACCTCCTATAGGAAGTGTCTTTTCCTCCATAATTGAAACCTTGTGACCTCCCATATGAAGTGTCTTCTCCTCCATAATTGAAACCTTGTGATTGGGGATATGAAGTGCCTTCTCCATAATAGAACCCTTGTTACTGGGGATCAGGTGTGGGATGTAAAATTTGTTATTGCGACTCGAATGTGGGACGATATATCGGCGATGGGGGATCAACACGGAGTGGTTGAGTGTGAGTCCATCTTTGTCGTGCATCCTCAGTGTGAGTCCATCTTTGTCGTGCATCCTCCTCTCCTCCCAAACTAGCAATGTGAGAAAGACTAGATCTCACTATCCCTAATATTCTGTCAGCATCACTGTCAGTCTGAGGGACTTGTCGGAGGAGGTGTTGCTCATTCTGAACTTCATTATGCTGAAAAAATAAACAAAAGTATGAGATAAAAGAAATGAGAGATGTAGCAAAATATCATGCATCCAATCAAATACTAACCACATTATACAAAAGAGGACCCGTCCCTGTTTGGTATGCGTTTCTCGACCAATTAAAGGTCTGTGACTGATACCACTCCTGATAGTCCGATGCCGTGCCCAAACCCGGAACTCCATTTATAGTGCAATTTTCACGGTTATGCCACATTTCAATTTCCCGACTGAATTCTCCTATCATGTTTCCCACATCTCGCCCCCTGCGATTAATCCTCCTAAAGCATTCTACTGCTGGCGAAATAGTTTGTACGTAACCAAACTGTCGCATAACACCCTCAGGACGGTGCCACTCCACAATGTTAAAGCATATCAATGGGACTGATGATGTCCACTCTCTCCAACACAAACATTGTGGAGACAGTTCAGCAATGTCGGCATCAAAAAAATTGTACGGAGTCCAAACAAATTGAAATAAAACACAATATAATAATATCAAAGACATATAATACTTTATAATATAATATAATAATGTAACTATAATTTATCACTCACGTGATGATCACTCATCAAATCAAGCTGCTCTCTGAATGCAAGAAGATTGTTAGCAACAACAAAGCTTCGTGATCGAGGTGGAAACCACCTTCAATATGAAAACGAAAATAAGTAAAGAAAATATGATGTTGTTAATAAAACTGAATATATAAATAACTTAATGTGCACCATAAGGAGCTCGTGCAATGCCATTCTCATCTACCGGCTCAATATTATGAGGAAGCTTGGTAGGCCTAACAACCACTATCCGTGACCATGCCCAAATCTGTTAAAAGTAAATACATTAATCTCATGAGCATTCTTAGTTCTAAGTAAGGTAAAAACACAATGTACTGAAACACAATGTATCATACCTGTAGTAAATTTAATGGACCTGCAATACTTTTTTTGGTTTTCACGCATGCCTTTGAGAGTTCTCGGTACAAGTACGCCAATATAGCACTCCCCCAACTATATGTGCCGACTGCAGGAATGTTTTCTAACAGCTTCAACCAATGATATGGAATCACATCTCCGCTACTATCCGCACACATCATGACTATCAACAGAAATGCCCAACAGCTTGCTATTTTATCAACATCCGCCTCATCGGAACCGCCGTAATTTGGGTATTTTCCGCACTCACATGATCAACAACCTTCTTTGCTTTTATCTTCAACCCATTACTCGAAAAATCAAAATGGTCAGTCTTAATCCCTAGGATGTCGAAAATCCTGGCTTGATGTTCTTGTAATGTCGTACACTCATCATTAGCAATTACAGGATGACCGTCGACTGGTAAACCCCATATTATTGCTACGTCATGAAGAGTAATTGTAGCCTCTCCATTTCGTAAATGGAAAGTGTTCGTCTCCGAATGCCACCTCTCAACCACGGCAGATATAAGACCAAAATCATTTTCCATCTCACTTAACTTGTAAATGCGGTAAAACCCCATTTTATTAAGTTTATGAAGGACACGCGCATGTGGAACCTTGGGAAAGGCAGTATTGAATGTATGAGAGTCTGCTCGTCTAGAACGTAGTAATAACTCACTATCATTTGTGCTGAAAACCAATTCATACCTATGATTGGCTTGCTCGGTCAGCACACTATCGAATAAAGGCCCGTATATCATAGCCTCATTGCTTCTACCACTGGTACTCGCCATCCTGGATTGAAAAATAAGTGATAATAACACATAATTAGATTACGATGAATTCATTAAAATATTAGCCGCTAATGTATATAATTATTAAAAATTATAACGTAAAATCACAAAAAATTGTACCGAAAGATTCAAATTATACCTATAAATTATGTCAAATGTTAAACTATACATTCAAAATCATAACTAAAAATTATACTACAATTATAATAACATATAACGAGATTACGATGAATTAATTAGAATATTAGCCCCTAATGTATCTAATTACTCAAAAATATACCTAAATATTATATGAAAATTCTAAACTACACTAAAAAAATACATAAACCTAGCCATTTCAATATTAAACCTAAAATTATACATATACTTATAAATCATACCTCAAAATTTTATTAAAATGATAACACATTATTCGGCTAAATTATACTAAAAGCACTAAATTAAAATCTTGACTAACTAAAATACTAATATCATAATTACAATATTAAAAATAAATTATATAAATAAAATTTACCTTAAACAATTTGAAGAGAAAAGAGCAAAAAATCCCAATTGTTACAATTTGAAATGTTTGAATACACCTCACCCCAAGGTCGGGGTGTGGAATTTATACATCAGGAGACAGGAACAGCACAGTGTTGTTGACTGGGGAATAGGGAGAATTCTGACAATCATGCCTTGGACTAAGGCGTGGCTGTCAGATTTGTCTCTGGTCACGCCTTGGCCCAAGGCATTTTGTGGTATTTTCTGATACCCGATCAAATTTGTGGTATTTTTCAATTTTTTTTAAAAAAATATTATGGCTATGTATGGTTGTGAATTCTGAAAATATTTTCATTTTTTGGATCACCAAAAAATTAAAATACACAGTCCAAGCCAAATTCAACAGCAAATGGTCAAATTTTAAATACACTACACATTCCCCTATATAACAACCAATCATTTCAATCTTTTCACAATATTTTATCATTAATTACACTATTCCACTATCCCGCTAATTATTTTTCTTACTTTTTCATATTTTATATAATAAAAATTCCTATTCAATTTTTCAAATATTCCAATTATTATTCTTAAATAATATTTAATAATATATAATTTGAAAAAAAAATATTGTGTGATTTAATATTTAATATTTCATATATATTTAATAATATATGTACTTAAATTGAGACTTAATTGGCCATGCCTTTACCAAAAGTATATACAATATTGTGTGATTTATAATTTTATTTTAATAATTTCGTTTGTTGTTTATTAAGTTTTAAATTATACATTTTTAGCTTTTCAAGATTCAAATAAATACTGACTGAATCTCGATTATTTCATTTTGGTATTAACGTGGTATTTAATAGGGTTGCCCACGAGCCGAGCTCGAGCCGAGTCTCACCAAATTTCTCGGCTCGAGCTTGAGCAAAGATTTTTTGTAACATCATAGTATCTCATTATAAGAAGATGGAAATAAATTTGCCTCAATCAAATTGGAAATAAAATATTATATGTTAATGGAAAAAGAAATATAGAACTACTTATGCTCCAATCATATTTACACATTTCATAAAATATTGCATATATGGATCACATCCTATTTTTATATTTGTCCAATACAAATCATATAATTACACTAACTATTATAAATATAGACGAGCAAGATTCAATTTTCTTGAACTTTTAAAATATAAAATTGAAAAGAAAACACGAAATGGAAAAAGGATAAAAATCTAAAGCTAAAAAGAAATGAACAGGTGACAAAAAAAAAAAAAAACTAAAAATGAAGGGTCCCCCAAACCCATACCCGCTTCCCCACCCCAACCCATGAACGCCCCCCACTGTCTGGCCGCCTCTTTTTTTTTTTTATCTTTTCATTCTATTTGTATAATATATATTAGAGTTATTAACGCTAATCATCCCCCATGTCACGCAAAAGTGTCATTTTAGTCCCTCTTGTGAAAAAATTATCACTTTCATCTCTCATGTCCATAATTTGTACCCAAATGGTCTTTTTTTCGAAATTCCGATCAGATTTTCCGGCTTCCCACGCGAAAATAGGGCTATCCACGCATATATCATGCGCGTCTTCACGAGAAAATTCATAACTTATTGTAAAAAGCTCGGATTCATGAACCGTTTTCTTCTCATAAAACTAGACACATAGGGCTATCCACGCATATATTGCACATAATCAGGAGACATCTAGAACAAAGTAGTTTTGTATTAAAAAATTATCTAAAAATCTGTCAGAAATGATGCTTAGCTAATTTTTTAATACAAAACTGCTTTGTTCTAGACATCTTCTAATTATGTGCGATATATGCGTGGATAGACCTATGTGTCTAGTTTCATGTGAAGAAAATGGTTCATGAATCCGAACTTTCTACAATGAGTTATGAATTTTCTCGTGAAGACGCGCACAGCTGTCTGCACAACTGACAGATTTTTAGCTAATTTTTTAATACAAAACGGCTTTGTTCTAGACGTCTCCTGATTATGTACGATATATGTGTGAATAGCCCTATGTGTCTAGTTTCATGGGAAGAAAACGGTTCATGAATCCGAGCTTTCTACAATGAGTTATAAATTTTCTCGTGAAGATGCACATGATATATTCGTGGATAGCCTTATTTTCGCGTGAGAAGCCGGGAAATCTGGTCGGAATGTTGAAAAAGGACCATCTGGCTACAAATTATGGACATGAGGAATGAAAGTGATAATTTTTTCGCAAGAGGGACTAAAGTGACACTTTTGCGTGACATGGGAGATGATTAGCGTTAATAGCTCTATATATTATATTATGTGTGTATATGTATATATATATACACACACATATACACATATTCCTTTATTACCAACTCATAACATTATTAAAAAACTATATTATTTTAATATCTTTTCCTCCATCATCATCATATTCATAACCAACTTAATTATTTCATATATCAAATCAACTTTATATCACATCTACACTACTTTCAATCAAATTCTAAAAATACATCCAAACAAATAAATTAAATTAACATTTTCACACGAATTTCTGTAATACACATTCCCCAAAAAAAAACTCAAAATTTATTTCCGAAAACACAGCCATACTGAGCCTATATTTTTTTAAATTTGTCCCTATACTTGTTTCTTAGACCTTATCTTATATCCAATTGATGTACAGCAATGGGTCATAAGTGTGCAGACTTCCAATCCCAAACTCAATTGATTGAAGGTGTGGGTCCCTTCCGACACTTGAAAATCGTCAAAATGCACATTTTCATTGAATTGAATTGGCTCTTCTTTTTTTTTTTTTTTCATAATTCAAAGCGCAGCGAAACCAGGCTGTCCCTTGCAATTAATTTCAGGTACAAATACAATCACTCTCTCCTTCTCAATTCTCATACATACATACCTCTGCAAACATTATCATACGTATATTTAATGTGAATCAATGTATTACAGTTTACACAAATATAAAAAAATGTTATCCAAATGACGTTTTTTGATGGAAAAAAATACAAAAACAAAAACAAAATCAAAATCAAAATCGTGTGTTCCATTGTTGAGAACAACGATAGTGCATAACTAGACTAGCGGATTCCATCTTTGAGTTTGATATCTGTATTTTTGGCTGCTGAATATATATATATATATATATATATATATATAGATTCTTATTCGATTGAGTTGTACGAATATTTTAGATTTTCGTGTTTTGAATGTCAAAGGTATGCTTTTTTAGCAAGATGATAAGGTGTTTAATGATTCATAGTTGTTTGCTCAATGATTGAATATTGAACATAGTTTTTATAGCATGTAAAAACATCAAGGAATGTGTACTATTGCTCTTTGATGATCAATTTCTTCTATCATATATTACTCTCTCTGTTAGTGGGTAGGTCCTTTTCTTTCCTTTGGATGGTCAATGGTGGGTGTATAATAATGGCCATGTTTTGGAATAAGCGGAAGAACTCAATGTTGGTTCAACTACTTCTTTTGTCTTCTGCTCTGTTGAGCTGCATCAACAACGGGAATGCTGGTGTGACCAGTCCCTTTGTTCGTAATGAGTGGCCGTCAGTCGATATTCCTCTGGAGAATGAAATTTTTGCTGTTCCTAAGGGTTACAATGCACCGCAGCAAGTAAGCTTTTGCAATTGTTCAACAATCTCATTATCCAACTTAAATAAAGAGACAACTAAAATGTATGATTTTGCAATTTGAAGGAGTTTGTGAGTCTTGTTTTGTCTCGCAATACAAGACAGTTCATTTCATTCTTGTTCACTCATAAGAGTACAAGTAAGCTGGTGCCGACATATTGTGAATATTGTGTAAAACACTCATTTGTTGGATATGTTAGCCTATCTACAAAGTATTAGCATGTGCATACATCATACAGAACATTCGAGGCTTCTCGATTGCTTGGTCAAAGTTGAACTCTGTAATGACTTAGATCAAGCTCTAAAAAAATGCTGTGCTATACTATACTATTGCTTGGTAATATTTAGTTCAGTTAATCAAATGAATTTTGCTTTTTCTTTTTTGATTCGACAAATTTGTTTATGATATTCTCTAACAGCATGCATCGTATGCCAGGTGCACATTACACAGGGTGACTATGATGGGAAGGCTGTGATTATTTCCTGGGTAACAGCTGATGAACCGGGGTCTAACAAAGTCCAATATGGCTTATCAGAAGGAAAGTATGATTTTACTGCAGAAGGGACAATGCAAAACTACACCTTTTACAACTACAAATCTGGATATATTCATCAGTGTCTAATTGATGATCTTCAGGTAACTTTGTATTGAATTGTGTGAATTGCAGGTACATCAATGGCCGTAGTCTGCAAATTGAAGCAAGCTGCATATATATATACACACACAAATATATATATATATTTATTTTTTGATTTTTACAGCACCGTGGACATCTATATACTAACTTAAGATAGTACGCATGTCTTGTAATTTTCAGACATCAATAGAAAGAAGATGCACAAAGTAGTCAAGTTATTGTCTGTTCAATATCTTATTCTTTTCGTTCATAGAGATAGGTGTTTGCTTTTGCAGTATGACACGAAGTATTATTATGAGATTGGAGATGGTGATTTTTCTAGAAGATTCTGGTTTCGAACACCTCCACAAGTTGATCCAGATGCTCCTTATAAATTTGGAATAATTGGTTAGTGTTTCTTTCATTTTGCAATTATAAATAGCATATATCTTCCTCCAGATTTAATATGCAGCCACCAGCAATCCACCCTAATTGTGATAAAGGTTTCCTTAAAGAAATCTGCTAAAAATGTAACTGCAAACACCAAGTCTGTTGTATGGTGAATAATAACCAATAAAATTTTCCCTTTCTAGTAATGGTTTATTAAGTTTTACATTTTCGTTTTGGCTGATCATCTCGAACTGCAATGTCAATAGGTGTTTTGTGGTGTATGTTTCTTTCAATATGGACAGTTTGATTTTATTATCTTAAAAGGCAAGAGAAAATTCACTTCGTGTTAGTATCAAATGAGCTTTATATAGCTCAATACATGCAGTTCTTAGTTTTATGAAAATTATTTAACCTTCTTTGGTGCCAGAATCTATTCATACTTTTCTGCCTCAAACTAATAATTGAATATGAATCCTCATCTGATATTGGTTCAGTCTTCAAGTCTAGGGTCTCTCCACCAGTTGCACCTCGAAAGCTCAGCACTATTCTACATCTATGTGTGTGTGCGCATACAAATATACATATTCGTACACACATGAAAAGGAGAGAGCACTTTTTTGAAACTCTCTGGCACAGTCGTATCATAGATAACATGCGTGATGAACGGTTTGACTGGCTTACAATGGAGGCGAAGGTAAACAGCCGTTGAGATAGTAGGGTCCAAGTTTAAATGCATGAAATGCTTGAGCTCTTCCATGATACGCGAATAATGATTGTGGATCTTATCATTGGTCGGGATTGAATTGGTATGTGTATATATAAAGAGAGATAGGTTATAGTGGGTAGACGAGGTCAAGGCAGAGGTGCCCGGTTGCTTAATCGGCCACAGGAGAGTTGGGAAGGGAGATAAGATAGAAACAGGGTAAGACGTGACGATATAAGTAGTTCGATCGGATGGGGAGGGTGGTGGTAAGAAAGAGTGTGTTCCAGAGGAACGAAGGATGGAGAGTTATAAATTTAATTAGCGTTAATCTATAACTGTTGGATCTAACCATATTCCTATCCGTTCTAGTTATCTTGTATTTTCATTTCTAGATGAAGAGTTTGCTAAGATTGCTAAAACTTTTTAAATTCTTCTAGTCTAATAACGTTTTTTAAATTTCATGTTTGATCAATATTAACTTTCAGTACCCAGTCCTGTTAAGAAAGAATAAGTTTTTAAAAGGAAGTTGTTATTGGGAATCATATACAGGAGACGATTCTCCCTACTGACAGCAAGAGCGGATCCAAGATGGAAGCCTTCGGGGGATGAGGAGGGGGGGTTGCTATTACATCTAGTTACAAAAGTTTGGACAATTTCACATCTACAGAAATTTGTTGCATTTTTATTTTGTTTCTAATTGCTTAGCAACTGTGACATGAATAGATGTTGTATAAAGTAAAATTGATTAAATTTACACACTCACAAAACAGACGAACAACTTGAAATTGTTCATATGGAGCAAAAAAAACTAGATGCTTCGTAAAGCTCGTGATATTTGCAGTAGAAACAGTTCCATCTTCTCTAAGACGAGTCAGCTTTTTTGCCTGCTCTTTCATGGTTTCCTGGTCACAAACATTTATAAATTCAAATTGTTTCAGATGCTATCCATGATTCTTTCATGCAAGTTTTTGCCATATAAATCTATTGATGAATGTCATTTCGTTTGATGTAGGTGATCTTGGTCAAACATATAATTCTCTTTCGACTATTGAGCATTGTTTGGAGACTGGTGCACAGACTATCTTATTTGTTGGAGATCTTTCTTACGCTGATAGATATGAATATCATGATGTTGGTGTCCGCTGGGATTCATGGGGTCGTTTTGTTGAACGTAGTGCAGCATATCAGCCGTGGATCTGGTCAGCTGGAAATCATGAAATAGAGTACTTCCCATATATGGTAAAGCATAGAGTTGAATGTTATAAATTGATTTTGGTTTTAATTTTGAAGAAGAACATATGGGCAATTAGATTTGACTTCTCCTTATACACTTTTCTTGATTTAGACTGTTTTTCGTTTCAGATCTTTGGTATGTGTCATCTTTGATTCTGTTAAGCATGTACTCCCATTACAAAAGATAGTCACATGTATATAAACTAATTTTATTTCATTTTTCTTCTATTTGTTAACTACTTGTACTTGTTTCACAAAGGTAGACCACTGGAAACTACTGACACCAGTATCTTGTTAACAAATGCTTTCAGCAACAGCATCGGGACACTATGAGCAGATATAAAAGCATTTTATTCCACTGACCCTCAGTTTTTTTCTTTAAATCAGATTCTTCGATTTGGATATGTAAAATCTGTTATATTTCTGGCTTCTTCCCAGAAATACTTGGAAAAAAGCCATACATTCCTCCAACTGCATTTAATGTTGCCAATTGAGAAACCTCTGTTTCTCTTCTATCTATATCTGATTCTTTCTCTTTATTTATTCCTTACCTTCCTATCACTTGTGTGCAATATTTATGTTATGTAGGCATACGGTTCAAATATATCACACCCATAACAAAATTTCTTCCATGTGAGGTTCTCTCTCTTTCTACTTGTGATCACTTCTTATTTTACACTTTTCCTAATGTTCAGGGGGAGGTTATTCCTTTCAGAAATTATCTGCATAGATACCCTACACCTTATCCTGCAAGTAAAAGCAGTAGTCCTCTGTGGTATGCAGTTAGACGGGCATCTGCTCATATCATTGTCCTATCCAGTTACTCTCCTTTTGGTAATTTACTATTTCCCCATTTGCAATTGGGCTTCTTTCATATTTGGCGACCTAGTATGAGAAATTATTAATTGGTAGTTTCTGGACGTTTAATGACTTTGTCCTTTTATGCTTCTTTTCTTTAGTCGACTACATTTGGGGTACCAAACAACATTTGTTAAAGTTTCCAAGTTATTAATATCTGTAGTCTTGTCTTTTCTACAGTTACTGCTACTGTAAAATGTTCTGTATTATGCATGATCAGAACTTAACATGATGTGTGTAAGATATAAATGATCCCAGACGTTCCAGCCATCATAACAATATCACTAATCATTACTTTTTTAATTGCTTTGAATGGGTTCACATTATTGAATACATGACTTCTCATTATTATAGACACCCATATTTTTGAGGTGGCATGTTGCACAGCAGAATCTAAGAATGTAAGTTATGGTGTTGCCGATAGAAAACGTATTCTTGTAACTTTGCACAACACATTATTTTCACACGAATCTCCGAAGTACGCATTTTCTGAAATTTTTTCAAGATTCTAACTAAGAAACATAAACGAACAAGGCCTAAATATTTTTGCAGTACCGTGATCTAAACATCAGGGTGGAACTCTGATCAGAGAAGGGGAACTTAAGTGGCTCTATTTCGTACTTGAGTTTTTCCAGCAATTTAAATCTGTGTTCAAATGCAATAGGACACCTAGATATGACCAGCCAATTATTGCAACCCAAGGAACTCACTATACTTGAACAAGCAAGATCTTTGATCGATATATGCAAGTTGTACTGAAGGGTGTGCATGCCAGTTAAATTGAGCACACCATGTTTTGTAGGATATTTCCTAATAAAATAGGCTACTAATACATCATGCTCTTTAAGAGATCTCAATCGTCATGCATATTATAGTTTTAAAAATGCAAGCATGTTGTCGTTCATGAATATGCAGTCAACAAATCAACCTCAAGGTGTATTGTTGTGTGCATAGAAAATATGCTACATTGGACAGAAACATACATCCCCACAAAAGTAATGAATGAATATAGAAAATGAGCCCTCCTTACGTTGGATGGCATAATGTTTCTGTTTATATCGTTTACCCAGTACCAACTGACCCGTGCTTTTAGGCAGTGTATTATAACTTGCTGTATGTTCTGATCTTTTTTCTACAATTGATTATTTCACATTCAAGCTACTCTCATTCTTTTGTTACAATAATCAAAACAAATTTTTCTCCTTGTCAAGCTCAAGTTTTACAGAGGTAATTTGATTATTACTATTTCCAATATCTGGAAGTCTAACCCATGATAGATGGTCTTATGAAAACAGTAAGACTGTGATATGAGTTTCTTTATCCTTATTTCATCCTGAAAATGAGAAAGAAAAACCATTCATGGTCACTACATGGTTAAGGGCTCTTGATAGATCAATTAATCGTTTTCATGTGATACACAGTCTTCACCTGTGTTTGCTTATTTCTTTTTTTATTTTTTATTATGTACTCTTCTTAATTTGCTTATATTTGTTTACATCATGGCCAGTAAAATATACTCCTCAGTGGACTTGGCTTCAAGAAGAGTTAAAAAGGGTTGATAGGGAGAAGACTCCTTGGCTTATTGTCCTGATGCATGCCCCAATTTACAACAGCAATGATGCTCATTTCATGGAGGGAGAAAGCATGAGAGTTGTGTTTGAGAGCTGGTTCTGTCGCTATAAAGTTGACATCGTCTTTGCTGGACATGTCCATGCTTATGAAAGATCGGTTCGTCTCCCATTGTGTTCTTATTTCATATGCCCCCCCACCCCCAACACACAACACACCACACACACACACAAAAAAAAAAAAAGTAAAAAAAAAATTACTTGGTCTATCCATGGAAACACTCGGGCTGTGTTTGTTTATGTTTTCAAACAAATTTTGACCAAAACTTGTTTGTTTTATGCTTTTTTGACCAAAAAGGACTTTTTTGGCCAAAAAGGATTTTTTTGGTCGAAAAATTTGTCAGCTATTGTCTTTTTATTTGTCTCTGCTTTAGGGTGCCTACTAATTACATCAATTACAATATATATATAACTATAATATTACAATTATTTAAAACTTATATTATATTATATTTTTCAATTATTAACTAATTATAAACACAATTTTTCAGACAAAAACTTACATGATTTGACTGCGCTACAGTAACTTTTGTCTCTTTTGAAAATAAAATCAAACACAAAACTAAACACATTTTCATCAAAATACACAACTCCCAATAAACTTTTTCATCAAAATTTTCAACAAAAAAAACCCCAAAATAAAAACAAACACAGCCTCAACTTTTGCATAAGAATTGTAGTATTAGCTACACCCTGTTTGCTGACGCAGATGAAACTTTGGTTGAATGGGGAACCAAACTGTGCTTCTTGTTACTAGTTCAGGCAAAACGTGAAATATCATATGCACCAAGGTGTTTTGTTCTAGGGTGCTTCACTTTTTTTTACTTTTATCACATATCACCCGAGTTAGGAAAAAAAAATCTCATGCTCCATTATCTTTTTGTGTTTATATTATTGTAACAAACTCCATAATTTCAGTACCGTATCTCAAACATAAGATACAACAACGCATCAAGTGGTGCTTCAAATCCTGTACCAGACAAATCAGCTCCTGTTTACATAACTGTTGGGGATGGAGGAAATCAAGAAGGTCTTGCTCTGAGGTAAAGCTTTTTTGCAGCCTCAGAGTATTCTCTATATGTGATGCATGTATAACATCAAAATATCTGTTGCCTCCGCAGATTTAGAGATCCCCAACCAGATTATTCTGCTTTTCGTGAAGCCAGTTATGGACACTCTACATTAGAGATAAAAAACAGAACACATGCTTTGTACCATTGGAATCGGAATGACGATGGAAAAAGAGTACAAACAGACTCATTTATGCTACATAACCAGTACTGGTCAGTACACTTAAAAACTTTCTAAAACATATTTGAGCTTTGCAAATGGTTTTCTTCGTTTTTGAATATTATTTCATTTTTCAAGCATATGACCTGTTTCCTTATGTTTATTACCTAGTCTTTAGAATTTACAACTTTTAGCCCGAAATGTAACGGAATTTGGATTGGGGTTTCAGAAAACTGGGATCTTGCTTCGCCTCGTTTTTTTTTCTTTTTCTAAGCATGATAGAATCTATGTGAAAAATTGTTGACCCTGATAAACTTTGTTTGATGAATATGTAAAATATGATTGGGGGTGATGTTGCAGGGGAGACAATCGTCGAAGACGAAAACTGAACAAAAACCGTCTTCATTCTGTATTAGACAATTTACCACTGAGTTTGATATTGTGAATTAGCTCTTGAGCAGCGATGATCCCTTCCATTCCAATTGTGAGTGCTGGTGTTTCTCTTCATGGAAGCCATTGTTGTAATAAATTTGTTTGTTTTTAGATTCAACCATCTATTATGTAAATATTCATTAGTTTATAACTTTATATTTTAAGTTAAGCACGCTTGGCTGTACAGCATTTAAGAATCAAGTAATCATCATATCATTATTAACAGCTATGGAATGTTCATTTTATCATGACCATTCGAATTCTGTGTTTTATTCTAGGGATTTAAAAGAGAAATTATATCTTACATTATGGCTTTACATAGTGGCGGATTCAGAAAATTTGATCAGTGGGAGCACAATTTACCACCGGTGGCCTAATATGCTATATTTATGGGGAAAAATATAAAAAAAAATTAGAATTGCTCTATTCGTAAGCCTAAAATTTTTATTTTTCCCTTTATTTGAGTTGTAGAAATGTGTGATGAAAGAGGGAAAAAGTGAAAATTTGGGAATTAAAAAATAGATTGAAAAGGTCAAATGGCATACTAAGTATTTTTGAGTAATAGAGGTGACTATTATTATTCCAAGCTTTGTTCTCAGACTAATTAAAATGATAAATACAACATTGGCATCATTCAACCACATTTGACGTTGATGCTTAAAATCATACCAACCTGCTACTACAATTTTCAGCAGTTTTACTTTTACAGCAACACTACTAGAATAATTATATTATACGCACAAACAATAATTCACTTGTACAATCCCTACAAGGATTAACGTATCATATTTTCATCCTCTGTAAACTGGTTGTGGGATCCGTTTGAGATGCAACTTTAGTATTCCTGATTTAACACCATCCAGAGGAAATCTATCTGTATATTCACCTTCCATTAAAACCCTTGTCAATGTTAAGATGCATCTTCCCATGTAATCCTGCATTCCAACAAAACATATAGATTGCTTGTTCAAAAACGAAAAGAAAAAAACATATAGATTATGCTAACAGAACTGTCATTCAATTCCCAAAAGTATTTCCCATAACATATTTCGTATCTTCTGTTTTATTCCAAATCACATATGGACGTCTGCCAAGTTTATAAGAAGTTCCCTTAAATATACACATAGATGAGACCCACACATAAACATCACACACAAAGTCTCAACGCATTTGAAGCAAATTCTTATAGTCATCAACCAAATGAAATGAAACCAAGGATCCTTGATTAGCCACTCTTCACCAATCTTGATTAGTATAGCTGTGTCACTATTCAAACTTAAAAGTGTATCATATAGGCTGAAGCTCGGCCCATAGAAAATTTATCAATCATTGGTTACTTTTAACCTTTTCCTTTGTTGCACAAATAAACTGTTGCAGTTTTGTAGAAACTTGCTTGCTTTGCCAGACATAACGGAAAAACAACATATTTTGTTCTCTTCACTTCCTAAACATTTCATTTACTTGACCAATTATCAGTTGTTCGTTCCCCCTAATTTACTAGAGTTGGAAAAACTCATTCTGTGTTCTATATCACATATAATCAGTTCATTAAATTCATACTAATTTATAGATGAGCTGTGTCAACAAATAAATTAGTGTCTTCAGACAGATATTAAATTCATCCTTATTTATACCGGTTATTTTTACTTGGTGCTACCAGAAGCAGTTTACTTTTACGCATGAACAAGAAAAGCGTACTCCCATAAACCTTGTCTATTGACTTTAACTTTCTCTAGTTATTAGTACCACTTTTTTTCCATTCGTCGAGTCACGAGTGTTGGTGTATGCCCTCAAATGCCATAAAGATGATAGATTTACAGGGCATTGATTTATAACTAAACAATACCATTTCGTAATATGAGGCATTATCTTGTTGTTTTCTTATTGGCGTTTGTAAGGTTTTCATAAACAACATAAAGTCCTTAATAATAAGACAAACATTCTACTCCTATGGGTTAGGAAGATTGGCACTAGAAAGGTTTGATCTTTATTATCTAAATTTGGTTCGCAAGTCGAATAAAGTATTGACTAAACTTCAATACAGAATAGAGACTTGTATGATGTAAGTTTTGACAGAGAAAGTGTCAGTTAAACAATATAGGAATGATAGTGGGAACTTATGTCATAGACATCTCAGTCTAATTGATGTGTTCGAACACGACTCGTATCGGTTTCATAACATGGGTTTTCACTCATTGACAGTCAATGATGAAACTGATAAGTTGTGATAGGTACGCGTGAACCTTAGACCTGAGCAATCCATCAAGTGGCAGTCTTAACGGATTGGCAAAATGGGATCTATTCTCTCATAAGTGAATGAGCTAAATATCCTATGCAGTCATGAATGAATGAAGTCAAAAGTCTTTGGCCAAAGCATAAAGAGATACTCATGTTAGACATGAAAAAATATACTCAGTGACCTCGATTCATTGTGAGCTAATCATATGGTCAAGTACTGTGAGTTTGACAAAACCATGACTCTCACTTGACTGAGATATATGAATAAAAGATTTATATTCGTACGGAATTCTCAGCGTAAAAGGTTTGGAATGATCTTATTCATTCGTTCTCAATTGGATACGATGTGAGCCACTTGACTGGCTAAATGTTACTCACATCCTATTGGTTTCCTCCCAATTGCCTTTTGAGACGAACCTAACGAGTCGCGCTCAAAAGAATTGCAAAAGGAAAAATCATGGAAAAGACTTGAGAGAATTTTTCGGTATTGGATATCGAAATTAATTAATTAATTAATCATTAGATGATTTTATTAATTAATTAAGTTAATGAATTAATTAAATTTTTTAGGGAAGATTAATTATAGAATTAACATGTAATTAATTAGTTATTTAATTTATTTATTTATTGAATAAATAACATTAATTATTTAATTAATTAAAATGAATTAAGTGGACTAAAGCCCGAAGGCTTCATATGGCTTAAAGTGGGCGTCCAGATTGGTTAAGTTGCCTAGGGTTATTATTTTCTAGAGTAGAATATACTACTTAGTGAAAATAATAACAAGTTAAGAATCATAACTTTCTCTCTAAGTCAAAACTCTCCAAACCCTCTCTCTCTCTAGCCGTCTCTCAAGAAGAAGAAGATGGGATTTTTTGCTTTTGACTCCGGCATGGCAATTTAGAGACAGCGACAAATTTGCTATTCAATAAAGGATTGTGAAAGTTGGTTCAGAATTCAACATACGCGAAGAAAGGTACATGAATTCGAAACACAATTTGAATATGTGAAATCGAGATAAACCGCTTGGGCTTTCAAATATTTATCTTCCGCTGCGTTTTTTATGCAATACAACCCAACAACGAGAAACCTACTTAGATTCTTATCAATAAGTCAATCAGGATATGAATACCACTTATTTCCATGAGATGTATGATATACACCATTGCTTTATTATCCATATTCGACCAGCATAATGCATCCAATGATTATTGAGAAAAGAGAAATGTACCTTCCCAAACGTGTCATGGTCCCAAACTTCCAGGATTAGCATATCATGTAATCCATCCTCAACAACAAAATCATAAGTCTGATTCCAAACAGGATTCAAACAATTATTCACAACCTAGAAAAACAAAAACAAAAATCACATGAGTATTGTTGGAACATATTACAATCTATGAGTGGTGTAGTATAATCAAACTGTAAAAAAGGGGTCCACAAAAGTAACAGTAAAATGAAATGCTTTCCGTTGCTTGTTGATACATGAATTCTTCTCAACACTAAACCAAGAGAAACATACATACTCTGGTTTTGTCTTTCAATTCAGTTTTCTTCATAGTGAGCACAACAAAAGGGTCAGGCTTCCCTATTAGGTCTGTCGGTGCCAAGTCTTCTGCAGATATCACAGTAACAACAAGTACACCTCTTACAATGACCTCCCTTCTTTTGTTGGTTTCACCACCATTCTCAATGACATCTTTCCCTTCTGCTTCAATTTTAAAGACCTTCTCCAATGAAGTCATAGAGAATTTCTGGGCAAAGGGATTGGTAAAACTATTCTCCATGCCATTAGGAATATAAAGAAGCTCCAAGTGTACCTGGAAATGTAAAGATGCGAAATTAGAGAATGACAGGTGTATATTTCAATTTGACTGCATTTCACTTGAATGGTTCTCACAAAACAGTTTTATGCCCACATTTCATTGAAACGCATCAATTTGTTAAGGTTGACACGTGAACTTGCATACAAATAGGAGGATAAAAATAAGCCAAAGGATTTCCAGAAAAATGTCGAACATATCAAGAGCATTTTGCTAAAAACCCGTGCGTGCCACTTCCATATCCAGAACAAAAGAGGAGTTCACAATGCCGTGTGGGACTATCTCCACGAATAACAACAGCCCTGAAATTCTTTCACTTTCACATATAGTGAGAAATCAGCATCATTCAACAAAATCGGAAGAAAAAGGCAAAATCATTGAACTGATGTCTCCGAACAAGTACATTTTTTGCTATCTTTAAAAATTAACATAATGAGAAAAAAGAAAGTCTGTAATGAACTTTGATCTTATTGTGACATTGTAACAATTTGTTTTTAACAACGGTGATCTTTCAAATTTGCAATACAATTATTGATATCATGTTAAGGAATTAGCTGCATCAATCCAGTAGTATTAAGTAATTGCAATAATGATGAAAATTATTTAGTCTAATCCTTTTGGTCCTTGAGGCAAAAGTTTCTGATATAAATTTCTTAAAAGATTTTATCAAAAGTTGGCAGTCGATAGCTCCCCGAAAAATAGATTTGTGGTCCTGGTGATTCATTTATATTTAATGCGATAAATGCAGATAAGTGGGCAAACCAAATCAAGAACAAGAGCTCTAAAAGCACAACTTATTTACAATTCCTGGAGGCCATGGAGCAAATGAGGAGAACATATTAGCACATTTCATGCAGAATAGTACCCGGCGCGTCAAATATTTGAAAGTCATCCTTGTAATAACTCTATGAGGTGTCTTATTATTTAAAAAGTCAAATTCTATTACAATTTGGCCCCAGCAGTTGGAGCAGGGCAGGAGCTTGGCAGCAGGACCTGTGCCCTATGCAGGCAGGATTCTGCCTTTGAGCTGCTTGCGCATAAGGTGGTGGCAAAAGATGGCACTGGAACCGAAGAATTTTTCAAAATCTCAAGTTGTTCATTATTTACTTCCCTCATCTTATCTGAAGCTGCTTACTTAAAGCAAAATAAGTTTCCAAGTATATAACATGAGAGTAATTTTTGTAGAAAAACGTAATCGTCGAAAAGTGAGGGATAATAGATTTGGCACCTGCCCTCTATTTTTATTGTCTCTCTGAATCTCCAAATCTTTAACCAATTTCAACCAAACATCCTTCACCTTGCCAGGCTGAAGTTCACTTAGCTGGATTTGAGCACATCCAATTAGTTCAGCTGACTGAAGACCTTCATCATCATAGATTTTTACCACCAAGTGCTGTGTTGATGCATCTTCAACTATGAACTCAAAGTGTTCATTCCAGACTGGACTTAACTGGTTATTCTGGGGAATAAGAGAAGATAAGGAAAAAAATAGGTATCTCTGCTGTCAATTGATAAAAGGATCATGGTGAACTATTTAAAGGGAAGTGACATCTTACAATTTTGAATAAAAAAAAAAAAGACATCTTACAATGGTCCTGCTTTTCTTCATCCTATCACGTAAAGGCCGTACATATAGCAGTGCAAAAGGATCAGATTTTCCTATAATATCTTTGTTTGTTAGCTCTTTTGCTTGGACAAGTTTCACCTCCAAAGTTCCCATAGGCTTCAGTTCAAGTTCACTAAGAAACAAAAATAAGATGATGTCAACCAAAACCGCCCTTACCAAACATACTCGTGTTATGTAAAGCCACTGCTGAAGACAAGAGTCCTTCCAAATGGTGCCACAATTACTTAGCTAAAATGAAGCTCTCAGGATATTAGAGGTATGTGCGTGCATATGTACAACTATTGTCACCTCATTTCACCACCATTATTATCGGTAATATGTTTTTATTCTTAATATTATAGCAGTAACTACAAATAATAGCCATCGCCTCCTCATGAAATGGATCATGAATCTTAATGTTGGAAATCAAAAACTCATAGCTACAAATATTTATCCAGCGTTCAAGATCTAAAAGCACAAAATGGTGCTGAACAATTACTTGATGTATTCCACTCTAAGCATCTTCCCTTACCAATTTTCTAACGTATTGCAAAATCCCACTCGCCAAGTTTCGCACTGTTGGATAGCATGGGTCGGGTCCTGACCCGTGACCCAAATTGCATCCATATTTAGTTGATAGGACTCTTCTAGAAGGAGTAGAAGTCCTAGTAGATTTGGGGACTCATCTATTTAGTTAGATGGATCTCCCCAAATCTCTAATAAGAAAACATACGTAAAAACAGAAAAATATCTGAGTTCTCTCTTCTCTCTCAAAGAAAAGACGTTTCATCTCTCCCTCTTGGAGTATCACCAATTTTTCCTCTAAGGGTTTAAGGTGTGGGCATATTGGGGGTTGCTCTAGTAGCTAATCCACTAAGGAAGCGAAGTCATACACGGGGGATCGTAGAAGAGTCCGAGGATAAGAGCATAACACGTAAATTAACTATTCCGCAGCGATTACCAAAAGGTATATTACGTGTTATTAGGTATTATGATCCTACACTCAAGATTGCAACCAATTGGCTCGATTGAAAAGAACATCATTTTGGTGCGAACTAAACTAATGCAGGGATGTTACCCAGAATGCTTTTCAGGGAACGTACTATACATGATGCCTCTAGCAAAGAAGCACTATTCAGTTAACATGCAAGACCAGTTTTCTATATTAAGAGGTGTGCTCCAGTTAAGCAGTTAAAATTTCACAGTTACCACAATCATGGGACAACATTAATTGGAAAAAGGAGGGAGAAAAAAGTATTACAATGTGAAAATACCTGTAATCTCCAGGCAATATAGGGATAACTTTTCGAACTGGCCATGTAATAGAATCTTCCACAGCATCTCTTATGGTGTTCTATAAGAAAAAATGTCCCTTCAGCACTCCTTGACGAAATGGATTTTATTGCTAAAAATATGAGGTCATTTTGTCGTTTGTGTGTGCTAGGGCATGAGACCCATGCTTAAATTTCATTAGTAGGTATGTGAGAAATCTTTAACGAGTTGAGGTAAAAGTTCCATCATCTGACCATAATTTGAGGCCACACTAGAAATAAGGCAACGAATACAGAAGCAAAGATGAGAACTAATCTAATATTCCCACTCCCACGCTGAGACTTTTTCGTTTATTTTCCATTTCCTGAACACCGGGAATTCTACTAAACTTTCTTTCAGCTCTTTGGCACATAGAGAGCGAAAAACAAACACGCAAGACACCAATGTATTCCAAACTATTCAACCTTGCTAGGGAAATGAAAAAAGAGAGAACAAAGTAGTCCTCAGTAAGTATATACAAATCAAAATTTAGAAGATTTAGTCACACCACTTAAATCTTCAAAATATTCAAGATTTGTCAGGAAAGTCCTCTACCTGCAAACCATACCCAACATGTATCCTATGAAAATGACAGAATACTTTACTTGAATCTGATAGAATAAAGAAAAACATGTTAAACAGACCTCAATCGCATCAGCTAGGCCAGGTATTGTTGATATGTCTCCTCCAATAACTTTTAGCGTGAAGTCCAGCTTTTTCTGAAATTCATATAAAAAAACTTATCTTAACTTTTTTACTTCAATGCTCGCGAACTCATACTTCGATACGTCCACATCAAAAATAAATCGAGTAGTGCGTGTTTTGAAAAATGAATGGTCAAAAAATTGCAACACCAAGATAACGTGATACAATATTTAAGAATATAGACAGGTCTACTACAAAACAATATGCTAGTATATTCACAATAAAGCATATATATTATTCCTGGACTTTCTTTATGAAACTATACACTAAATTTCTGCTTGAAGAATCAGAAAACCATGTCAAGAAAATACCATACCTTCTGCCGTAAGGAAAAGCAAACAGCTCCAAAGCAAGGAAACTCGTCAACTAGTGGTCTGAAAATCAACCTGAAGATCCCAGTAAACCCAATATTTTTCACCTATACAGAGGGAAAATCTAAAATATGTAATCCACTTCAGCAAGAAACTGAATGCCATCTTTTGAACAGAAACAACAATAAAATAATTGGAGATGCAAGAGGATGAAATGATATAATTTTCACACACCCAAATCAGACAACTAAATGGCCCTGAGAATTGAATAGCTATTTTGTTTCCTTCATTCATCGAAAGGCAGATAAAAATCAGGTAAAGCTTTCACGAGAAAACTAGAGTAGGATCATATACCATGAGATATATTAGATGTTAATAGGCAGAGTGAAGTGCTCTACATAGAGTCTGCAGCCAAATCCAACGACGGAAAAATGAGGATCAAACTTTAACAGACAATTTTACTCTCATGTATCTGTGCTGATACAGAGAAAACATGCATGGTATTGGTTCCACAATAGACTTTATTAGCATTGTCATGCACTAACCGACTTGCTTTAAATGCCAAGTCCAAGTTCACAAGTAGGAGCTCCAATGCATACAAGCAGAAGCATTTTCCCACCAGCTAAACAGCGATTAGGTGAAAGCATTATCCTGCTCTTACACGTGAGACCCTCGTCATATCCAATCCGTTGTCCATAACCAACTCCATCAAGTCACAAGGATTGTTCAGATGCCATTAAGAAGGGCTCGACAAACTTCAGGACAATTCGATAATACAAGGTAAAGTGATTTTGACAAAAGATAATTCTTGAACTTGCCAATTTTCTTACAAAGCATACGTTGTACTTACCAGTCCACCTGACGCATATGCAAGAAAGTCAAAGTACTATACTCTTTTTCAACAAATTAATTGGCTAACTATTTAGAAACAATAATTCAGGAGGGCATGGCTAATACTGTTGCCATGTTTTGATGGACTCCAACACCACGGCCCGACATTCCCAAGGCCTAATTGCTGGGGATAGAAAGTAGAAAAACAACAATGTATTAAATCTCCGGACCAGCATATCAAAGCCATATTATGTTACAATTTTTTTGCAAAAATATGAATAATGTTTTTTTGATTTTCTGTGTTAGTGAAGAAATTTAGTAAGTTTCAGACAATTCCAGGTTCCTTCATTGGTAGTTTGAGATCATTTTATGCCTTAAATTATTAGCTAATATTGCTATTGAGATCATTTTAGTAGATGGAGCATCTCCAGCATTGTATGGCCGTGACACTTTTCAAGATAAACTACTAATGCCTTCTATTTTTGTTGTGCTTGTCATAAATTATTGTTTGTTTTCAGGTAGATGGTGCAAACCAATGCATCATAATAATTTGGTTAGGTTCGGGCCTTTTTTGAAGACTATACATGAATTAGGGCATACGTAACATCTCTCGCTCACACAGACAGTTAATTGTTTCTTTCATAATCTATAGCATAGACAGAACCCAAAGGTACAATATTAATATATGAAAAATTGTTTACTCTTGTGTGCAATCTTTACACTCTTTTATGTAAAAGAAACTCACCTACAGACTCTGGTCATGTAGTTCGTCCATGTGCAGGTCTCAAAGCAATAATAATATGACATCTAATGGACTCACAATCAGGAGTTTGTTTTTTTCAAGTCATCAACGGTTAGGAAAGTTTGCACACTGTCATTCTCTATAACTTACGCATTTCTCCACCAAATGACACATCATACTATTTGCAATCTAGCACTGAGCAATAATTTTCTCTCAATAAAAATTTATATGCAAAGATATAAAGATTTTCTTTTAAAATCACTAATATAAAGATTAGACTTCCTTAATTGTTTTATTTGTTCCTCACTTAAACTGATATAAATAAATCTTCACAATTATTGTGGCAGAAAGTAAACATATTGCATATACTCTATTAAAGTCCTGCGATCTTAATATTCACCAAAGTCCTGGGATCTTAATATTCACCAACATAAAGGGCTGAATATTGATGAAAAGAGCTCTATTAAATAATTCTTAATGAGACACTGTGAACATAGACCCGCACAATCCGTCCGAACCGATCTGCCTAATTAGAATTTTTGGATAATAGTAGCAGTTTGACAATATTGCAACCCGCCACTTTCGGGGTTGGACGTGGGTTTAATAACTGCAACCCGCCTTACCCACAACCCGACCACTAATTATACATGTCGCGCGCGAGTGCACACACACACACACAAATATATATATATATATAGATATATAAATATTAGCACCAAACTTTGAATACAATATATACATATATACTCTTAGCAAGATTGGTTTTATTCATATTCATTTACCACCATTTTTTTATTTGGACGAACAAATTGAATGCCTTGTTTTACTTATTTGAACAAAAGTTTCATTTTCCTAATTAAGGAAACATATATAATATATATATATATATATATATGTGATAAATTTATATTACAATTTAGTTTTATTAATATTCGAAAGTTTTCATATATGTTATATTTATATTATCATATATATGATATATATATATATATATGGATAATTACATTGGGTACCCATGAGTATTGCCTAATTACGAAAAACGCTCTTTAGCTCAAAAACCTACATCTAACACCCTGTAGTTTCATTCCGTCCAACATCCGTCACCTTCCGTCAGAATTTTTGTGTGGCGCCATCAGAATACTTTGTGAACTTTCGAAAATGCCCCCAATTAATATAAATCCTGATTTTCCATACAATTATACCCTTTGGTTGTATTGGTAATGCTCTTCAAATCATAGGTGTGTAAATGAAATATTTTGAATTTTTTTCAAGTAAGTAACCTTCTTAAAATAATTTCAGTTTAAAATAAATGAAAATCTAAATTCTGATGTATTTATTTTTTAATATTAATTTAAAATATTAATTAATAAATAATAGTTTAAAATATAAACGTTCGGTGAAATTTTTCTAATTTTCTACTTGTTGTGTTTTGGAAATATTAAAAATTATATATTTTAAATTGATTTATACAATTTAAAAATAAATTTAAATTTGTATTCTAATAAACTTAATTTCTAGTGGTCAAACATAAATTACTTAAATAGTATATTACTTATAAATTTAATATTTATTTATACAACATTTTTGTATAATTTCAAATTTTCAAAAAACAAAATAAATTAGAAGCTATTTCCAAGAAATAAATAAATATAATTTAGTCTTTTATTTAAAAATATTTTTGATAATTTTCAGAAATAAATAAATAAGAATTTAAATCTTTAACAAAAGGAAAAAGAAAAAAAAAAGGGTAAGAGACAACCATTGTCGTCTTCTTCGCAAGCTTTTCAACTCCACCACGCAGACACCTTCCACCACAGCCGTCGACCAGCTCACTGCTAGCCCCAGCCGCCGCCACCTCCCCACCACCCCATTAGCACAGCACCACCACCACCGCCCCCTTCCGTCTAGCGCCCTCCATTGCAGCAACATTGACCTCAAATCGATTTCCCTTAAGATCAACACACAATTTTATGGCCTATTTCCGGTTAAATTTGCTCTCCATTTTCGGTCCATGGTTGATTTCAAAGAACATACACCTATGTATAGAAAAGATATAATATATATATATATATATATATATATATTCAAACTTTGATTTTTCTTTTAAGTTTGATTTTTTTGTTTGAAATTGGTATTAGAAGTAAATCTAGAGATGGAGAGGGGCAACATGGCAATTCAGCTTTTTCTCAATTTTTAATGTTTTTTCTTTTTAAAATATTTTGTTAGGGGCATTTTAGGTCATTTTGCGTTTTCCATCCAACCTTACATCATTTAATGAAATTACAGGGTGTTAAGATGTAATTTTTTTAACTAGAGGGTGTTTTTCGTAATTAGGCAATACCTCATACCCAGTGTAATTATCCTTATATATATTTAATATTGCAACCCCCCACTTACACGCCACTTTCAGATCAGGTGGGGTTTAAATTGCAACCCGCCTAACCCGCAACAGGACCACCAATTATATACGTCGCGCGGTCTCACACACACACACATATACATATAAGTAAATATTAGAACCAAACTTTGAAAACAATATATACATATATACTTTTAACAAGATTAGTTTTATTCATATTCATTTAACACATTATATTTTTATTTGGACAAACAAATTGAGTACCTTCATATTCCTAATTAAGGAAACATATATATATATGTATATGACAAATTTATATTACAATTTAGTTATATTAATATTGGAAAATTTTCCCTTAGTTACAAGTCATAATAATATAATTTTATTTAGTAACACTACTTATTCTTGTATTTCCCACCTACTCAATTTTTTTAATTGAACGTACAACAATAAATATATTCTTTAGTTTCTTACTTACTAGTGTAACTACAAATAACTGAATGAGTTGTAAGAACTAAGTTAGAATTCGATAGTCCGCCAATTTGCTGACCCGCCCGCTAAATACATTGAACCCACCCAACTCAAATTGCTCGGTTTGCAAGATAATTATGCGGTTTCGGTTTGATATTTTGTCAACCCGCACATGTCAGATTGGGTTGAATTTTTTTCGTAAAGCCACCTGAACTAGACCGCGTACACCCCTACGCAGTAAGAAGATCTATTGAACAAAAGACAAATAATTGCAAGTTACCTGCACAGGTAGAGCAACACCAACATAAGTCTTAATATCAAGTATTATATTTGGGTTCCCATCCCATTGCATCTCCAGCTCCATGGTGATACCTTCGCTTCCATCTTCAATTATTGAAACTCCTGAATCACTATAAAACTAGTAAGCTTGTTAACATTCATTAAGTGTACAATTGCATCCGCTAATCCAGTTTAACATCGAAAATAATGCTAAGGCTACCAATAGCAGTTCCCCAAATACTTTTATGCAGCCATGTCATTTATGAACATTTAGTGACATGTAAATTAGCATGTAAGTTTATTGATAGAAAGCACACATAATACATCCATTGTCTGCTGTCAAACAACACTCGGAATCTTTGTTCAGCAAAAGGAAAACAGCATAAAAAAGTTATCGTGGTTACTCTTTGATTTACTGCAGTGGCGATGCCATAAAGACACATTAAACAGAAACTACAGAAACTTTGACAGTAAAGATGATCATAGAACCAATACTTTGATCCCTTTAAGATATTCTAAATCTATGGATTATCGTAACTACACAACTCATCAACCGTCAAACCGTATTCCACAAGCTCCCTTTCACAATCCTGTCCCTCCGTCACTTAAGCTCTTTCTACCCTTCTGAAACACATATGCAAGCCAGCACAAGTAGCGGGAAATCTTGGAGTTACATGCCGGTAGATGACAGGTGTAAAATTTGGAAGATTTCTTTTTCTTATTCTCAGCTCATAGTATAATTCAGTGACTAGCCATCCAAATTACATAAGTAAATATGTATTCAAAACCTGTGAATTGAGGCGCTACGGTTCCAAGCGTGAACTTGGAAAATGTCAAGGACGCCAGTATTACAGGCCTGTATTGCTCTAGAATTGGCTCGACATTCGCCTTTATTAGCTCAGATGCAGCCTTCAAACACCGAAACATTCAAAACTTACCACAACAACTCGAACGCAATACACAAAACAAGCACGCGCGCTATCACATAAACGAAATTCGACCTCATTGACGTATGGCCAGATCTTTTCAAGCTGAATATTGAGCCAAGTCAACTGAAATCACACAAAAAACAAAACATGTTAGAGCATTTACATATACGGTGAGATTGGACTGGTAAATAGATAGGAACACAAAAAAACAAACTGAGCAACCTTTTGGCGCTGTGAGAATACCACCCAAGAAGGATACAACTCCGGCGACAGCAACTTTCTCGAATCTTCCACCGTCATTCTAGCAAACGCCGCAATAATAGTCGCCTTTTCAAAAAGAAACTTTATGAGTGACTCGAACAGAACAGTAATTCAATTTCAAATGGCAGCAAGTGAAAGACAAAATGAAAAGCAATACTTACGAGGTGGGAGCGTTGTTTGGATCGGGCATTTTCAGAGCGAACAAACACAACAATCAAAGCAACGCCGAAAACTACTCCGATTACTAAACCTGCTACAAATGACATTGTTTTTGCGGTTCAACTTCAGCTGAATTTCGAGATTGACCTTGAAATTTTGATCTCTTTTTTCCGTTACTTTTTACAGAAGGAATGAACTAAAGGCGAGAGAGAGTTCTGGAAGCCTACTTGATTTCCTGTGAGTGTGTGTATGTGTGTATATATTTGAAGTGTGTGTATGTATATATTTGAAGTGTGGTGGAAATGGAATGATGGCGATTAGACATCTATAATAATATATTGATTTGAATTTATTAACTTAATGATGTTTGCATAGTGTTAGTGTTTCTTTTGTCAAATGCTTAAAACTGGCGGGTGAAGTGGGGGTGGCCTGGGGAATACTCAAATGCTTATTTAACAAAAAACATCTTTAAGTATTTTTTTTCAAAAACATAAAGAAATACCTAAACCCTAATTTAATTTATTATTTTTTTAATGAAAATTTAATTAAGTTCAGTCTCTAGCCTTAATTTTAAAGTAATTCAGTCTCCATTTCAGCTTAAAAATTTGTTGTAGCGAAATGTCTTAAGTACCCCTAAATACACGTTGCCCTTTCATTTTTCTTTCTTTTTGACTTCCGGCTCAAAATTTCTTTGTTCCTTCTTCATTTCAAGCCAAAAAAAAAAAAAAAAACTTCCCAAGCTCTCCTCTTCATCGTCTGTTTTCCTCCTCGAAGCTCTCTTCTATACGTCGTCTCTCTTCATCATTCCTCTTCCCCTAATTGTTGTCGACCATCCTCCACTTCATTTTCTGTAGATTAGTTCAAGGTGTTGTTTAATTTGAGTTTTAAATTTTTTCAATTTAGTCATTTTGTGCTTCAAGTTAGGGATCTTCACACTTGAAATAATTTTTGGAGAAAATTTTGTGAATATATATGGTAATTGACTTTGTATGAACAAAACTCCAATAAAATGTTGAAAACCCTAATTGTTCTCTATTTTGGTTTTACTAACAACCTAAAAACCCCTTTTTTTTACCTGATTTTTACTCAATTTTGGTGTTCTCATATCAATATTAAACATATGTCAATGTGCTTCGCGTGACACTTCATAATAATATGATGAATACTTCATATCTTTTAATGAAATACTACTAGGATGATAAATTTGTTGATAAATATATGATTGCTTCATATTCCTTTTTTTATACGCCATTTTAATATGTTGGATATTTTATTAAGGTTAATGACATACTGTTAGTCCGCTACTTCATATGTAGTATATGCATACTGCATATCTACTTCTAGCATACTTCCAACGTAAAAAGCATTTTGCACCCTCAAAATGGCCTAAATAGGCACTTTCCAAACTAAGAAACAAAAACCTACACTTTGGAAGGAGAAAATTTTAGCGTGCTGTCGGGCCGCTTATTTATAACGGAAGACTGCAAAAAATGGACCTAATAAAGAGACCAGTGAATTTGTAATAAATGACTCCATTGGACTGGACCATAGTGATGTTGCGAATCATGGTCCGTGAGCAGCAAAAAAAAAAAAAAAAAAATCCGCATTTACAATCGGATCATTTTCGGGTTTAAAATTTATTCTTTAAATTAAATGAACATAAACTTATATTTACCTTTCTTACAGCGTGTTAGTGCTTAATCTACAGTACAGCAGCAACCCCGGGCTCCTGTCTCTACATATCAAGCCAAGAAAAATTCTCCATCTTCATCCTCCTTGAGGCCGACAACTAGTACTATGAGGGAGGAGGGATTTTCTCTTCTCTTGTTATTTTTTAGGGTAACAGTTGTTATGAGTTAAGTATATGATTAAGTGAATAAGTTGAGGATTAAATAAAAACTCAACCCATCCATCTCACGCACCTATGTGCTTTTTGGCCGGTGGGCTGTCCATTTTGATTAATTGCATCATATAATTAATCCAATTAATGTATATAATCAAATTAATTAAATATTAATTAATCAAACTAATTAATTAAATAATAAATAAATATATTAATTAATTAATTAATTACTCACTAGGCATTAATTTATTTTATTTAATCTTATTAATTAAATAAATTAACCTATGCCTATGAATTTAATTTGTTCATCAAATAACAAATTACCAAAATCACGTTAAATAACAATTGGAGTTTTTCTCGCTTATTTTGCTTGAAAGCGCGACTCTCTAGTTTCAGGAAAAATTGCAAATTTGGTACCGTAGGATAAGGCAAGTTTGCAAATGGTACTACACTTTTCAGTTTTCTCACTTTTGGTACCAAAAATGCTTTTTATTCTCAACTTGTGTACCGCCGTCAGTATTATGACGGAACAAGTCACGTGTAACTCACGTGGCCATTGGTTTTCTCACTTTTGGTACCACGCTTTTCACTTTTCTCACTTTTGGTACCAAATATTTTTTTTTTACTATTCTTCTTCCTCTAACGGAGATAGTAGCAGATGAACAGAGCATTTTTTGCCACAAAACAGAGCAAAATTTGACCCCAAAACAGAGCACTTCCAGTGTGCAAGTATATCCAAAACTAAACGAGAAAAATGCACTACGTACCAAGCAATATAAACAAGATAAATTGCACATAAAATTGAAAGTACATTACATATTAGAACATAATTGAAGTACATACTAGATTTCAATTTAATCTTAATACATAGACTAACTACAAAACCGAGATGGATTGTAAGATTTCATCTCAAAACATCCAATAAATGATACAAAAAAGCACTGCTACAAGTAACAAATGTCGCCCTCACCAATTTCATTTGCCCTATTTGGAACAATTTGATTCTCCAATTCTCTTGTATTGTTGCGGAGTTCATTTATCAATTCTCTTGTATTGTTGCAGAAAATTT